>CM046790.1:41672829-41815329 GCA_025617405.1 Perca schrenkii | reverse complement strand
GATTAACGGGAACCTGTGTTAACGGTCTTTTCGGAGATAATCTCAACAAGCACACACACACACACACACACACACACACACAGCAGGCAGAGGAGAGATATACCATAGACTGTATATTATTAGAGATACACCAGTTTCTTTTCGGGAGACTTGTTTAAATTATGCCATTATTATTATATTTTGTATTTAGTTCATATTTTTGGTGTATTTGTTTTCTCATTTATTAGAAGTTGAGTTTCAGTCTGTCTGATAAATGAACAGTTGTACATAAAGTGGTAACATGCTATGACATGTTATGTAGACTAAAGAGGAGACACCAACCTTTATAATTTGAATTTCTAATTTCCATCTCCCTGGGCATATACAGTGCACTACAATAATATAGAAATGATAATTCCACATAATACTAATAGTAACACATAGGACACACCAGTGCATATGCCTATTTATTTTTTTAATTTAAACTGACTTAAACTTATATGCTAATAATAGCAGGGATCGCGTTCCACTCTTTTGAATATAAGGGGTGTTTGAGCTAAACCATAAACAATAAAATTAAAGCTCAATTAGTTTTATTTTTCAATATTATTGCAATAGTTGTAGCATTATGAGGTTTTCTTGTCCGGAGATTGTTTTAATACAAAGTGGTTATATTGTTGTGGTTTTTATATCTAGCTGGTATTTTGGAGCCCTGCAGGTAGCCTCTGTGCTGGGGGTGTTGAGCAATAACAGGAAGAACGCATCGTCTCAAACCGTTAACAGCATTTTCGGTGCTTGTGAACTTGCGAGTTTATTCTTCCAACAACAACCAGCAAGAACATTCTCCCCAAGAACAAAAGTCCATACTTTGCATTCTTGGTATTGAGAAACGCCCCAAGTTTAGTCAGGATGCTGTTTTAAAACCATTTAAACATGTTTATAAAATTGAATAAAACAACAAAAATTCAATGAAAGTAATCATTAATTTTACCTGCAAAGATCGTTGTATGGGTACCATATCATCCATATCATGCATCCATGTTATTTTTGGGCATTTGGGTACAAAGAAGCCCATATTTCTGATATAAAAACTTTGAAAACGGGTCAAATTTGACTCGAGGACACAAGCATTAACAGCCGGCACTTTCATAAAATACCTGGCAAAAGTACCAACAGCCCACTGTGAAAATTAATTAAGTAATCAACGCAGAAACATCCTCACATTTTAGAAACTGGAAACGATCCAAAAAGTTCTTTTCTATTTCTGTGTGATACACCTCACGTAGAAAATGGAAATAGAAGACTGTCCTGTTCTTACGCTTGTAGAGCAGGTCACCACTCTCGGTCCAGTTTCATTGATTACAGTCTAGTCCAGTCATTTTACGCCAAAATGGGGGTCAACCTAGCCTAAATGGGTTCCATTCAGACCTTAACATTAAGTCTTTTAGTGTTATATGTCAACAAGATTCAACAAGACATTTTCACCTGGCTATACCCGATGTTTAGATCTGTTGTGGTATTTATGCTAATTAGCACATATGTAATTAGATAACGCACCGTTTGCCCATGTTAACAAACAATTTCAAAAAACTTGTAATACATTTTTTGTTTGTCTTGATGTGAGTAATTCAGTAATTTTCATGGTGATATCTAAAGGTTAAAATGTTTACTAGTGATGGTCAAATGAAGCTTCGCGAACCACTGTCTTTACTTTCTGAGCTCACTAGATGGCGCTCTCTGTTCAACAAAGGGTTTGAAAACACACTGAATTGCCATTCATTTAACCTTTTTCTTTGAACAGAGAGTGCCATTTAGTGAGCTCAGAAAATAAGACGGTGGTTTGCGAAGCTTCATTTGACCATCACTAATGTTTACCCTACTCACGTGAGAAAAAGAATGAATAGGTGTATGAATAGGCTATATTTGGGTCTTTTTCAAAACTTTCCCCTAATGGGATTCTTCAGGGCTTTTTTCTCCTTATTGAGGATACAAAATCAGAATCCTACCTTTTTTCATAAAATGACTGGACTAGTGGAAGAGTAGTGTTGGAGCATCCGCTCTGCATACATTACACATGCAATGCAGCCGGCCCATTACGTCCTAACTCTATCATTAAAACCGCTGTTCACACATGTCCATCCACTCTGCTGGAGGTCGGGGCAGATTATATCTGTTGAATCTCACATCACTGTGTTAGTCTTTAACAAGGCCGCCTGCCACTGATTGAAAACACTAGATAACAAGATAAGTTCATCTTCAAAATGAATTGTCCCTGAAGGGGAAATCCACCCAGCAAAGAGTAGGACTGGGTATGGAATTCAATCCTTTTTAGGCACCGACCGAATTGCCTTTAAAGTATTGAGTATGGAAAAATGCTTTGTCATTCAATACCCAATTTCAAAACCTAATGATTAAATCTCTTCAGCGACAGTGAGCCAATCAGCACGCAGCATGTTTCTACCAAGATCTAATAATGTTTTGTGATTGCTGTCTAACGTTAAACGTCGTAGAGACTCGCAGGAAAAACTCTATGTAATACGGAGACGGGGCTCATGTAGTCGGAGCTGAAAAGAAATACAAAGATTTGTGCCGTGATGTGTAATGTTGTCATTTCTTTGTTAATTCATCAAAAGAAATATTCATTTCTGACAGCGAACATGTTTCTGTCAAACAAAACCTGGAGACACTGTGTGCGGAGTGAAAGTGGGATTACTTTCAGGCAGAAGACACGAAGACACACACACACACACACACACACACACACACACACACACACACACACACACACACAGAACATTTTTTAACGATACCCAGCCCTAGTAAAGAGAGCAGCATACAACTATACCACATATAACACACTTTATCTGCAACAAAGGAACGTCATTCCTTTGTTTAACTTCTAAATTCTCTTTCCAATATATGGAAATATCATACTGCAATAAATGGAAGCAAATAAAAAGAAAGACTGAATATAACTGTCAGCATGACATGAGAATAAAGGCAGCAGCCAACTCCTAGTGGATGCAGCGTGACTGGCCCTCTCTTAGCAGGGTTCATAATGACTATGTAGCCTACAGACAAATGCACAAACCTGCCACTCGGTTCTTATTGAGGGTGCATTTCCAACGAAAAAGTCATAAACACTATGGGAAAATATCCAGTGGGGTTTTATTAGTTTGAGCATTTTTTCCCCTTTTCCTCCACAATACAATACAAGACCGTCCTCCCCCGAAAAACACTACCATAGGTAGTTTGTTGCAGCATCATTCTGACCTATATTTAGGTTTCTAGTGGCCGTAGTAGTTCAACTTTAACTTTGTTTGTGTCCCCGAAGAGCGATTAGGTGTGCAGCAAGTATAAACACATACAAGACACATAAATACATAAAAGTTCTACACACAGTCCAACTAGAACACAACCGTAAAAGTACGAGGACAAATAAATATCAGTACAAGGTGCATGGATAGCTGCGTCAAAGTGACGGAAAACGTGCATATCAGCCAACAAAATTGACACAATATAATCATACAACGACCATCGTCAACAACATCAGCATCCATTACATTACATCACCAACCCTTTTATCAACGTTTTTGACATCCTCAACACCTAGTCAACAGACTAGAATATATAACCCACCAAGGAATAAAGAAAGAAAGAAAAGACGGAGGACAAAATGAGGTAGCCAAGAGATCAAAGAAGACTCCTCCCCTGACGGGAGCAAAGCAGGAAGTAAAGTGAGGAAGTATAAGAGCGCCAAATGTCCTGGTAAGGAGGGAGGTTGGGGGGGGGGTCAAACAAACAGGACTATCACCCAGGAGACCGGGGTTCAGCCCGCCCACCGACTCTATACACAATGTGATTGGCCTGACCAGAGTTTGGTTTTTCCAGCTCGCAAGCCAACGGAGAGTTGCTAGACGACCCTGGCTGCAAATTACATTTGCTGCTGCTAGGGTGCATCTTGAGTTCTAGGCTAACTGGTAGTTGCAGGCCTGATTAGCTGATTAGAAGCATGAAAACATAAATACATGTGTGAAATGTAACAGACATAGACTCATATGTCTCAAACTGAATAACCAACCTTCTCGTGTTTATCGTGTTACGTTCGATAAAAGTTTCAGGATCAGATTCTTAATTCTGTGTTTTGTGGGGTTTGAAAAGAAAATATTCACATTTAAGTAGCTAGAATGAGAGAAATTTAACTTCCTTTTCATATAAAAATTGAGACTCAAACGGATTAATCGATTGTCAAAATCGTTAGCGATTATTTGCAGGGTTTTCTCTGCCAGAATATGGTTTAGTTAATGAATGTAACTAAAAGATTCTTTTCTCAGATGGAATGATTGTAGTTGGACTTTAAGGTTAGTCTTTAAGCTTTTTGAGAGTTATGTATTTATTATCTTTTCCAATGTGTTAGACCCAAATATGGTGACAATAACGGTCCAAAATGATGTGAAAAAGAGATGGAAAACTACCACAAAAGGAAACACAAATGATCAAAAAGACACAACACGACTACAAAGAGACGCAGAATGTAAGAGGAAAGTTTTTTTTCTTTTTGAGGAAGGACGCCAAAAACGTGCACCTAAGTCTTCCACAAAGCCAGCTGAGTCACTGTAATTTAAAAGTTGACAATCTATTCATCTTTGCAGCTAGTAGCCTCAGTATTGAACCTTCTACACAGTTGTGGGGGAATGTTTTTGGGGTTTCTTTTAGGTTTTCATCAGTTCAGTAAGTCAACACACCATAAAGAAGTGAAAAGTAGAGCAACTGTGTACCTTGGGCAAAAGAGCTTCAGTGAAGCAGTGAAGCAATCTGAGCAGCACTGACAGTCTGAGAGCTCAACTGTTGGCTGCTATTATTCTCCCATTTGTGAACCCGAGAACGTTTTAGCCACGCTAAAGGCATGGCTGCAGGGACGCCGATGTCTGTATGTCTGTCTGTCTGTCTGTCTGTCTGTCTGCTGGTTTGTTGGTCTACCACTTTGCTCCAGAGGGGTATAGATATAGAGAATACTTCAACATCTCCAGGATGGATTTCCATGAGATTTTGCAGAAATTCGTGTTCCCCAGAGGATGAAACCTACTGATGATTTTGACCCCATGACTTTTCATCAGGTTAAAATTTGAATGTGTCCAATTCTTATTTATGACCAAATATCTGCAGAACTTAAGACATTCATCGGTCTCAGCTGTGCTTTGTGTTTACTGATGATTGCAATCCCTCTCAGGCTACATCGACACTACTTTGTTTTGGTTTAAAAACAAATATCTTTAGCTATGTTTACACCTGGCGTCCACACTTCTGCGGCGTTTCCGAGCCCCTAAAACTTTAACATTTGGTAGCAATACTGTCCCTGTTTTGGTTTGAAAACTGTGGGTTGCTCGTTTAGTTGTAGTCTGGACGGACACAAACAGAGACATTTTGGAAACGAGGATGCACGTGTTATCTGTTAGGTAGCTTACAGACCTCCACGCTTATGAACACCTGCTCTTACTTTCCACCGTTGTTCTTTCACCAAAGTGATTTCTGTGTTTTCAACTTCTACATCCATGATTTTCAACCCAGAGTAATGTCATACAATCCTGTCTTTTTCTGTTTCCATCCCCTGCTTTATCGTCTGGTTTAAAATAAATGGGAGCATCATTTACTAAATGAACATCATACTGTAGTGACGAAGACTTGAAACTAGCGATTGAGACAATAAACTCATTATGAAAATGTTTACTGAGGTAATAAATCAAGGGAGAAGTAGGCTCATTTTCTCATAGACTTCTATAGAAACAGACTTCTTTTTGGAGCCAGTGGAGTCTCCCCCTGCTGGAAGTTAGAGAGAATACAGCTTTAAGGAGTCTCCCCCTGCTGGAAGTTAGAGAGAATACAGCTTTAAGGAGTCTCCCCCTGCTGGAAATTAGAGAGAATACAGCTTTAAGGAGACTCCCCCTGCTGGAAGTCAGAGAGAATGCAGCTTTAAGGAGTCTCCCCCTGCTGGAAGTTAGAGAGAATACAGCTTTAAGGAGTCTCCCCCTGTTGGAAGTTACAGAGAATTTTTGATGTTCTTGTCGCCTTATTCCATTTCACTTCTCTGAAGGTTTTCCTGCTGGAAATTAGATAGGATGCCACTTAGAAGTTGTTCCTGTTTGCTATAAAGTCATCGTCAAGTTTTTAGGATCTCGTCCATGTTAACATGCTCAAATAATAACCATTTCAACATGTTTGATCACGGTCAGACTTTTCCGTGCATTTCTCACTCTATGCCCTTCGCACAAACACAGAGAGAGACAACACAAAATGTGAGCGTTTCATCCCTTTATCTCTGACATAAACACACATCATCATCGTCAGAGTTTGTCTCTTTTTCTCTTGTTCCAAACAAATCCACCCTTCCCATAACCTCACGCTGTCTGGTCTCTTTTCTTCCGCTCATTAACGTCATAAACCGAGGCGCTGGGACCACTTGTCAGCCTGTCAGCGCCTTCGTCTTCCCCGCCGCTGTCAGCGCGGTAACGAGGATCCTCCCCCCACCCCCCACCCCACCCGCAGAGGGACGCTGCCAGAAATCACTTCAGCTCACTCAGATCACTCAGCTCAATTCTCCAAAGTATTCTCTGATGACGCATAATGGCGGTAATGAATAAGGTATCTCTCTCCCTCTTTCTCTCCGTCCCTCTCTCTCTCTCTCTCTCTCTCTGACTATCCCATATTCTGATACCATGGAACCAGCCCTGGAATTGTTTTTTAAAAGTGGCAGACTAAGCCTTTAGAAAATGTGTTTTTGTATTCAGATGTACAGTTTGTTGAAGATGAAAACAAGTGAAATTAATAATGAATGGGGTGTGTTTTATTTAGCAGAATAACTTACAACTGATTACTGGTCCCCCCCAGTGCCACCCCACTTAACTTAACCCCAAAACTTTCAAATAGTTGGGATTATCTTTTGGCAAAGTGTGCGCTGAACAACACAAATAACAGCTACAAAGGCTCAACGGCAGTAAAAATGTGACACTTCAGCAATCCCACTAAACGAGTTCAGGCAGTGAGCCAAAGACTTGGCCCTGATTCAACTAACCCAGAGGAAAATGGTTGATTATAAAGTCATTAAATCAGAATTAAATGAAATAAGTGTAATCACTTTGTATGACATTGATTTTCTTTCCGTCAGAGCGCCGTCTCATGTGACCGTCGTGTGACTCTCCAATCAAACAACACTGTGCTTTAATGTCTGCTGAACCAATGGAAGACAACAATGTGTTCCTAATTGGACATCGGAGCATCGGACCGTGCACAAAATTTCGTTTAACACCAGCAATGTGATATGTTTCTGAGTGTGTGTGTGTGTGTGTGTGTGTGTGAGAGATAGAGAGAGAGAGAGAGAGAGAGAGAGAGAGAGAGAGAGAGAGAGAGAGTGTTCTTACTTGTCATAAACACGCAAACACACTTAGGGAAATGAGGAGGCAAGAGGAGCACTGGAGCGAGAGGAAGGGACTGTATAAACATGAGACACGGAAGAGAGAGGGAGAGAGAGAGAGAGAGACAGAGATGGAGAGAGACAGAGAGAGAGAGAGAGCTGGTACTGGGACTAGATTTTAATGCTGCTAAACAATCGTGCAGGTTCATTCAGTCGGGACCAAAGAAAGAAGAGATCTGTGTTGCTGTTTGGTTTTCTTCTGCATCTATAACTCATTTGTAGAGAGACAGCAGTAGGGAGTAGTATGTAGAGAGACAACAGTAGAGAGTAGTATGTAGAGAGACAGCAGTAGGGAGTAGTATGTAGAGAGACAACAGTAGAGAGTAGTATGTAGAGAGACAACAGTAGAGAGTAGTATGTAGAGAGACAGCAGTAGAGAGTAGTATGAAGAGAGACAGCGGTAGAGAGTAGTATGTAGAGAGACAACAGTAGAGAGTAGTATGTAGAGAGACAGCAATATAGAGTAGTATGTAGAGAGACAACAGTAGAGAGTAGTATGAAGAGAGACAGCAGTAGAGAGTAGTATGTAGAGAGACAACAGTAGAGAGTAGTATGTAGAGAGACAGCAGTAGAGAGTAGTATGTAGAGAGACAGCAGTAGAGTAGTATGAAGAGATACAACAGTAGAGAGTAGTATGTAGAGAGACAGCAGTAGAGAGTAGTATGTAGAGAGACAGCAGTAGAGAGTAGTATGAAGAGAGACAGCAGTAGAGAGTAGTATGTAGAGAGACAACAGTAGAGAGTAGTATGTAGAGAGACAGCAGTAGAGTAGTATGAAGAGATACAACAGTAGAGAGTAGTATGTAGAGAGACAGCAGTAGAGAGTAGTATGTAGAGAGACAGCAGTAGAGAGTAGTATGAAGAGAGACAGCAGTAGAGAGTAGTATGTAGAGAGACAACAGTAGAGAGTAGTATGTAGAGAGACAGCAGTAGAGAGTAGTATGAAGAGAGACAGCAGTAGAGAGTAGTATGTAGAGAGACAGCAGTAGAGAGTAGTATGAAGAGAGACAGCAGTAGAGAGTAGTATGTAGAGAGACAACAGTAGAGAGTAGTATGTAGAGAGACAACAGTAGAGAGTAGTATGTAGAGAGACAACAGTAGAGAGTAGTATGTAGAGAGACAACAGTAGAGAGTAGTATGTAGAGAGACAACAGTAGAGAGTAGTATGTAGAGAGACAACAGTAGAGAGTAGTATGTAGAGAGACAGCAGTAGAGAGTAGTATGAAGAGAGACAGCAGTAGAGAGTAGTATGTAGAGAGACAACAGTAGAGAGTAGTATGTAGAGAGACAGCAATATAGAGTAGTATGTAGAGAGACAACAGTAGAGAGTAGTATGAAGAGAGACAGCGGTAGAGAGTAGTATGTAGAGAGACAACAGTAGAGAGTAGTATGTAGAGAGACAGCAATATAGAGTAGTATGTAGAGAGACAACAGTAGAGAGTAGTATGTAGAGAGACAGCAGTAGAGTAGTATGAAGAGAGACAACAGTAGAGAGTAGTATGTAGAGAGACAGCAGTAGAGAGTAGTATGTAGAGAGACAGCAGTAGAGTAGTATGAAGAGATACAACAGTAGAGAGTAGTATGTAGAGAGACAGCAGTAGAGAGTAGTATGTAGAGAGACAGCAGTAGAGAGTAGTATGAAGAGAGACAGCAGTAGAGAGTAGTATGTAGAGAGACAACATTAGAGAGTAGTATGTAGAGAGACAGCAGTAGAGAGTAGTATGTAGAGAGACAACAGTAGAGAGTAGTATGTAGAGAGACAACAGTAGAGAGTAGTATGTAGAGAGACAGCAATATAGAGTAGTATGTAGAGAGACAACAGTAGAGAGTAGTATGTAGAGAGACAGCAGTAGAGTAGTATGAAGAGAGACAACAGTAGAGAGTAGTATGTAGAGAGACAGCAGTAGAGTAGTATGAAGAGATACAACAGTAGAGAGTAGTATGTAGAGAGACAGCAGTAGAGAGTAGTATGTAGAGAGACAGCAGTAGAGAGTAGTATGAAGAGAGACAGCAGTAGAGAGTAGTATGTAGAGAGACAACATTAGAGAGTAGTATGTAGAGAGACAGCAGTAGAGAGTAGTATGAAGAGAGACAGCAGTAGAGAGTAGTATGTAAAGAGACAGCAGTAGAGAGTAGTATGAAGAGAGACAGCAGTAGAGAGTAGTATGTAGAGAGACAACAGTAGAGAGTAGTATGTAAAGAGACAACAGTAGAGAGTAGTATGTAGAGAGACAACGGTAGAGAGTAGTATGTAGAGAGACAACAGTAGAGAGTAGTATGTAGAGAGACAACAGTAGAGAGTAGTATGTAGAGAGACAGCAGTAGAGAGTAGTATGAAGAGAGACAGCAGTAGAGAGTAGTATGTAGAGAGACAACAGTAGAGAGTAGTATGTAGAGAGACAACGGTAGAGAGTAGTATGTAGAGAGATGACAGTAGAGAGTAGTATGTAGAGAGACAACAGTAGAGAGTAGTATGTAGAGAGACAACAGTAGAGAGTAGTATGTAGAGAGACAACAGTAGAGAGTAGTATGTAGAGAGACAACAGTAGACAGTAGTATGTAGAGAGACAACAGTAGAGAGTAGTATGAAGAGAGACAGCAGTAGAGAGTAGTATGTAGAGAGACAACAGTAGAGAGTAGTATGTAGAGAGACAACAGTAGAGAGTAGTATGAAGAGAGACAACAGTAGAGAGTAGTATGTAGAGAGACTACAGTAGAGAGTAGTATGAAGAGAGACAACAGTAGAGAGTAGTATGAAGAGAGACAACAGTAGAGAGTAGTATGAAGAGAGACAGCAGTAGAGAGATAACTGTACAGGTGTTGGTGCTGTAAGTCAAACGGTCTCTTCTTTTTGTTGGAGGACAGAAATTTGATTTCAAAAGGCTTTATATCCAATCAAAGAGAAGAAAGTCTTTTATTCTGAAGGTCAACATTCAAACATCTCTAACTTATTAAATATCCGCTTCATAAAAGAGCTTCTTTCAACAGAGGACGTCCGGTAAATGCCCCGCACGGATCAATTATTTTGTGTTAACACTCCCAGCAGGTGTGACATTTTCACCGAGTGGATGTCTCATTTTAGAACAAAAGGTTATGTGGGAACAGCGTGTTCATCATTACTGAGTGGACTGAAAAGAGAGTCACAGAGAAAAGACAAGTTAAATCCACACAGCTGCTCCTATTCATGGGTACAGACGGCCATATTTGTGTCCGACACAAAATAGATCTACGTAAAGCTAGGCTACAGATACGCAAGTTTTTAGATACGGGCATGGCAACAACGCATCTTATGCCTCCAATCCACTAGAAGACTTTGAACAGCGATGACAAGACTAAAGTCTGACACCACCTCACATCTAAAGACAATCTAACGTTAAAGTCTGTCATCATATGTAAAGCAAGACTCTCGCCCCTAATTTCCACTGGGTGCGTCTGCGCTGCGGCCTCCGTGAGCAATCGCTGTAAGTCAAGTCAATGCTTGATATTCCTTTAGCCGTGCCACAGCGGGCCTGAAGTGGCTCTCCACTCATGATACGCCCCAGGTCTGTTTTCAGGCGAGACACGGCCAAATTTACGAATCCTACTATGGCCACGCCAAGACCCGCCCTTCAATAGCAGTTTGATTGGTTTGGGTTAGGCTTTTACCTTGAGTGGTTAAGGTTAGGGTTAGCCGATTGGTCAAGGGATAGGTCCTGTACATTCAAGGTTTTTGTCACTTTTTTCAACGTTTTTAACCGACTTTTCTTTCGACTAGGGGTGTCCCCGACTAAGGATTTACACATTTGAATCAGAATTGACGAATCTTTCTATAGTCGACTGATAGTCGAATCATCTGTGTGTGTGTGTGTGTGTGTGTGTTTGAATGGGTTGGGAGGGGCACGACACTAGTCAGCAGGAGGGGGTAACATGTAATCCGCAGGCGCGTAAGGACGCGTATTTCGCATCCGCCGCATGCATAACCGTCTCTGTTTTGGGAACTGTGTATCCTGGCTCAAGTGTGCGCATTAATTATAACCTTCACCGTCGACAACATTCACTGGCCTCATTGTGAAGCGAAATAAACTCTGCAAATTTGTCCGGGATTTCTCTTTTCCTTTTCTATTTTTTGGCGTAGCTCCGGTACTACTACTACTACTAGATGAACTGCTGTCGTCAGTCTGATACTGTGGGTGGATCTAGAAAAAGGACTAACATATTTTAAGTCCCAACATATGATATTGCTATTCGTAAATTAAAAGCGCCGCCATTATATATGAAAAAGTGAAACGTCTTTATTGGTAATAAACGTACCCGTTTTAAGTGGAAAGCCATGTTTGTTGCTGACGAGTGGTAGGACATGAGCTGTTGGCACAACTTGCATTTTACTTTTTTTGGATCATCTTTTACCATTTGAAAGTGCATCCACACTTTAGATTTTCTTTTTCCAGACATTGTTAAGTAACGTTAATCTCCTCGTCTGATGCTCCTCGTCTGTTGCGGATCAGGGAAAGTGAAACTTAAATCTTTCACAGGGGTGGTTGAATTTACACACACACACACGTAAAAAATATTTATTGAACTTTTCTTTCTTTGTTTTCACGTTTTTCTTTACAGCATTATAATAATTAAAGGCTGTATATAACTTAATATAACCGTACAAAACCAGTAGTTCTGTGTGAAATTAGACATTGAGCACCCCCATATTGCCAAAATGGTATGATCCTCGTTTCATAATAACACCCGCAAAGATCCGACTGTGAGATTGGTGGTCGAATCAGGCTCCGCATATCGATGCATCGAATCTTCGACTATTCGGGGTCACGTTTGTTTTTTTTCTACCTTTTTGTTTTGTTTGTCGCTTTTTTGTTTCAACGGGTTTTATTTCTACCTTTTTGTCACATTTTTATGACTTTTTTTTCCTTTTTGACATTTTTGACGTTTTTTCCCAACATTTCTTTCAACATTTCATGTTTTTTTTAATACCTTTTTGTTTACGTTTGTCATTTTTTGTTTTCTTTCACGTTTGTCTTTTTTTAAATGTTTTAGTCGGTAAAACTTCACACATGAATACTCTATGAAAATAGTTAGTTGCGGCCCTTCCTGGCTGTAAAACCGAAGTAGGATCACATGTTCAGAGGCAGATCAAGCACACAGCCTCAGAGAACTGGTATTACCAGGTCATTTCCTCCGCCTTCTGACAGCTGAGGAGTAAATCATGTTTCTGGATTCAAAGCGTCCAGCGGTGCAGCAGTAATTCAGTGTGCAGCCAGTGAGAAACGGTCGGCCCATAGAGCGGATAAATCTGCATGTAACACAAAGAACAAAGCATATAAGGGCACAGCAGAAGCCATTGTTTCCTCTGTCCCAACAGATCTGCACAATTCTCATCTGGGACCGAACCCCCGGCTACACCGGCTAATTAACGGTTTCATTATTTCTACATCTGCGTTTGAAGCTGATGATCCTTTTTGACTTGTTCTCTCATTATAATGTCACCCCTTTATTCTTCCCATCCGCTGTTCATTCCTTTCCTTCCTTCCTTCCTTCCCTACTTCATTCCTTCCTTCTGTCTTTCCTTCCTTCCTTCCTTCCTTCTGTCTTTCCTTCTTTACTTCCTTACTTCATTCCTTCCTTCTGTCTTTCCTTCCTTCCTTCCTTCTGTCTTTCCTTCCTTACTTCCTTACTTCATTCCTTCCTTCCTTCCTTCTGTCTTTCTTTCCTTACTTCCTTACTTCATTCCTTCCTTCTGTCTTTCCTTCCTTCCTTCCTTCTGTCTTTCCTTCCTTTGTTATAGGGTTTTTATAGCTATTTATAATATGTTGCCAGAGCAAAGTATTCTTTGGCCATGGTAAACTAAAATCTGTCAGTTCAACTATTTTGGTCATCATCTCACATTGCCAGACCTTCGTCCACAGCGCTGCAGAGGAAGGACATTCCTTCGCCATCCTGGAACACAGGGTCAGTCCACTCTGCAAACAAGACAAGTTACACCTCCGGTGGTTTTGAGGAGCTGCAGCATTTATTTGTGCTCAAACTTTAGAGTCTAGGAGCTGTACAATCACTTGATATCTTCACTGCTAAACGTTAACTCTCCTCTGCTCCGATCTCTCTCTCCTTCTCTCACACCGTATCTCCCATCTTCTACTTCCTCTCTCTCTTCAGAAGCTGTCCCACCAACACGGCAGATGAGCTGGCGCAAATATCCAAAACTTTTATTGAAAACTGTCGCAAATTCGCATCGCTGCCGCTGTGAATAGTTATGATGCGAAATATTCACAGGCGATTATTTTGCATATTATCGTCACTTATTCGCCACGCCCCCGGTGTGTAACGGCCTTTAGGCAGGACATTCCTTCGCCATCCTGGAACACAGCAGCTCTTTTTTTTCAAATGACGCCAATTTGGTTCCCAGAGCGTCAAAAAGTGACGCCAAGACTCCAGACCAAGTATCAGTGTTTGACTCGTTGGGGTGAGAATGTGTTTGCAGAACGAATGGCATTCATCAACCTCAGCTAGACTGTGTTTTCACGGTTGGAGTCTGGTGGGATTGGTGATGGAGATTTCTGGGCTGTTTCATGTTAAACTAAAAGGTCCATCTCTGTAGGGATCCATCCCATAATGTTGTCAGACACTTAGAATAATAATGTGAGTCTGTCAGCTGCATCAACAGAACTTTTAGTGACTCTAACTGCTGCTGAACATTTGTCTTGTACGCTTACATTACAGCCCGGTTCACGGCTGCCGGTTACAGCGTTCTCGCTAAATACTGGACCAGTTTCAAAGATGGTTGTTACTTAAAGTCACTTAGACACAAAAACAGGATAAAATAGGGTCCAGGTTGCCCTTTAATATTGACAGCTTTGCTGTTTAGACGCTACATGTCATTTTGCTACTTTCAAGCTGCTAGCTTGCTGTAGGTTTACAATGGTTTCCACCAGGATGAAAACTGTATAATTTTCTGTAACAACAATCCAAAATAAACTGGCTTAAAGGACTATAATGACAGTTTTACTTCAGGTTAATTCCACACTCACAACTCTGTATCGTCTCCTCAACTGCAATCACGCCAGACACAACTCACAATAATTACACGGCTGCTTTGTCTGCCGACTGTAATTCATTATTTTCACCTCATCATGTCAGTGATCTGAGAGTTTCTTTCTCAATACACTTCCTGTTCAAAGCTTTGTCACATTCCTTACTGACGTTTCAGGTGATTTGGCTTCTTTTCTTCAGTGGGAGAGTGTGAACAGGTCTGTCTGCAGGGTTTGGAGGCAACAGCGACAGCTCAGGCAAAGCAACAGGCAGCTGCAGAGAGCGAGGAAGAAGAAGAAGCTCTGCTGCAAAATAAAATATAAATATAGCCGCAATCCCAGGTTTAAACCTTTTCTCAGCCAACAGAAGAAAAGCAGCTTCGTAAACTTCAGGATTTAAAACTTATATTGAGTTGGTCCTTCTGGGTTTGAACCCTAACTTGTGGGTTTGAACTTGAATTTCACGATACATACGTGAATCGATTTCTTTCCCCACTCTTACTTGTTGGAGTATTTCCATTTATTTGTCACTTTGAAAAACATCTAAAGGAACGTTCATTTTCCCGTGAGGGAACTTTATATGTGGTCAGGCACATACAGACACAAAATACAACAGTACAGTCAATAATCATACCTGAGAAATAAATAAATACTTAAAAATACTACAAACTGGCTGGCATTAGCACCTGCCAACCCACCAAATGTGGGTAGATTTCGGCAGTGGCCGCACACACACACACACACACACACACACACACACACACACACACACACACACACACACACACACACACACACACACACACACACACACACACACGTACCTCAACATTTGGACTGAAGTACAGTACTGGAGTAAATGTACTTAGTTACTCTCCAGCGCTGTAGGGGAGAGGAAGAGAAGACAGTTTCTGCTGCTTCTTTCAGGGTTTCTGAAAGATTGACCCAGTTTATTTTAAGATCTTTTTAACACCTCATGAATCCACTCGTGTCATACTTTGATCAAACTGGCCGAAGAATCAAAGAACGAAGGAGAGAACCAGCAGGGAACATGTGGCTTTGAATTATTTATTATTATATCTCTTTTTTTTCATTGCTTCCCTGCAGAATATAGAAATAATTATGAAAGATGTAACTAACTAAGAATCTCTCTCACTCATCCCTCCCGGCTCCCTTTCAGCCAAGGTAGCGGCAAAGTTGAACAGTGATTAATAGATTATGAAAAAAGTCAGAATATTTCAAGAAAGAAAGTCGTAATAGTTCAAGAAAAAAGTTGGAATATTTTAAGAAAAAAAGTCTGAATATTTCAAGAAATAAAGTTAACAAAAACAGGATTTATTCGTCCCATATCGTGCCGTACTTTATGGATCATATCGGGTGTGAAATTAATCTGCAGATGCTCAGGGTTCAAAATGAGACCAAACCTTCCTCGGGATGCCACTTTTTAAAAGGCCAAAACGTGTCCTGCAGCAGACGAGGTAAGGCGTGTTTTCAGCCAAGCCGACCGGCCGGTTAAGAGGAGTCAGCAGACGCTATAAATCATAAACATATCGCCTTTACATGTCCAGTATCCGCTGGTTGTCTAAAGTGTGCGTGAGTCCAATATTCTCTCTCTGTTAACCATTTTTGAAGGGGAATCTGTCTCTTTAGCTGCTAAATGCTCCGATATGTTCACCAGCTGGTCTTTGACGGTACGTGTCTACAGAGGTGTAAATATAGATTATAGTTAAGTTAGTTTTGCACATAACGAGCTGATGAGCGTCCTCGTCGCTGTGGTGACAGAGTTGGACTGACATCACTTCCGGCAGCAGGCTGGACTGAATATTTAAGACTTTGTAAATGTAATGCAAGATGTTTTAAAGGTCTTCCCTGAATGTGGAGACACACGGTTATACATCTAATCATCCATTCCTCCAACATGAGCAGAAATATCCTCTGCCCAGTGATAATACAGAGGACTCTGGCTGGGATATCGGATGATGTTCCACAGACTTAACACAACATAGTGATGCGTGGAATAATAATAATATTGGATATTACTTTTACTGCAGAATGTAGCCTTATAGAAACGAGTTTAGTACCCTTTTGGATTCATTGATATTCATTAATGCTCTTTTTTTTTCAGTCACGTAGGAGTGAAACTCTCCCAGCAACGAGCAACACAGTGAGCCGAGATCAAAAGTCCTGTCTAACTCCAGAAACAGCAAAGGAAGTTACCCGGGAAGCTGCCAGCCAATCACAGCTGCTAAATGTGTTTTTGAAATGCATCGTGACCTCGAAAAATGTGTCTGATTGCTGCCCTGCTTCCCTTCTCAGTCTCTTTTTATCTTTTTCTGCAAAATCTGAGCCTGCAGCGGGCCATCACTTCCATCTGGAAGGTAATAAAAGGCAGATGCGAGGGCGTAGTTTCAATGACTCGGCATTTTTGTTGTGGCACTGCAAAGAATATAGGTCAGACCGTCAGACAGAGTGTGTCCAAGAGTTTGTGTGGTAAAAATATAGTTTACAGTCCCAGAAAGTGATGAAGCCTTTACACACAGTGAGGGGGATGGTTTTTATTTAAAGACCCTCACCCAGTTGTCTTCAAATCACAGTTTCCAAGTAGCCTATATTTCATCTATGATTGATGGACTGACATTTCTATAAACCGTTCCGTACTGTTGTACTGCTGCATCTCGCCCAATGAGAGACCGGCTAACATTTTAACTGGCCACACAGAGGCGGAGCCAATCAACCAAACATGTGGTACTATCATCAATATGCAAAAACATGCATGGGTGTGTGTTGTCTTGTTGTCAGAAACTGTTATCTAACAAACACACACGCCAAGGTCGGGGCCTTGTGCGGTGCAACTTCCTCTTATTATTCTTTTAACTTTAACTGTCTTTTCCTATTCTTCTGCTTATCTGTCTGGTACACAATGCATTCTTATGCCATAAAAGGCTTAAACTAGAGTTAAAGGTTAAGCTTTAACATTTTATGTGTCAGAGACATTTCCTTGAACCAGTTCCTCAATTACTGCACTCTTTTATGAGCACAAAATACAACTTTAACTGCTAATATTCTACACCGACACAGACTGAGTGCATCTAACACAGCGTCACATAAAATAAACTCAGTCTGTTAAGGCTCCTGTAGTGTCTGCTGCACCTGAGAGCCCTGCAGGTGGGGGGTCACTCTGCAGGGACCCGTTTCCTGTCACATAAACTGAGCATCAGTCCGACTGTTAGCTACATTTCTTGGACTCATTTTTAACAGGCTAAACTGTGCGCTGCTCAGAATTGAGCCGGATATTTCACACAGAATGATGTAAAGAATGTTTGTCCCATCTCTGATGTTTAGCACTTTAAACTGGTTTTCCCGAGCCGAGCGGGGAGTGTTTCTTCCCTGGCGCGCCAAGCAGACGGCGTGGCCACCCTGCCTGCAGTCAGTTAGCCACGCCGGCTAACAGGATCAGCTCCGGGTTGAATGGAGAGTCTTCGTGTCACGATACTGGGTCGCAAACTCTGCAGCTTACATTCCTATCAGTGTCACTTTCTGCAGCTTCAAGGCTAAGCCAACGTAAACCTGTAAGTTCAACTCCCAGTGAGCCGACACAACATGAGTCACTGGCCGAATCATCCAGGGAGTCAGAGGAAGAAGTGGTCAGATAACAAAGAACTCCTACATCAACTTCTGGACATATACTGATATCATGACAGCCAAAAGTCGGGTTTTATAAGTTCAAAATAGCAAATAAAGCCAAAGCGTTACAGGGCCCTAAAAATATCAACTCAACACAACTCTAGGGCCGGGTACCGAACCTCGATTCTTTTTAGACACCGACCGAAATTGCCTCCATAATATTTGACCCTAGTAAATCTCTTCAGCGTCAGTGAGCCAATCAGCACACAGCATGCTTCTACCAAGATCTAATAACGTCTGTGATTGGCTGTCTAACGTTACACATCGTAGAGACACGCAGGAAAAACTCTCCTTTACACAGAGACGGCCCAGTGTATTGTTGTATCTTTAGAGGCTGGACTACAAACTACTACTACCTCTTCTTCAGCTGCAAAAACAAAGCGATTATAGTTGTCAACTATTGAATTAATCTCCAACTACATGTCATTTTTTATGTACAAACAGGGAAACTTGATTTCAGCTTGTTAAACGTGAATATATTTCTAGTTTCATCCAGCTTTTGACAAACGTTTTTTATATGCTTTTTGTCTCTTTTTCAATGCTTTTGTGTAAACTTTTTGACACATTTTTTTACGCTTTTTGAAATAATTTTTAATGCTTTATGTTTTTTTGACACTTTTTGATGCCTTTTTTGGCACTTTTTGAATGCTTTTTTCTTACTTTTTAGATGCTTTTTTAATTAAATTTTTTGATGCCTTTTTTGGCACTGCTTGTGAACACTATAAAATGCTTTTGACACTTTTTTAACATCTTAACGTTCCCTGATGTCAGCTTGTTAAATGTGAATATGTTCTAGTTTCTGATTAAATTATGATAACTTCAGGGACTAACAGAACCACTGCAAACATCAAGCTCCTATGGAGATGATTTTAGATAATGGCCATTGATTGTACAGTCATTGATCATGGACATAAACAACGCATCTAACCCTGGCTCAACCTCTGATACTGATCTATTAAAAACCCTTTAACCATTAGTGTGTGTGTGTGTGTGTGTGTGTGTGTGTGTGTGTGTGCGTGTGTGTCTGTGTGTCTGCATATATTCTATAAATACAAAATAGATTAGATCGATTCGCACGGGGTTAAGATCACAGACAACCTCCGTAATTATTACAAATGACCAGAGGTCACCAGGTAATACTAATCCTGTGTAAATAGGTCTTTAGTATCTTCCTCATCTTCAGCTGCTTCTTAGATCTCAATTCTTTTCCGAGCCAGACCTGAGTAACTACGGAGCTTTTCAAAGCTTTGGCTTCTTCCAGGCCGGGCTAACTCTCACCGGTTGAAAGCTGATTTTGAAAAGAATTTATTTTGGTCAGGCAGCTTCTGAATTTAATGGTGGCCGAGCTAAGGAAGTTCTCCCCGGGAGCTCAAAGTGTTTCTTCTCTCCGTTATTTTTCAAAGCTCGCGGCATTGAAGACTCCGCAGCTTTCAGCAGTGGTGTGAAGCCCAAAAAATCTTTTTTTTAAAAACCCAGTGAACTCGAGGTGTGTGAGAATAAACAAAAATACATTTTATTTTCAGTTAGTTGCCTCAGACTGTCCTGATATTTATTTTTTTTATTAAAAAGCATGAATGGGAGGAACTGTTACTCTGAATAACATCCTTATTCCTCCAAGAGGCCCTGTAGATAATCTCTCTCCAGGAAAACTCTAAATCTTCTATTTAGATTATATTCCGGGGTTAAATGTTAAGGTTTTATTACACTTGTCCGGTTGGACAGGAGAGAATAAACTAGAAAATATTTACATTTAACAAGCTGCAAATAGAGAAGTCTTAATAGTTGACAACTAATCGTCTGATCGAATAATCTTTTGCAGCTCTAATGTGTCCTTCACACGAATGTTGCAGAACATTTTGAGGGTAAATGGGTCAGATATGGAGGAGAACCAGAGGGGGGGGGATCCAACAGAAAGCTTGAAACACTCAGCGGAATGAAATGGGAGGGTAATTATTTCCCCCTGTGATAGAAAAGTCATCTGTTCCACAGCTGTTCTCGCTTCATTACGCCCCTGATGTTCCTTAATGGCCTAGTTGGCTCCGGAGTTGCACCACAAACACATCAGGGCTTCACTCTCTGGACCCCCCCCAGCTGGATCGTAGGTCGGGTCAAAGCCAGGAAAAGATTTTTACACTATATGTAGGGCAGAGAATGGGGGGCGGGGGAGGGGTTAGGGTATGAAGTTAAGATTTTTTTTTCTCATTATTAAAGATGTAGTCTCTCTCATATTGATTCCAGCTGTGAGGATTTGCCCATGTTCTTTGTTACAAATGATACTTTACTGGATATTTCTACGTTTTTGACCACATAGGCAATTTAAAGACGTCATCAGGGGGGGTTGTCAGGCTTAAAACAGGGATCCATTAAGCGGGGGATCTCTGGGTCTTCCCCCAGGAAGATGTGAGCATGGTACTGTACATATTAATGGTGGAAACTTCTTTATTAATGTGGAAAAGAAGACAAGATTCAGATGGAAGTTAAAAATGTGAAACATTTGAGCGTGCAACGCGTCATTTCATGCCTTCTGGTATATTTTTATGAACCGATTTATGATTGAAATGTCTTTATTTATTTCAATTCAAAATATACAAATATACTGCAGTAATCATGATTTCACATCAGGGACCTGAGCCAGACCAGAGTACCAGAGTACACCTGACCCCAAAGTGCAGTTCAGAGACTCCTCAGATCTCTGCAGGGTAAATCCAGACAGCTAGCTAGACTCTCTGTTTTCTGTTGCACAACTAAAACTACTTTTGAATGTCCACATGTTCCACCAAAACAAGTTCCTTCCTGAGACTATTTAGCAGAGGCACCGTGGCTCCGTCCGGAGCTTAGCCCCGCCCAAGATGATTGTGATTGGTTTAAAGAAATGCCAATAAACCAGAGCACGTTTTTCTCCCATCCAGGAATGCTGTGTGGAGTAGTCAGACACTCTCATGATTTACTGTCTTCTGACAAAACAAAGAATCAATGAATCGAGAAAATAATCAGCAGGTTCATTGATAATAAAAATATCACCCCAACGACCCCTTTCTCAGTAATTCTCCCATAAAGTCTTTTAGGTTTCTTTCTCTCTGTTTGTCTTTCCTTTCCTCCCTCCCTCCCTCTCATTAGGCCATGACAACGGTCGACTCAGCACGTTGACAAGAAGATAGAGGCTCATTAAATCTCTGCACATTACCGAGCACACCCCACTTCTGTTAGCCATGAATTTTAGCGAGCATGAGAGCTAAATAAAAGCCCCCCCCCCCCCCCATCTCTCTTATAAAAACAGACAGCAGCTTTTAGCAGTTAAAGTGTTTAATTGAGACGGGGGTTCATCACTAGAGGTGTAGCAGGGTTTGGTTGTGGTAATGGGAGTCAGTGGGCAGGATGGAGGCTCCAGCTCATTAGCTACATCCACTCGGTTTTAACGTCAACATATGTGGTCACTTTCATTTTGATAATGGCGCATCAGGGTTGTTTGTTTTGCAGGAAATTTTGAAGGGTGTAGAATCAGGACTCTGTTCACTAAAACACGGACTGTGACGTGGTTAGTTATTCCTGCCCATAACAGGACAGTTACTCACGACATGATTAGGAAATTTAAAGTGCTCATATTATGCTTTTTCCCTTTCCTTTTATTGTGTTAAATATCTTTTTTGTGCACATTATAGGTTTACAAAGTGAAAAACCCCAAAGTCCCCCCCCCAAAGGGCCTTACCATCTCCAACAGAAAACACTGTTCACAAACTGCTCCAAACAGCTGTATTGTAGTCCAGCCTTTACTTCAGAGACAAACGTGGGTCACTTTGTAACTCACGTTATAATGCTAGCCTAGCTGCTAGCATGGCACGCCCTCATACTCTGCTCCTGACTGGCTAGTAGTCCTTACCTAGCTACTGTCAGGGCACGCCCTCATACTCTGCTTCTGACTGGCTAGTAGTCCTTATCTAGGTACTGTCAGGGCACTCCCTCATACTCTGCTTCTGACTGGCTAGTAGTCCTTACCTAGCTACTGTCAGGGCACGCCCTCATATTCTGCTTCTGACTGGCTAGTAGTCCTTACCTAGCTACTGTCAGGGCACTCCCTCATACTCTGCTTCTGACTGGCTAGTAGTCCTTACCTAGCTACTGTCAGGGCACTCCCTCATACTCTGCTTCTGACTGGCTAGTAGTCCTTACCTAGGTACTGTCAGGGCACGCCCTCATACTCTGCTTCTGACTGGCTAGTAGTCCTTACCTAGCTACTGTCAGGGCACTCCCTCATACTCTGCTTCTGACTGGCTAGTAGTCCTTACCTAGGTACTGTCAGGGCATGCCCTCATACTCTGCTTCTGACTGGCTAGTAGTCCTTACCTAGGTACTGTCAGGGTATGCCCTCATACTCTGCTTCTGACTGGCTAGTAGTCCTTACCTAGGTACTGTCAGGGCACGCCCTCATACTCTGCTTCTGACTGGCTAGCAGTACTTACTGCGCATTTGCGACTCCCAACAAAGATGGAACAGAAGTGAGATGTCTCACTCTGTAGCTAAAACAGAGAGCTCAACACACAGGGTGAAAAGAAGAGCTGCAGCAATGTGCAGTACAACAACAACAACAATTAAACCACATAAACCTATTCTGGTACAACCTCTTAATACAATTATGAACCTGAAAATGAGCATAATATTCAATTCAATTTTATTTATAGTATCAAGTCATACCAACAGTTATCTCAAGACACTTTACAGATAGAGTAGGTCTAGACCACACTATAATATACAAATACCCAACAACTCCAGTAATTCCCCCAAGAGCACTTTAAAGGTGCAACACTTTCAGAGCTGAGGAGATTGATCTGCGACTAATTTGTTTTCATTGTGGATTTATGTGTGGATTTTTTTCCTCTATGAATGCATGAGTTGTCTGGTCTCTAAAGTGTGGATCATTGTTTCCTGAAGCCAAAGAGGACATCCTCAAAATTTCTTGTTTTATTCATAACTTAAAGATGTTCAGTTTCCTGTCCCAGAGGAGAGAAGAAACTAGAACATATTCACATTTAACAAGCTGACATCACACAAGTTTACCGGTTTTGGAGATGAATTTAATAGTTGACAATTAATCCATTTATTTTTGCAGCTTTATGAAATGTAAATGGCGCTTTTACAAAGTGGAGTTGGGGCGTGTATTATCTTAGGATACGTCACACTTTAGGTTTTCCAGATTTTTTGGGGTCTAGCGAACAGAATTACTGGATCATCTCTGGAAAGCTGAGCCAGGATCAGCTGACTGTGTAGGGTTTCCCCGACCATTATATGTGTTAGGCGCATAAATGGAAACAAGACTCTCAGGGGTTCATTCAGATATTTTTGGACATTGGTCTGAGACAGTGGAATCACTTGGAAAGTGGTTTGGTGTGAGGTCGGCATAAGTCTTCCACAAACGGAGGGAGAACACTGAAGTACATTGTGATTTACTCAGGAAGTGGATTAGGTGTGACGTTACTCTGTACGTCATGGTTTTGGAGCTTTACAGAATAACAAGAGATAAGAAATAAAGGAGAGCTTAGAGCTCTGAGGAGAGAGATACAGAGGATTATCTGAGCTCTTTAACTTAAAGTAATATTCTCTAATTATCTGCAGAGATGGGAGGGTTTCAGTGAAGGAGAAGAGGAGGATGTGTTCAACCAGCAGCAACAAGGAGCTGTCCTTTCAGCACCACTCTCACTCTCTATGGCTGAATCCCATTCCTCCCCTTAACCCTAACCCTGTCCCTTAACCCTTGTTGTGCGCGTTCACGTGAGAGCTAGTGCTGTCCCAATCCTCGTCTTGATTGAGTGTTAGGGTCTAGTGTTAGGGCCAGAGGTCCCTTCAGACCAATTAAGGACGCGAGCTCACTTGGCCAGCAGGGGTATCCAGAGATGTTGCGCAACAAGGAACATGGCTGCCTGGTCGACCAGAGAGACCCATAAATGTAAGTATTCTCGGCTTAAAGAATTGATTTAAAAATTACGACAGTCTTGTTTAGTGCTCTACACAGTCCTGTACATACATATTGGCAACTATATTTGTAATTGAAACATTTTTAAAAATCGCTAGCTTGCTATGCTAATGCTAACGGCAACGTTAAAACGCTGCATTGCGTATTTGCACAACAGTCCTGCATTTTTCTGCCTTGAAAGGACTCCATGCATGTCTACAGTGTTAACTAAACTCCATTAGCAGCGAATTTCGTTTGATATCAGTGCATAACACTACTTGCTTTGAGACATCGCTAGTGCTTTACATATACCGTCCTGTATCACACAGGGACGCAGGAGGAAACCCAGCAGCTGATCCACTTTCAGGCTGAAAACGAGCAGAAGTTTCTAAAATCAAAATATGCTGCAAAGCAACTATGGGAGTGAGTCATGCGTTCATGTTGTAGCCATTCATTATTGTATTGGTGGTACTGTATTATTGTAATCATTTGTAATGCATACCTGTTCATGTACCTGTACATTGTTGTTGGTTATGATACAGGAGGAAAAGGTTACTGGCTAACAGGCATCAGCTGTGGGCTGGAATTTCTGAATAACTGTAGGTTGTTTGTGGTCTTGCGTGAGTGCCTTTTTATGTGTGTGTGTGTGACATGTAAGTTATGGTTTTAATAGTTGATAATGGTTCTGTGACATAATGTATTTTTATATAATGTTTTTGCCTGTTGTGTTTACTTTATTGGGCAATAAAGACAGATTTTTATTAACAAAGAAAGTGTTTCTGAACATCAATGACATTCAAAACAGTGATAACTGAAACAGATATACAACACACCATGCAGTGGGTTTAAAATATGTATGGCAGACAAACCTAAGTAGCACACAGATAAGAACATATACACCACCAAAGTGAACATAAAAGAACTATAAAATATATACATGCATATGACACTTGTCAAAACCCATGAAATAGACATACACACACTTGCAGATAGTATCTTGGAAGTTTGGGATCATACTGTGTGGTGACATAACTGTAACCAAGTGGTGTCCCATTTCATAGGGGTATGTTTTCACCCCTAGCCCTTGACACTTGGTTCAAGGGACAAGGGCTAGGGATAAGACAAAGGGTTAGGGTTAAGGGGAGGAATGGGATTCAGCCTATATCTCACTATAGAGACCCTAACCCAACCAGCAGAAAGAAGGAGCTGTCCTTTCAGCACCACTTTCTCTCTCTCTGTGTGTGTGTGTGTGTGTGTGTGTGTGTGTGTGTGTGTGTGTGTGTGTGTGTGTGTATACACACACACACAGTATCTCTCTCTCTCTCTCGCCATCCCTCTCTCCATCCCTCTCTCTCTCTCTCTCACTCACTCTGTTTCTGTCCATGTCTCACACACAGTGTCAGGCATCTTTATCTCGTTCTTTGCTTTTCTCTCCATCTTCCTCTGTTTTTTTTTTCATCTAAACTTCAGATCCCAAAACGTGTGTCAGTCCCTGCCTGACTTCATTTATTTCAGTTTCCTGTCAAAAGTCTTGCTGAGATTAAAAGGTTTCAATAACATCCTGAACACTTCATTCGGAAGCTTCCTGGCCAAGAGGGCAGCACAAAAAACAATGTTTCCATAGCAACTACAAACTTATAGACACGTCATAAGCCACCAACAAGTCTACGACGTTTAAAAAAAATGTGGTGATTCCCAACCAGGGGGGACATGGAAAGATCCAGAGTGTAACTCAATAAATAACACCTGACCGTCAAAAACATATCTCAGGAAACAGGCAGCCTCTGAACTTCTCCGTGTGGCTCTTTAATGTCACTCACCAAACACCAGAAACACCAGAACTGGTCTGAACTCTCTCCAGTAACCAGTTAATCCTGTTCCTATCATCTGTTACACAACATCCAACTGCATCAAAATTCTCACTGACCTGCAGGATTTATATTTCATCCTGGACTTCTTTAAAAGGTGCTCTTAGCGATGTCACGCGTTTTTTAGGCTACAACATTTTTTTTGTCACATACAGCAAACATCTCCTCACTATCTGCTAGCTGCCTGTCCCCTGAACACACTGTAAAAACATCTCCTCACTATCTGCTAGCTGCCTGTCCCCTGAACACACTGTAAAAACATCTCCTATCTGCTAGCTGTCTGTCCCCTGAACACACTGTAAAAACATCTCCTCACTATCTGCTAGCTGTCTGTCCCCTGAACACACTGTAAAAACATCTCACTATCTGCTAGCTGCCTGTCCCCTGAACACACTGTAAAAAAAACATCTCCTCACTATCTGCTAGCTGCCTGTCCCCTGAACACACTGTAAAAACATCTCCTCACTATCTGCTAGCTGCCTGTCCCCTGAACACACTGTAAAAAACATCTCACTATCTGCTAGCTGCCTGTCCCCTGAACACACTGTAAAAAACATCTCCTCACTATCTGCTAGCTGCCTGTCCCCTGAACACACTGTAAAATACAATTTGACCTGTTTTTTTAACGTTTCTGTAGCAGAAGATTGGATTTCTTTCAACCAAATGGATAGTTCCATGAAACGCTCTTCACAAGTCAAATGAATTATCAGTTCAGACTTTTGGGTGTTTCATTCAATTTTATAGCATTATTCTGACTAAACTTTGACAGTCATGATTCATACTTTCTGCTTTTTTTAACTCAAAAGTTAGATATAATTGCATAGGCTATATAAGGTTTAGTGACCAGAAATTCCAAAAATAGTGGTAATAAGTTGTTGGTGGCAGTGGGGGAAAAAAGCGCCGAAAACGTTGACTGATGTTACAAAAACGTTGAAAAGAGAAAAAAACGTTTAAAAAAAACACAGCAAAATAGATATGACAAAAATGTCAAAGATGTCAAAAAAAGTGTTCATTTTGACCCAGCAGGACAACACAAGGGTTAACTCAACCAGCGATAGAACAGAGTAGATTTTTTAAGGGTAAATTACTTGGTATTGGACCGGTGCATAGACTCACCGATACTAATACCAACATCTGAGGCTTAACAACTCGAAATGTGAGAGGGGTTTCCAGAGACTCACACTGCAGGCGGCGCAACAGGGAGGAGGAATCCATTATGAACTGGATCAGTGAGAGAGGGAAGACGCCGACAGCTGCTGCTGCAGCCCCGAATGTTTCATCAAAAAGCCCAGAATATTAAAGAAATCTTATACAATGAATACATCGTTCTTCTGCTGGCCAATTAATACTCAACTCAGAGTACTGAAAGCCAGGGATGCACCGAATCCTGGATTCGGCCGAATATTTTTTTGCTTTTTGATGGGGTTGGGTTTCTGCCAAACCTTAGAATTTTTTTTTCACCGAACAGAACCCTACGCTTGCACTAAGCTCGCTACGCTGGTCGCCGTAATGACGGGAAGGTGTTTATGTAGGTGGAGCATTCAATGCAGTAGGCTGTGAGAAAGTGGAAATGGAACTGGTGAGCAGAAAAAGTGTTGTTTGGCAGTACGTTCAGTCAAAAGAAGGCCATTCAAGTCCAGCTACATGTTCAATTTAGCTGGTGGCAGCTCGTGGTGGCGAGGACCCTAAACAATACACAACATGGCCGCTGTTACAACATCTGGTCTGAAACATCTGAAAGAATACGAGTTGTGCATGAAGGAATCTCCAGACAGCAGCCAGAATGCTGCAACTTCAGGTACATTACATACGTTCATGGGTTTACTGTGTTCATGGACTGAGGGTGGGAGGAGATCTGTCAGCTGTGAACTCTACTCCATCATAGTGTAACAAAAACAGGTTTCAAGATTCAATTAACTTTATTTCTGCATTAGGAACTTTATTTTTAAGAATAGTAACACTGTTTACGCCAAATTCATAACCATATAAATAAAAATGAATGTCTGTCTCGCTTTAGGTGGCATGTTGTGTTCAGCTGCTGTAAATGGGGGTGGGTGTGGGGGGGGACAAAGTGCTGCCTATAGTCTGTCCATGACTTTTTTTCCCAGCCCGGGATAAGAGCAGGAAGTGAAACCCCTAATTCTGGGCTGAGCCCCGGATGTTTCCACCCTGTGGCTCCAGCCCTGCTGCAGGAGGACTGTGAGATTACATAAGGAGTGTCTGCCACTAATAACGCTGCTGAATAAGTCAGCAGAACCCAGAGTGTCTGGCTCCTACCTGGAAGAGGCGCAGGATGTTGGCCACCATGATGGACACGGAGCTGGCGGAGGCCCCGACCACCCCCACAACCTTCTCGGGCTTGACGAACACCGGCGGCTCCCCGTTAGTGCACCGCACGTCCGACGTGTCCTTCTGGATCAGCGCCTGCACGAACGTCAGCGACTGCTCCAGCGCGTACGTGTCCCGCGAGCACGTGTCCAGGATCCGCGCGCCCAGCGTGACGTTGGGCAGCAGCTCCTCGTCGCCGTTGATCTGGTCCAGGGCGTACATCATGGCCTCCAGCCGGTGGATGCCGTTCTCCTTCTTGATGTCCCCGCCACGGGATCCCCGGGACCCCCGTGCGTGCACCGGGAACAGCCCCCCCAGCGTCACGTCGCCCTCCACGCGGATGGAGTGCGGCGCGTAAATCTCCTGAGAGCCGGACATCTCCAGGAAACACAGGAGAGCAAACAGCCGGAGGGTAAAACCCGGGTTAATCTGCGGGGAATGATCAGAGTGGGTGCCCATGATTGGATCCGTGGTCCTCCCAAATAATAATAAAAAAACAGAGAAATGTAGAGCCTGTGCAAGCTGCAAAAACACACTTCTCAGAATAGTTTAACGCATCCAACAACCGAGTGCATCCCTGTCTTTTATCCAGCAGAGAGAAAGTGAAATCAAAGGCCAGGTGTCAGGTCCTCGGACGGACTGTAATCCCGCAGGTGCAGCCTTTAATGAGCTCTTCAATCCGACGCGCACACAGAGAAACCGAAATGTAGAGTCTCTGCAAGCTGCAATCACAGACTTCTCAGGACAGTTTCACGCATCCAAACAAGCAGACTGAGTGCATCCCTGTCCGTTATCCTGCAGCGGGAACCCGCAAATCTTCTTCTCAGAGTGACCGTAATCCCGCAGGTGCAGCCTTTAAAATGCACACAAACATCCAAAGCGACGGATTCCCCACCGATGCGTTCTCATCTTCAGCATGCCTCCTGTGTAGAGCTGCTGCTGCTGCTGCTGCTGCTGCAGGGACACAGACACTTAGGGCGCTGCTGCTTGTTGCTCGGTGAGCACACATTCCGGGGATTTTAGATTTGGATTATTTATTTCTTTTTTTTTCAGATTTTAAGACAAGAAGAACCGGGGTTTGTTGCGTGGAAGGAACAGCCAAGACGCACTCCGCTAGGTATTCCGTGTTTGCAGATGAGAAGAAGCCAGCCCGGTGATGTCATAGCTGCTTAAAAATTAGAAACTGAAATTAAAATGTGCTCAGATGTATCTCAGGCAGCTTTGATAGTTTCCTCCAGCCTGGAGAAGATGTGAGGACATGCAGGAGAAGGCGGGGAAGAGGCACCGCACGCGCTGCTCTGTGCACGAGATAACTCTGCTGAGAGCCGAGCCGGCAGACTCCGCATCCCGCATCCTTCCCGTCCAAACCCGGGGTCGCGGGTACCTGTCTGGGAACTGAAGCTGCGCGAAGGAATGAAGCAGCACACAAGTGTAGTTGTGTTCATGAGCTCTGCGCTCAAACTGACTGAGTAACGAGAACAAAAGCGAGACTCTCTCTCTCTCTCTCTCTCTCTCTCTCTCTCTCTCTCTCTCTCTCTCTCTCTCTCTGACTCTCTCCCTCTCTCTATCTCTCCTTCTCCCTCTCTGTCTCTCCCTCCCTTGTCTTCCTCCCCCTCTCTCTCTCTCCCTCTCTCACACACACACACACACAGTCGTGTAATTATCGGTCTAAAGATGCCAAACACAATTTTGCACAAACACACGGAATTCTTTTTCTGTTCAATGATGTACACCTCCTGTTATTATGAATGGCTGCATTCATAAGAATCCAGGAAGAACTGGAAGGTTCCTGTTTTATGTATAATATTATTTTCATGGTGGATATATGTGTGTGGAATTATTTTCAGGATTTGGATTTCTCCATTTAAACTAGAACTTCAGTGTAGTGACAGCTTTTCAAAAAACCTTAAAATATTCATAAATTAATTATTATTCATACTTTTAAAAGAAACACTCCCACTTTTACTTTTCCAACTATTCTCACTACTTCAACTTCTTCTTACGTATTTAAGACGGCAATGCAGCGTAGCTTCAGCTTTTCAGCATTCACACGCAGTAGCTGTCGATGACGTCCTCAAATGTCTTGGAAGGAAAGAAGAGAGAAGGAAAGAAGATGGAAGGAACAGGGAAGAAAAGTAGAGGGAAGGAAAGAAGATGGAAGGAGGAGGGATGGAAGGAACAGGGAAGAAAAGAAGAGGGAAGGAAAGAAGATGGAAGGAGGAGGGATAGAAGGAACAGGGAAGAAAAGAAGAGGGAAGGAGGAGGGATGGAAGGAACAGGGAAGAAAAGAAGAGGGAAGGAAAGAAGAGAGAAGGAAAGAAGATGGAAGGAGGAGGGATGGAAGGAACAGGGAAGAAAAGAAGAGGGAAGGAAAGAAGATGGAAGGAGGAGGGATGGAAGTAACAGGGAAGGAAAGAAGAGGGAAGGAAACGGGAAGGAAAGAAGGAAGGATAGAAGGAAAGTCAGTTGGCGACTAATTGATTCATCTTTGCAGATTCATCTATAATCTGACAGATTATAGGATTTAATGAAGATTTACATCAAAATAATAAAGGCTTTTTGTGGCCATCATTTTTCTTGCAAAAGCAGACAATTTAATTACATTTATTTCACAGGGTACTTCATACATACATACATACATACATACATACATACAAGTTACATATAATAAGATCCAAATATTCTAAATATAAAAGGGGCGATATGCAGTTTAGGCCATTTCATTTTCTTTCATTTCGCCGTTTTCTCTCTTTTTGCTGGCAGGTTTCTCTATAGAGCCCCCCCTACAGGTTTCTCTATAGAGCCCCCCCCCTACATGTTTCTCTATAGAGCCCCCCCTACAGGTTTCTCTATAGAGCCCCCCCTACAGGTTTCTCTATAGAGCCCCCCTACAGGTTTCTCTATAGAGCCCCCCTACAGGTTTCTCTATAGAGCCCCCCCTACAGGTTTCTCTATAGAGCTCCCCTACAGGTTTCTCTATAGAGCCCCCCTACAGGTTTCTCTATAGAGCTCCCCCCTACAGGTTTCTCTATAGAGCCCCCCTACAGGTTTCTCTATAGAGCCCCCCCTACAGGTTTCTCTATAGAGCTCCCCTACAGGTTTCTCTATAGAGCCCCCCCTACAGGTTTCTCTATAGAGCCCCCCCCACAGGTTTCTCTATAGAGCCCCCCCACAGGTTTCTCTATAGAGCCCCCCCTACAGGTTTCTCTATAGAGCTCCCCTACAGGTTTCTCTATAGAGCCCCCCCTACAGGTTTCTCTATAGAGCTCCCCTACAGGTTTCTCTATAGAGCCCCCCCCACGGGTTTCTCTAGAGCCCCCCTACATGTTTCTCTATAGAGCTCCCCCTACAGGTTTCTCTATAGAGCTCCCTACGGGTTTCTCTATAGAGCCCCCCCCTACGGGTTTCTCTATAGAGCCCCCCTACAGGTTTCTCTAGAGCCCTCCCTACAGGTTTCTCTATAGAGCTCCCCCTACAGGTTTCTCTGCAGAGCCCCCCCCACAGGTTTCTCTGCAGAGCCCCCCCTACAGGTTTTTCTATAGCGCTCCCCCTACAGGTTTCTCTATAGAGCCCCCCCCACAGGTTTCTCTAGAGCCCCCCCTACAGGTTTCTCTAGAGAGCTCCCCCCTACAGGTTTCTCCATAGAGCTCCCCTACAGGTTTCTCTATAGAGCCCCCCCTACAGGTTTCTCTATAGAGCCCCCCCTACAGGTTTCTCTAGAGCCCTCCCTACAGGTTTCTCTATAGAGCCCCCCCTACAGGTTTCTCTGCAGAGCCCCCCCACAGGTTTCTCTGCAGAGCCCCCCCTACAGGTTTCTCTATAGAGCTCCCCCTACAGGTTTCTCTATAGAGCCCCCCCTACAGGTTTCTCTATAGAGCTCCCCCTACAGGTTTCTCTATAGAGCTCCCCCTACAGGTTTCTCTATAGAGCTCCCCTACAGGTTTCTCTATAGAGCTCCCCCTACAGGTTTCTCTATAGAGCTCCCCTACAGGTTTCTCTATAGAGCCCCCCCTACAGGTTTCTCTATAGAGCTCCCCCTACAGGTTTCTCTATAGAGCCCCCCCTACAGGTTTCTCTATAGAGCTCCCCCTACAGGTTTCTCTATAGAGCTCCCCTACAGGTTTCTCTATAGAGCCCCCCTACAGGTTTCTCTATAGAGCCCCCCTACAGGTTTCTCTATAGAGCCCCCCCTACAGGTTTCTCTATAGAGCCCCCCCTACAGGTTTCTCTATAGAGCCCCCCCTACAGGTTTCTCTATAGAGCTCTCCCCTACAGGTTTCTCTATAGAGCTCCCCCCTACAGGTTTCTCTATAGAGCTCCCCCCTACAGGTTTCTCTATAGAGCTCCCCCCTACAGGTTTCTCTATAGAGCCCCCCTACAGGTTTCTCTATAGAGCCCCCCTACAGGTTTCTCTATAGAGCTCCCCCTACAGGTTTCTCTATAGAGCTCCCCCCTACAGGTTTCTCTATAGAGCTCCCCCTACAGGTTTCTCTATAGAGCCCCCCTACAGGTTTCTCTATAGAGCTCCCCCTACAGGTTTCTCTATAGAGCCCCCCCTACAGGTTTCTCTATAGAGCCTCCCCCTACAGGTTTCTCTATAGAGCCCCCCTACAGGTTTCTCTATAGAGCCCCCCCTACAGGTTTCTCTATAGAGCTCCCCTACAGGTTTCTCTATAGAGCTCCCCTACAGGTTTCTCTATAGAGCTCCCCCCTACAGGTTTCTCTATAGAGCCCCCCCCTACAGGTTTCTCTATAGAGCTCCCCCTACAGGTTTCTCTATAGAGCTCCCCCCTACAGGTTTCTCTATAGAGCCCCCCTACAGGTTTCTCTATAGAGCCCCCCTACAGGTTTCTCTATAGAGCCCCCCTACAGGTTTCTCTATAGAGCTCCCCCTACAGGTTTCTCTATAGCAGGGGTTTCTATAGAGCCCCCCTACAGGTTTCTCTATGAGCTCCCCCTACAGGTTTCTCTATAGAGCCCCCCCTACAGGTTTCTCTATAGAGCCCCCCCTACAGGTTTCTCTATAGAGCCCCCCTACATGTTTCTCTATAGAGCCCCCCTACAGGTTCCTCTATAGGGCCCCCCCTACAGGTTTCTCTATAGAAGCCCCCCTACATGTTTCTCTATAGAGCCCCCCTACATGTTTCTCTATAGAGCCCCCCCTACATGTTTCTCTATAGAGCCCCCCTACAGGTTTCTCTATAGAACCCCCCCTACAGGTTTCTCTACCACCATTCAACCTAAACAAAAGTCATATAACCATTCCAATGACTCCGAAGCTGTTCAGTTAAGGTAAATTAAGCACAAAAAAAAAAAGCATATGTCCCCTTTAAGATGTAAATGTAAGTATGTAAGTAATTTTGCCGGATGCTGGCGGCTCCACAGAAAGGACCCAGTCAGAGCAGCGTAGTGTTGCATCGGGATGTTGTTACACACAACAAGTGAAAGAAACATCTCATGGCCCCACGCCTGGAACCAGATTTTGTAACTAGCCTACTGTTTGTGCTTTTTATGTATACCAATATGTTGTAAGATTTCATTTTTGTATATTCAGTGCTTATGCATTTAGTGTAATATATAGGAGTATATGAAGAGGAATAGGTATAGTTATGTTTGCGAGAAAGAATATTCTTATACTAATCTTATTTTTATGTATTATATATATATATATATATTTTATTTCATGTGGTTGTTTTGTCTGAAAATGTCTTTTCCGTTGTCATGTTTTATGTGGACTCCAGGATAGATTTGATCAAATCAAAACCATCAGGTTTCACACTGCCTGTCTTGGTGTCTCTGAGGGATTCACCTACCTGCCTTCTCGCTGCACCGGTCACCCTGGGCTGCTTCCTTTTCCGTCTACAGATGGAGGAGTGAAGACTCTGCTCCCTGAAACATGGAGTTAAACATGATCACGATGACGTAGTGATGTCCAATGTATTTATATTGTACGGAAACATACGCAACAACAATTCGTATGATTAAACACGAAATGATGCCGACCGGTCAGGTAATGGAAGTTTGGCCAACCTGTCACCTGACACTCCCTAAAGGCTGTTTTATGCTTCTGCGTCAACTCCACGCCATAGCTGCCGTCGCGCCTACGCCGTTGTGACCCTTTCGGAGTTCTGCGTTGGGGTTGCTTTGCATCGAGGTGCATTTCACCGCCATAACGCTAGGGGGTGATAAGTCTGAGGTTATTTGCGAGGTGTCTGCCAGCCAGTTTATGTTATCTTAGCAAGCTAACTGTAGCACAACTGCCCACAAAGTACTGCTTGCAGGCGAAGTGCTAATATCAAAACATTACTGACATATGGACATATAGCCACCCTGGAAACAGGCTGGTTCCTTTTCGGTCTGCAGATGGAGGAGTTAAGACTCTGCTTCCTGAAACATGGAGTGAAACATGATCACGATAATGTAGTGAAGTCCAACGAATTCTCATGAACGGGTTGGTATAATAATGTACGGAAACATGTGCACAATTTGTATGCCGTCTTACGATGGCCGGCAGCTGTTCACATGATGAAGCCCTATCACCTAAGTTTAGCGGTCTTTACAGTTAAGTTTAGCTGAGAAAAGGTGACTGTCAGGGTGCGACGACAGTTACGTTTAGGCACAAAACCTTGCGCATAACAACTCTTACGATATCCTACGAAATTACAGCAACTGCTGGATGGTCACGACAGTTAAATTTAGCAGAGAAAAGGTGTAGCGTAATGCAGCAACGACAGTTAAGTTTAGACACCAAAACAACAAGTTAACATTAGAAAAAGATTGTGGTTTGGATTAAATCACTCCAGGGACATGAACACATGTTTCCTGGGTGAAAGTCTTGTGTTTTCTCCTTAACTTCTTCAGGACATGAACACCTGTTTCCTGGGTGAATGTCTTGTGTTTTCTCCTTAACTTCTTCAGGACATGAACACCTGTTTCCTGGGTGAAAGTCTTGTGTTTTCTCCTTAACTTCTTCAGGACATGAACACCTGTTTCCTGGGTGAAAGTCTTGTGTTTTCTCCTTAACTTCTTCAGGACATGAACACCTGTTTCCTGGGTGAAAGTCTTGTGTTTTCTCCTTAACTTCTTCAAGGGGTCTCATTTATAAAACATGCATAGGATCTTTAGTAAAAGTGTACGTAAGCCCAAAAGCCAAAAATGGCATACGGCAGTTGTTACACTGTATCATGATGACTGACGGAGAAAAAGCAAAAAACTTCTCAGACGTTCAGGAATTGCTGCAAATTGAATTATAATTTCGGCCTGTTCTTGCAACCTGATCTATAAACTACCTTTTATACCTCCCAAAACGGCAGGCATTACTGCACTCGGGGAAAGCTTCGATATCAGACGTATATGATAAGATTTAACAGAACTATATATTATAGGCTATCCAAACAAGCCTTAGTGATAAAGTTGAAGATTATATATAATATTTATAAAAAAAAAACACTTAGCTGTCTGCCATTTCCTTCTGGAAACAGCCGGTTTCCCCCACAGTGGCGAGGACCTGTAGCCTATTTGGATAGGGATGGCATAGTTCCAGCGCATTGCCCTCTCTACTGGACCCAATTCAGTACAGAGATCCAAGAGCTCAGCTTCAGAAAATCTAAATTGGCATATTAGCCAGTCATAGTCATGGTCCCTGAAGTCTCTTTTTTTCCTGATTCTTCCATTGGCGTAGGCCTCTTGCAGGGCTAGCAGGGCCATCATGCAGCATTACGCACAGCGGTCACCACAGAATTTATGTTTACAACAATGTAAACAAGTGTAAGCTTAGCGGCTGTATTTTCAGACTTTGACATTTGATGATATATGCACAGTATTAAAGATAGATATTTAGTTATTTACACAGTGTTCTGCTGTTATCTAATGCTAGGGTATTTGATGATATCCTGTATTCCATGTAGTCGGGCCATCTCCTCCTCCTCCTGCGCTCCGTAACGGACAATGTGACTGCGAGACAGTGCCGATTAAATATTAAACAAAACATTTTTTTTAAAGATTTGAGTTGGAGGTGTTTATGGAACAATTATCACTCGGTACAATCGCAAATAACACTGCTGGATTTAATCTTCATGGTAATGTGGATGATATGGAGTGAAAAAATTTGCGTTAGGCATCAATACTTAAAATTATTATGAGTAATCTTATTCCCATTTACTCTCTGCAGTCTGACTTCAGTTCACCACCTCACCATCTGCGTCACCAATTCCTACTTTGTCTCCAAAATGTGCGTACGCATGGTTCAGAGTTTGTGTGGAGGACCGCACATTCTCCCAAGTTTGTTTTTTATAAATCACAACCTTTGCGTGGGAAGTGGCGTACGCACATTTTCAGCCCCGTTTTGTGCTTACGCCACATTTATAAAGGAGATCCCAGGACATGAACTCTGCTCCCCCTCTTGAAAGCTCTGTGTTTTAGGAGCCAAGCATCCCCCCCGACCTCCTCCCTACGAGGATCTTCACGCTCTTATACAGCAGCAGTCTCATTCAGAATTTACAGGATTAGCATGGGTTATGCAATGAGTTATTGATGATTTCATTACATAACCTTCTGAATACTGTAACTCCTCGATTTCATGCTAAATTTATGAAACTTGCCCTTTCCTCAAAAAGATTCAAAACTCTGCAGCTCGACTTCAAGCCAAACCTTTAGGGATGGATCATATTTAACCAATGTTGGCTTCCTTACCCTTACATTCCTACAGAAAAGGATTAGGGCCAATGTGTAAAATGTATTTAAGTTCTGAGTTTAAAGTAATGAATTCTAAACTATTTTTTTAGTACTTTAACACTCAAATACTTCTTTCACATTGGCCCTAATCCTCCTCCAGACATTGGCACCCTTTGAATTTGATATTGTTAAAGACTTATAAATCAGGGAATGGATTAGATTAGACCCCGTCTATATCACTATACTCTGAAGTCTCTAACTGACATCCCAGTCCACTCAGGAAAAGCATCAAAACTAGATTTTTCTGTAATGTTGCTCAATAGGATCCAAATGCAGAGAACACACTGTAAGCATAATTCAAAATGTTGAAGAGATCTTTGATGTCAACACAAAACAGGAACAGCAACTGCCACAAGAGGCAGAGCAAACTGACAACGAAATATATTTTAAACAAGGTAGAACCAACCCGATTGACTTTACACTTTCCCTAATAAGAAATATCTCAAAATATGAGTTAATTGCTATGGATTAGATTCACACAATCATGAATTGTAATAACTTTGGTGATCTGACTTTTCCTCTTGCGCCATCATCAGGTCAACACTGTAACGTGTCCAAATGTAACAGGGTTTATAATATATATTATGTCATTCCACTTGCCATTGCCATGTTATTTAATATCAATGTGTATGTTTTTGGATCAAGGGTGCCCTCTCTCTAAAGATAGTAGTTAAATGCCACTGGCTGTTTATTCATTGCCAGTTATGAGAGATGTGACCAAGGTGAGTTGCAGAGTGCAGCGCGGTATATAAATATTATGTATTTATGTCTGTATATTCATTGTATGAACATATGTGCACTCTGATTAATGGAAATATTAATAATAATAGTTACAAGTGGGTTGTGTTTCTTTTTCAAGTGCTAAAATGTTAAAATGCACTTTGTAGCTAGCCTATGTGATAAGCTACCATAAACCAACGGTATGACTGACCAGTACATACTCCAGTACGGTTCCTATTCAGATAATAAACAGGCCCATCGCGGCGTAAAAGATCAGCGAGCCTCCCGATCGTTATTCTACACACATCGCAGAGTTGAGAGGTTGCTTAAACCAGCCAGTCAAAGAAGTGCGACTGAGTGTGGTAACACAAACACAGGGGCGTAGAAAGGCATACTCTATGGGCCCCTCCCCACATCCACAGCAATTCATTCTAGCATCTATTTGGACCTTCCTCACATGAGGGCCCTGGGTACTCAGTCCTATTTCCACCCCCAGTTCGACATCCCTGGACAAACACCTGCAGAAATAAAGACATTCATCAGCCTCAGCGGGACTCCGTTTACTGCTGATTAGCCAACATTAGCATGCTAACATGTTAAACATTATGCTTGCTAAACATCAGCATTTTAGCACGGACATTGTGAGCATGTTAGCATACTAAAGTTAGCATTTAGCCTAACCTTCAGCCTCACAGAGCCGATACAAAATACAAATTCAATGAGCAGATGAAACAAACATCTGAGTTTTTGTAGTAATCTGTAAAACAGATCAGAGTGTTTCATTATAGCATTAATATAATAGCGTATGTGTACAGCATCTTTGTGTCTTTGTATTCGTAACTTTGTGTCTGTGTTTGGCTGTTGACTCTAATTAGTGCTAATTAGCTAATGTTTTCATGCAGACAATCAGCAGACAGGAACGGTTCAGGGATTTATTGGAGAGGTTGCTTACTGGCATAAAGTCCAAACAGAAGGAAAAGAGTCCAGCGGTGGCAGGGGGAGAGTACAGACATGAGTTCACGCTCCAGGTTTCAGAGGCTTGAAACTCCAATGACGTGGGCTGGGACGTGTGGAAATCTGTTATAAACTGCAGAGCTGACGAGGGGAAGTAGAAACAGCTGAGCAGGTGTAGGAGGAAAAGACTGAGGACATCTGGTGGACAGGTAGAGAATGACAGGTTTCACAGTGAAGTTGAACTATATTTAAAGGTGCAGTAAGCGACAGATAACTACTCACCGCCGGCACATTCACATGCTGCATCCCCCCTCCAACCCCCTCCCATCAATTGTCCCCGCCTGTTGCCGATTGGCTGGGATAGTGTTTCGTGGCTCGTGCACTACTTTCTGTTTGTTTTGCCATCACGACACTGAACAGCCATACATAGACAGCATCCAACAGCTCCATTCAGGCTTCTTCTTGCACTGTTTTGCCGTTTCTAAGCTCTCCAGCAAACACTCTTTCCATGTGACACACATGTTGTGCTTATGATGTACTGTTTTGTGTTTTAATAAATGTGTGCAAGTCAATAAATCAAATGAATGGGACAGAGAGAAAGAATGTGACAGAACATTGGAAACATCATGTTGGCATGTTGACATTAGCATTTAGCTCAAAGCTCACTATAATATTTAAATATCGTCTCGATGCTCTCTTGGTATCTGTGAAGTACTTTGTAACTGCTTTTAAAACAGGCTCCATAAATTCTTAATATTACTTAAATACCATTATATCAACTTGAATCTCTAAAGGCAGCCGAGTCTAAACATAATAAATGACTAGAGTACTTCTTCTCATACTCCCTGTTGAAGGCATTCTTCATGAGTTTGCTGCCAGCACAAAATAAACAAAATACATTTATTCTGTGACCGTTAACGGCTCACCCTTACTCTGCTTTTAATCACAGCTTACTGGTGATTTTATACCAACGAAAGGTCAGGAAAGCTTTGGCGGCCGCTCATAACTTAGGTCTGAATAAAGAGCCCTCAAAATGTAATTAGGTAGCTGTTACGTGATCAGTTGGCTGACATTTAACTATATACTCTAAGTGTAAAATGAAAAATAACCATAATTAATCACCAGCACACGTCTGGAGGCAGACGCAGCGGCTGTGTTGGCAGACCTCAAGTGTAATCAGATGGCAGGAGGAACGACAAGAGTGCTGCGTTGGAGCGGAGCCACCTGCGACTTCTTAACTTATCTTCCTCAGATAAATGCTCCCGAAAGTGATCAAACATGCAGTGCTGTCTCTACTATCGATCATCTCTGTTCATGGCTTGTTTTTTCATAACATCTCACAGCCTTTCATGGCTCTTTACCAGCGCTCCCCAAAGAGGTGGAGGGAAAGTGAAGTGAATTTTTTTAATTACATCAAATATCAGCCATATGTTTAAAAAGATGGAATTAATGCTGTAGTTTTTTGTGATGAGCAAAGGCACTGCCTACCACTACCTACCACTTCCTACCACTCCCTACGACTCCCTACCACCCCAACGACTCCCAACAACTGCCTACCTCTCCCTACGACTCCCTACCACCCTTACGACTCCCAACAACTCCCATGTGACTCAGTGACCCTCATGTGACACAATCCATCAGAGGTTAAATACCAGGAACTCCCCACTACTCAGTCAGAACTAGTCACTAAAGGAGACTAACGTCAGTTTTTGGCGCACTGGGAGTGAGACTGTGTTGTTAGTAGAGAGGGAGTGACAAATCTAAAGAAGGATAGGAAATAATGTTGTAACTTAAATATAAAAATTACATCGACCAAGTCAAAATGCTTATGTTATCATTAATTAAAATATAATAACGGATATATGAAATTCAAATGGTATTACAGAGAAAGACTGACAGCTATAATGTGAAGTAAAAGTCCTGCATTCATAAGTAAAAGTAGACAAGCATTCTCAGCATGATGTAGTTAAAGTATCAGCAGTAATAGTAAACATTTCCTTCAAATCATATTGGCTGTTGTAAATTATTTGTATGCAAACGTCATTTCTGGGAGACAGGAAACTGAATGGACGAAAGCTTTTGCAGATATGAACTGACAACTTGCCACAGGTCAAATACTTTCAATACGAAGTAGGAGGTTAGGTCATGTGTATGTTTGGAGGTTAAATTTAAATACGCTTGGCACCTTGGCGCTCTCTCAGAGAAACGTCAGTGTGCAGGGAAGTAGCAGTTAGACAGTAAGTACCAACATCATGAGCACAGTCACGGTTGGTTAGCGCTGTAGATTAAATATACATACAGATGCTCCTGATGTACAGCAGCTCTAACGCTGCGCCCCAGGGAACTGTCAAGGAAAGAAAGTCAGTTAGGTTTTTTAGCCGGTGTTGTCCACTAAATTCTTACTTGACAGAGTTGAGTGTTATTGATTTGCTTAAATATGATTCTGCTGAAAAAAGTAAGATGAATAAGACTAAAGAATTGATTATATGTGCCCAACAGGATTTTATAAACAGGCCCTGCTGTATTTGACAGACAATAACTAAAAGGTACGTGTCCACTGGCAGCGTCATTTCCATGTTTCCCATTCGTTGTCATGCTGGGAGCGTTGCGGTGACTTTCGAGAGACGGCGGGTTGAGTTGTTCAATCTTCATATGCATAAAGTTGAATCCATGCTACTTTATGCAAACCAGGGACGCCCAGCTCGCCTCTTTGCCTCTGGAAATCTCTTTTAAAGTGACCGTAAAGACAGATTCAGACAGTTACAGATTATTTCTCACATCAGGTTTGTAAGCACATGTCAATCAGCACCCCCTAAAATAGTGGACCAAAAATAAAATACCTACGGGTGTGGTGCGTAATCAGTAGTAAGCTGAACCCTGGCCCAATCTCCTTGAGTAGTCTTACCTTATGATCATTAGAAAACAAAACTCAACGGAGCTTTCAACAAAGCATTCACACAACCTGAGTCAAGAGGCACACCGATCAGCTGGAATCACAGCTGCCTCGAGTGACAATCTGGCCCCAACATACAAAGGTGAGCCTAATTGTTTCAACAGGATTGAAGGATGAGACAGGCTGCCCGTCCAATCGATGAGCTCCAGCATCAGGCAGGAAGTGGGAGGGACCGAACCCAGTCGGACCAATCCATGCCCGGAAACTGCACACAATACTTGGCATGATACAAACTGTTGGGGACCAAGAGTTGGTTAAACAGTGATTTGGCTCAGATTGAGCTGACTGCAGAGACCCAGGGGAGCCAAGACAAAGGATCTTGGCCTACATGTAAATTCCAAAGCCAGTTTCACCCAACTCATACAAGCCTCCACTTCGCAACATGGAGAATCTCCATTCAACACGAGGACGGCAAGGCAGACTGGTGGTGAGACAAAGAACTGCTTCACATATGTGACCAGGTTGCAGTTTTCCCATTGGTCGTCGGGTCCTTGAATGCACCACCCCGCCACTAGGAGGCGGAGGAACGATAAAAGCTTTCATCATTTGTGCTTTCTTTGCTTTTTCACGGTGACTCCTGTCGCGATAGGGAGCACACTAGTTCCGGGCTAGCTAAGCAGCATCACCTCGCTGGTCGAGTTTCGAACTGGGATAACTGTATATCGGTCTGATATACAAAGGGGATCCAAGGAAATACTGTCAAAGTATTCCTTCATCTGCAGCGGGCTTAATCAGCCTGGATTCAAGAAAAGGACGGCGTTCTGTTTCTTGTTTGGTCGACCTGGATTACGTTCGCCCTCTGCTTCGGGATAAACGGATGTTAAAACCTGGCAAGAGTTTTGACTGACAAACAACGCACAGTAAGAAGGCTTTTACACAGTTCTGGGCAGATATTAGAACTAGTGCGTTTTGTTTTGTTAATAATGAGCAAAGGGTTCGCTACCACTTGTTGCCATTAATGTGATCTGATTTAATCATGTACATGGTCCATATGTGATTATTAATCTGTTCTGTGAATGTATAACCGATCCCTATACTGTTTGATTTAAGTTGTGTAAAGTAGCTTGGTATAACTGTAATCGCTACCTGTTTAAACCACTCCTTTCACGGAGTGAGTTACTGTCCGCGAGATAAATCGCAAAATCAGCTGTGAGCCACTGAGCTGGCCGTTATCAATAACTGAGATCAGAGTGCTTTGTTTTTTTTCTTTACTCTTCTCCTCTTTCTTCTTTTACTAACACACACACACGCACACACGACACAGGCTAGCCGCGTAGCTCCCGAGCTAAGGCTCTAGTCTAGCCTCACACGTGGAGTCGGCATCACCTTGTACCGAGCTAACACATGACCTAGCATACTAGGCTAAGCGTGGGCGTTGCCTAGCAACCCCCTCGGCTTCTTCAGCCCCCTCCCCGTGCACGCAGCACCACTACCGCCCTCTTGAGGCTAAATAGTTTTGTGCAGCTCAGAGGAGTAGCCAGTTTGGTTTTTGTGTTAGGACCATAGACTGTGGTTAGGACTACATTTTGACACCGCCCCTCCTCTTCCGCTCACACACACACACACACACACCCACAGACGTGTCCATGACACATGCTGTTTTGTTTTTTGCTTTGTTTTTGGTTGTGATATTATAAAAAGGTATATGAGTTTATTATTGAAGGATTATTGATTAGCTACTGATAATTGTGACGTTAATAAATCTTATTATACTTAATTAGCAGTTGCTTGTGATTGTTTGTGTACTTGTTGTAATAATTGCTGGTCGATCAGGTCCGTGCTTGGATTCACCCCTTCCTTTATTTCCTTTTTAAAGGATATTCACAGAAATGAGACTGTTCCACAGTTTGATTATTGGTCCCTGACTTGCAGGGTGGTGCCCCGTTTTTGATTGTTTGTCGATTTGATAAAGTTATTAATAACCATATTCATAACTTTATTAATATTGATAAAACATCTTTGATACTTTGCCAATGATCAAATCTGTACCCTACGAGAATCCTACAAAACAAAGACAAACCTATATGACAGGAAAAAGGTGCCACCTACAGCCGTAACAAGGTTACATGCAAATATCCTTCAAAGGAGAATTAAAGAAGATATGTAAATATAAAAATAAATGGCCTTAGACTTCTGGGGGTTGTTTAAGAAAGTTAAGTAAGGAATGGTTTCGTACAAAAGTTAACTTTAAAAACCTCAACGTTGACACCAGGTTTTACACAGGACACGAATCTCACGCGTTTGTTTGACCCATCCACCACGTTAGGAACACAGTTTCAGTCTCCCTGCCACTGGCCGTTTCACCACGTGTTTAAAACCGCAACCGTTACCTTCTCTGGTTTAGACATGAGCATTGTTCGAATTATACTGTGAGTTTCGGGGGGGTACAGTATTTTTATAGATGACGTAATACACTCATTTGCATATTTATAACATCATTACGCAATAATTTGCATAAAGCTTAGTAGTTGTGTCAGCAAGGTAGATAGTAAGAAATATAAAACTTTAGCCACATAATCACAAACTCACTATGGGAATTTATATTAAATTAAATTATGTAAAGCTGTCTCTCGTACCTACACCGGCCCCCACACCCTGGCCCCCCTCCCCTACTACCTGCACATGGGAGGGGGGTTTGGGGGACTGCTCCTCCGTCACAGAACAGCAGAGAGAAGTGATTGTTTTGGCGGCCACAAGAGAGAAACAACTTGCATGCTTGCCGGACATTTGTCGCGACTAGTGACAAATCTGGGGTCTTTCTGTAGAAAAGACGCCCAATTTGTCGCTAGTCGCTTTTGTGAAAAAAAGTCGCTAAGGGGGTTTGAAAAGTCGCTAAATCTAGGGACAAAGTCGCTAAGTTGGCAACACAGTCTGAACGTACCAGAGAAATGATACAGCCCAAAGGAGAGTGAGGGTTTGAAAATCCTATTTCATTACATTATTTCCTGAATTGTTGGTATGTGACAGTAATACTGCATTTAAATACATCCAATTTTGGATAGGCTAACATTATATTTTATAAAAAATTTTCAGTACCCCCCAAACTATTATTTTCATCCCTTTTGGGAGGGTCCAAGTCTCATCTAGGGGGGTCTGACCCCCCCCCCCAATACACCCCATAATTCAAACAGTGGACATGAGGACGGAAAACGCTGCTGTTGGTCGTATTTTTTTTTTCAAACCACATCTGGCCCGTGACTGCAGACTTATTGTTTTCTCTGGAGTTTCCATATTTACTCGTTACTCGTGATTCTAATTAACGTCGTCAGAGTCCTGACACACTATGGGATTAGTTTTGTGACTTTAATTCCAAGCAAAACTTCTCAAGTATCAAACAAAAAACACTAACTCAAGCAAAAAAATTGTCACCTCAAAGGTAAAACTTAAAACTTGCAAACAAAACATTTGTGTAGTTGTAAACTATTGGTCTTTTATTTGTTTGATATGATGTCCTTTTGTTTACAGTTCCCTCTGCTTCTTTCTCAATGATCAGTCTTTTGCTCTCTCCATCACGTTTGCAGTCATGCTCCCAGCTTTCTCCTTTGCGCTCCCTGAGTTTTTGCTTGCGATTCTGACACAAATATCTCGCGTGGGCGGGTCTTACAGGGGTGCGTCCCCATTGGCTAATGAGTGTTAAGGGAATGTTTGAGTGACAGCTCAGCCTCAGTGCAGGTAAACTAACGTTAGAGACTCAGAGTCTGGTCTGGAGGACACACAAGCCACTCCACAGCGGATTCCTACAAGATTAATAAAGTGTAAGTATTATTAATATATATATTATCTGTGATCTACGTTGCAAGCATGGTTACTAGACATTTGTTGTTTCGTTGTGTTAAGTTACTAGCTAGCTAGCTAGTAAAGCTTTTTTAAGTTAGCATTTAACGTTAGCTATACTGCTAACGTTATCTAAAACTTGTAGCCACCGGGCTACCTTACTGAGCTAATTTACCATGGGAATCATGTATTCTTCGTGAGGCCTTACTCAATGGAGCTGTATTAATTATCGTCTTCTCTCTGTAGAGACCTGCATGACCCGAGCAGAGCTACGATGCTCTCCCAGGGGACCTTAGGTTAGTAACGTAGCTATATTATGGTCTATTAGGAAAAATTATTATCCAGCTAACTACTAATTGTTGTGGTTGATTGGCCTGATAATACACAATGCTAGGGCATTGGTTAAGTTGTACAATGTAGAAGATGTGAATATAATGTATTATATCTAGAGGTCGACACATACTGTACAGTACAAATGCATTGTTAGCACTGCTTAACTGGTTCATCTTTATAGTTTTGTGCTCATCTGTACTTTCCTAGTTATGACAAAGACTGGCTATCCTAACTCTAATTACATGTCTTCTGTTGCATTTGCAAGCAGGGCAGCATAAGGAAAATGTTCATAGTGTTTTTAAAGCCTACACATTTGCTAATGGCTACTTAAAAGCAAGTTATTTTAATTGTAAATCACACAACCTTGGAAGCCTCAGTTATCAGTAAGAACTTTGTTACCATTTGATTTGTGTAAGAAACTTTGTTATAATTTTCTATCACAGCTCACATCAGGCAGCAGGCCGACCAACCAGGAGGACGTGGGAGCCAGTGTTGCCAACTCCTCAGTAAGGAAAGTCGCTATTGGCTGTCTTAAAAGTCGCTAGAAGTCACTAGATGACGTCATACGCTCATTTGCATACAGCTTAGTGGTTGTGTCAGCAAGGTAGATAGAAAAAAAAATAGAAATCTTTAGCCAAATAATCACAAATTCAATACAGGAATTTATTTTACCTTATAATTATTACTTAGGTAGCCTATCTTTGAAGTAAAAAAAGAAAAAGGAAAAAGAAATTCTACAATGGGATGGAGAAAGACTGATAAATAATTCTCAAAAAAGGCTGGGTTGCCCAGGGCCAGGCCAGCTCAGCGGCGACTTTCTCCCGTCACGTCCCGCTGTCTCTCCCTTATATACGGTCTATGGTCTCTCCTACCTACACCGGCACCCGCCTGTGAGTGCTTTCAGATGGGGGAGGGGCCCACGGCGGCACTCGCTGCTCGTTGAGAAGAGTAAGAACAAGTCTCCAATAACACCACAAAAAGTCGCTAGATTTCTCGCAAAAAGTCGCTAGATTTGTCGCTAGTCGCTTTTTTGAAAAAAAGTCGCTAAGGGGGTCTGAAAAGTCGCTAAATATAGCGACAAAGTCGCTAAGTTGGCAACACTGGTGGGAGCAGCAGAGGGAGAGGAGCCTTCGGTCTCTCTGTGGAGGAAACACTGTGTGCGAAGGCTTCAAACCAATAGCGTATGTATTGATCATATTTTGCTCAGATAGTCAATTAACACTTACAATAACCTTTTTCTTGGTGTACTTGTAGTTTCTTAGTCCATTGTATGTCAATATATCCTACTACAGTATACTGTCCTGTAATTTAATTTGTGTTTACACTGTCTTACTGTAATTATATTTTAAAATGCACATAATATATTAAAACATTTTTTTACATTCACCCTTGTCTGTTTGGTTCATTATATAAAACAGGAAATAAGGTTGAGACTATTATAATGCTTTATTTTTAGATAAAACTTCACATACGTAATGGATATTTGAACATATTTTGCTGCTGCCCCGGTGGTAGAAGAAGCTGAAACTCAGTGTCAGTCATTATTTGCAGTACATCACAGGTCAGGGTCAGTTTTTCATCACCAACAATACACAAACATACTGAGTAATTGGGTTATGTATACATGGGTTTCTCGGCAACGTCATCACTGCTTGCGCACGCAACCGGAGGGCAGAAAGAAGACGTGTTTTGTGTAGCTAGCTAGCTAGCTAGTAGAGGCATAGCGTAAGTCAAGATGCCAAGGAGTTGTTGCATAGTTAATTGTACAAACAGAGCCAGTGATGGGTGCCTGATGTTTAACACACCTAGGGGGAAGCATGCTTTTGCCAAAAACCGGCGGAGGTTATGGCTTCAAGCCATAAGAGGGGCAGATTGGGGTCATGTGCAAGAGTCAGGCTCCCATTGTATCAATCAGAAAAGTTGCAGCTTGTTGTTGTTCAGCTCAGTGATATCTACCTGTCAGGGCTGTGGTACTCGAGTCCGGACCATAGACAGTTAAAGGTCCGGACTCGAGACAAGTTTAGACAGCTAGCTAAAGCTACGCCGATGTTTTGCTAACGTTAGCGCAACAGTGTTAGCCTAGCCTACTAGGTAAATATTACGACTGCCTTCGGAGTTTACTATATCGATATAGTAAACTCTGAAGGCAGGCGTCTGCGTCCACGTTGCCAACATAAGACCTGTGGCGTTAGTGCTCATTTTGTACATAACTTTATTGAATGAAATATTAAGCTTCGCTCCTCTGAGATGGGTGGGTTTTTGTTACGTTACATACAAAGCTAACTGGCTATAGTTAGCCTATATTAGCTAACGTTGCCGAGACAGTGGCAGTAGAGCTTCGGCGAGCTAACCAAGACAGTGTTATGGCCCTCTCGCCCACAATCAACCTCTGCTGCTAAAGACAATCAACCTGCATTGATGTTTTGAAACTAACATATCGTACCTTTTCCCAGAAATCCTGGCCATTATTTTAAGACATAAACCAACCATAAGGGTACACTCAGGAGTAACCTGCTGCTAACACGGGCTATTACATTAGCCTAAAATGATAATTATAGCCATACATATATATCAAAGTAACACTGCAAAATTAAAGACCCACAAACAGATCCAACTAAAATCATGTTTTATTGAGTCAGCAGTTATATACAAACAATAAGGAAAGCTTAAAGGAATACGCCACCGGAATGCATGTCGAAATTCTAGCAGCGATGTTTCCCCATTGGAATGAATGGCAAACAGAGCTATAGCTAGCTTCTCATAACAAGAGCCCTCCAGCTCACAACAAATGATTAAATTGTAATCAGTCAAAAACGTTAGCTTTGTAAGACCATAGAGTATGTGTTATATAAATACCATGACGAAATTCAAAGTGTAAATATATGCAATGTATGTCGAAAGTCTAGCCGCGAGGTTTCCCCATTGGAATGAATGGCAAACAGAGCTATAGCTAACTTCTCATAACGAGAGCTCTCCAGCTCCCAAAAAATGATTAAATTGTAATCGGTCAAAAACGTTAGCTTTGTAAGACCATAGAGTATGTGTTATATAAATGTCATGACGAAATGAAGGGACTAAGACAATGTGCACTGAGACAAAAATGCGTTTGCATTATCGGACCAGCTCACCAATCTGGCTTTCTGCCCCTAGTATGCGCACGCACCCTGTAATGTTTGTAAACAGGAAACCCGTCTATATATTTCACATATTCAGTTTCACCTAAGGCAAGCTGTATTTCTCTGCTGACTTGTGTCTGCAACAACACTTTTATTTATCAAAGATTTATTAATTCATTAATGCTTTTAACGTAGATCACAGATAATATATATATGATCAATACTTACACTTTGTTAATCTTGTAGTAATCCGCTGTGGAGTGGCTTGTGTGTCCTCCAGACCAGACTCTGAGTCTCCAACGTTAGTTTAACTACACTGAGGCTGAGCTGTCACTCAAACTTTCCCTTAAGTTTCCCTTAACACTCATTAGCCAATGGGGACGCACCCCTGTAAGACCCGCCCACACAAGATATTTGTGTCAGAATCGCAAGCAAAAACTCAGGGAGCGCAAAGGAGAAAGCTGGGAGCATGATTGCAAACGTGATGGAGAGAGCAAAAGACTGATCATTGAGAAAGAAGCAGAGGGAACTGTAAACAAAAGGACATCATATCAAAGAAATAAAAGACCAATAGTTTACAACTACACAAATGTTTTGTTTGCAAGTTTTAAGTTTTACCTTTGAGGTGACAATTTTTTTGCTTGAGTTAGTGTGTTTTGTTTGATATTTGAGAAGTTTTGCTTGGAATTAAAGTCACAAAACAAATCCCATGACACACCGAGCCGACAAAGGCTGACTGATCAAACGCTTTGCCTCAGATCACCTCACGTTGGCCCGTCTGCAGCTAAAAGTTGGACATCACAGAGACATCTGACGGCCAGCCGACGGCTGACAATGTGCTCAGTATTCTCTGTTTGACATACAAAAGAGAAAACTCAAACTCAAACTAGCCTTTCATTTTCACACCAATGTGAATATGGGTTGTGCTGCTGTCGAATGGTCAGAATACAAACTCAGTAAAGGACAGGGGTTCTTAAACATATTACTCAAAGGTCCACAGGCCAGAGGTCTGGTAAGATTGGCGATTGTTGTTAACAAAGGCTACATTCAGACTGAAGGCCAAAGTGACCCTAATCCAATTTTGTTGCTCGTGTGATTTTTTTTTTTGTGACAGCCCAAGTCCAATCTTTTCCAGTTCTGATTTGGACCACTTTCATATGGTCCAAATCCAATGCAGTTACAGGTCTGGACAGTCGGATCAGAATTCATGCAACTCTGACGTCACTCTAAAAACGACCATCGTCACAATGCTGCACTAGTGGGAATGAAGAACAGCGTGTAAGAATACTTAACTTGAAGGTTCATATCGTAACCGGTCTGTGTTTCAAAGCATATCAAAAACAAATGGACGAACACGGCTGTAGAAAAAGGTGGCTGCAGTGTCAGAGAAGAGTTCAGAGTCTCTGTGAAAACCTATGTGGCCTCCATGACTACTTCCACATGACCGTGTGCTGACGCGCAACGTTGTATTACTCTTTTACGGGTCACTTTAAGGCCTTGCCCAGTTCGTACTTTAGTCTGATATGGGCCATATTTAAAAAAAAAAACATTCAGGTGTAAAAACACTGAAACCGTTTTTCGGCTTGCCGTGTTATCAGTGTTATAAAAGTTTGTTCGTACAGATGTCAGGGCTAAAATATACCGAAGCTTTGCATCTACAAGCAGCCAAATAGTTTACACTACAGTCTGCCAGACTGAAACACAACCACAAAACTTACATCATTCTCAGTGAAGTCATAAAATACTTAGTAGATACTTCTCAAACATGTAGGCTAGTGTCAGAAACATGACAAATTAACCAGAGCAACTCTGTAAAAGGTGTGTAATGACAAAGATTTGTGTTTATTTGACACAATATTCTATCTGGTATAGAAAACATTAGAAATGGTAGGGTTAGGGATGGGTTAAGGTAAATGAAATATTTGCGGCGACAGCAGCGGGGTAACTGGTTTCGTGTCACGGCTGTCACAAGTTGCTAATCTTCAGGTTGACAGCCGCTGCTGTGAAGGACAACACCAAAGCTCTATCCTCTTTACGTCAACTCTGTTGTTTTACCGGATCAATTATTCATCGTGTTGTTGAAGAAGAAGCTCGCAAGGTCGTACAACGCCTGCTTACAGAAACGCCTAAAGGAACACTCTGTGTGGATATGTTTCATCGCTTTCCTGCCGAGCGACAAGACGTGCGCCGTGTTTTTGTGACAGGTTTTCTTTGTAAAGTTTTGGGAGAGAAGAGGTCTTGTGCTTTATTCATTTTTTTATGTTGAGGGGGCGATGTATGTTTAATGTTTTAATTTCAATCCTTTGTGTTGTTTCATCCACTTTGACTGTTATTGATTTGGCGTTATCAGTTGTCAGGTTTCCTACTTAGTCTGGATCAACGGAAGTACGTTGGATAAGGATAAACCCGACCATCATCATCCGGCGAAGCACCGATTGTCCGACTTCACGAGAAGAACAACCTCCGCTACACGCTTAAAATGTCAAGTTCAGAAGAACATGAGGATGGTGCAACAAGGCAGGCCTACAGGGTTCTTTCAGGGAATGATTGTAAAAATGTAGAAAGGCAACTAAAACACACTCCACACTGAAGCCCCCTGTTTTATTTTAGGTGATTTTAATCATTGTAAACTTGAGCCTGCTTTACCAGGGTTTAATCAATATGTGGATTGTAATACCAGAGGTAAAAATAATCTTGACAAATGCTATGATAATGTTAAGAATGCGTACACCGCTATGGTTAAACCCCCTCTAGGATCTTCTGATCACAATGCTGTCCACTTAATCCCCATGTACAAGTCCCTGCTTAAAAGCAGCAAACCACAGGTCAAAAACTGCATATATATATATATATATATATATATATATATATAGGATAATGATGGCATTGAAGTGTTAAAAGGCTGTTTCTCCTGTACCAACTGGGAACTCTTTCATAGCCTGGAGTTAGAGGCCACAAATGCTATCACTGATTACATAACTTTTATAAAGATAACATGTTACCACAAAAATTAATCACTAAGTACCCATATAACAAATCTTACATTTCCAAGGAAATTAAAGAGAGCATTGTAAAGAAAAAAAATAGCATTCAAAAGAGGGGACCTTGTAAGTATGAAAATTATGCAGAAAAAACTTAATCACAAATTAAGGACAGCTAGATGTAAGGAGAGAGAAAAATTGGAATCCCACTGTTTGACTATGAACCATAAGAAACCATGTGATTCTGTAAAAGCCACGACAAACATGGCACCGCTAAGAGGTGTATTAATGTGATAAATGAGAGGGATACAGCAAATGATTTGAATATTTTTTTCTGTAGATTCAAAACAAGAGACTCCTCAAGAGCAAAAAGCAGCACTGGATGGTGTACCTGCATTGAACAGTCCCTCCAGGATTTCGCAATGTCTCGATTGCACCAATTCTCGCGAATTCAACCAATCACCGTGACTTCAGTGCGACTCGCAATTTTGACCAATCACCACAACTTTTCCGCAAATTTGACAAATACCCGGAGTTCCCTGGGACTTCAACCATCCCAGCCGTCCCACGTGCCAGACTCTACGTCAGTATAATGTGACTCTGACAGCCAGTGACCAAGCGGGAGTGAGAGAGAGCTTGTTTCCGATATAAAGATGAGACTCGAACATCTCACATTAACCAACAAAACATACAGCAAAAGACCGTACAAAACATTTCAGACCGTCCTGCCAACCTGTATACATCCACAGCCTTTTTGCTTACTAGGAAAACTCAGCCCAGAGTAGTTTTATTCTCCCCGAAACAAATTTGTATTTTTAAAGAACTATAAAAAAAAACGCAACTTTTTTTGCAACTTTCACTGTCTCCCGCAACTTCATTGCAACAAACATACAAAAGACATCAAAACTTTTATCGCAATTTTTTACAAAAGCTCCCGCAAAATCAGGCATTTTGGGCCGCAACAATTTCAAATAAAGGCCGAAATCCTGGAGGGACTGATTGAACTCTGTGGAAATCTCCACTGACCAGCATGTTGTGGAGAGACTTTTTTCATGCATCTGCCCCAGGAAGGCCTCTGGACCGGATGGCATCTCTGGGCGCCTATTGAAATCTTGCAGTAAAGAGCTGGCAGAGGCATGGTGACCCATGTTCCAGAAGTCTCTAGACATTCACTCTGGTCCCTCTATCTGGAAAAACTCTACTATTATTCCCGTACCTAAAAAAGTCAGTTGTCAGTAGTCTTTTAGATCCCTTTCAGTTTGCATATAAGAGTAACAGAAGCACAGATGACGCCATCATTGCTGTGACACATTAACAGACATTTAGATGATTCTACCTCATACGCACGCCTCCTATTGATTTTAGCTCTGCTTTTAATATGCTGCAGCCACATCTGTTAATTAAGAGGCTGAATGGTTTTCAATTACACCCCCTTATTATCAAATGGTATCATTCGTTCTTAACCAATCATAGACAGCAGGTCAGCGTTAATGGGACTCTATCTGAAACTAAAATTTTGAGCACAGGAGCCCCCCAGAGCTGTGTCAGCTCACCTGTCCTTTTCACTTAATACGCAGATGAGTGTAGAAGCTTTTATCCAAATAATCATGTCATTAAATTTTCTGACGACACTGAAATTTTATCTCTGCTGAAAAAGAACTGTGCCCCCCTCTGATTACTTAAAAGTTTGTGAATTGGTGCGACGATAACTACCTTGTTCTAAACGTTTCCAAGACTGAAGAGATGGTGTTTGACCCACTCCTACAAATACCTCGGTGTTTATATGGACGAGTCACTAACCTGGAGCACACATTTCAACAGTCTCTGTTGCAGACTGCCGCAACGGTTTCATTTCTTACGTCGTTTGCGGTACGGTATTACAGCTCCCTGTGCAGTTCAATTCAATTCAATTTTATTTTAAGTGCAATATCACCATAAGACATGGTCTCAAAACACTGTACAACAGTAAATTCAGTAAAAGTTAGGATTAAAATACAAAAAATACATTTAAAATCATTGTGGGTATATATGTACATAAAAGCGAAATAAAAAGTGGTACAAGAGTAAAAACAAAAGATAGAGGACGTCATAATAATGGTCCATAATGTTTGGAAAAAAAGAAATGAGTTTTGATTTAAAGAGCTGGCTTCTCTGACATACAACGGAAGGTTATTCCAGAGGTACGGTGCTCGATAAGAAAACGCACAATGGCCGATATCTTTTTGACCCTAGGAATTTCTAAAAGGCCGGTACCCAGGGAGCGGAGTGGTCATGCGGGGGTATAGGGGTTAATCAGTTCGGCTAGGTATGAGGGTGCAATGCCATTCAACAATTTGTAGGTTAAAAGGTGGATGCTCTTGCCTGTATGGGTAGCCAGTGGGGTGAGGTTAAGACAGGAGTTATTTGGTCATATCTCCTGGTCCTTGTCAATACCCTGGCTGCTGCAGGCTTCTAAGTGAACATGCAGGGAGGCCGGAAAACATGGCACTGCAGTAGTCTAGCCTAGAAGACACAAATGTATGAATCAGAGTTTCTGCATTTGAAAACTAAACTGCTTCGATTGAGTCATACTGCATGGAAGATCATTGGTGTTAAAAAGCACTTATCCATGCAAAGTATTTATGAGCAGGCTTCTTTGCGACAAGCAAATAGAATTGTTAGCGACACGTGTCACGTTCTGCACGCAGAATATAAGCTGCTGCCATCCGGTAGGAGGTTTAGAGTTCCTCGCTGCAGAATTTATTTTGAGTAATGTTTAACTAATGCATTGCATGACACCATATTGGGTTTTATACAGCATCAGGACCATAGTAGAGTCTGTTGTATGGTATTGTACAGTATTTGTTGTTTGTACATGCTGTCTGTCTGTGTTTGTTTTTACTATGGCTGCAGCATGGGTTAAGTGCCCAAGACAAATTTCCCACGATGTGGGACAATAAAGTTAATCTTGAATCTTGAATACGTTTAGGGCATTTCCTCTCTAACTGGGAGGTTTTGGGACTGATTGGTGGGATTGCTGTGGATGAAGTCCACACGGAGAGACACTGGTAAGAGCCAATGAGGTTTAACCATGTATCAGCTCATTTAAATAGCTCACAGTACTGGATTGTGTCAACAGTTAACTTCATTTAATATTGGATGTGGAGTTTTCTTTTGCAGGGTGCAAATGTTCCACCAGAACCAGTTCCTTCCTGAGACTATTTAGCAGAGCCACCATCGCTGCATCTGGAGTGTTTCTTTCCCCTCCTATCCCAGAATGCATCTGTGGTGTAGCCAGACCTTACTCCACAGCGCTTTGGTATTAGGGAGATGTGTTTGGGCCATGGGGGGATTTTTTGGAAAATATTGGGCTGAGCGCACTTCCCAAGGGCCTGGTTCCACTACAGGCAGCGCTAAACAAAGGAAGGGAAAAAGAAGCAAATGTTATTTAAAAAATGAAGGTTTTGATAGCTCAGTTGGTAGAGCAGCGCCCATATATATATATATATAGGTTTACGCCTCGACACACACACACACACACACACACATATATATAGGTTTACTCCTCGACACAGTGGGCCAGGGTTTGACTCCGACCTGCAGCCCTTTGCAGCATGTCATTCCCCCCTCTCTCTCCCCTTTCATTTCATCAGCTGTCCTGTCAAATAAAGGCCTAAAATGCCCAAAAAATTATCTTAGGTTTCAGAATGTTTCAATGTTTTTATGGGGTAGGAACTGCATTCAACATGTTTGTTAAGCTCAAGGATCCACAGAATAAGTTCTGGCGAGAAACACTGAATAAAAAGAGGAACTTTGTTTACGTCCAGAGTCATACAAAGCCCAGATTTCTCCAACACTGCCCTCCAGTTTACTGCCAACAAAACCCATCAGTAACAGAGCTCGTTCCAGCAGCGTGTCTACAGAGCAGATGGAACAACGTAGAGCAACTGAACCTTTGATTCCTGTTGTTCCTGTAATAAATTAAAGATGTGCAGCTGTAGTTAAAGATACAGACAGCCTGCTGAAATTACCCCACATTTTCTTGTATGGATTGTTATTTTATAGCATCAATGAATATTTTAAAGCATCGTGGCATATCATTGTTTGTAGTCGCATGTGAACAACATCCTGAATTATGCAGCCGTGCAGTTTGAGAAGCTATGAAACAAACGGTCAAAGGCATTGTCGCGTGTTAATGTAAGGACCGAGCAGAGGGGAACTATCAAACATTACTTATTCATGGGATGAACGCAGAAGAGCGACAACGCGCTGCAGAGCCGAGGGCGACCTGATCAATCATCGCTCTTCACCGGGTCAAAGATCATCGTGGATGTTGTTCTGCTCCCCGCCGTGCAGTCGTCTGCTGGTAACGCCGGGCGCAGTAATGACCCCGCTGTGTCGCCGGCACGGGAGACAATAAGGGCGCTGATGGAGCCTAAGGGACTTGTTTTCGATGGCTTTCATTGTCATTGAGCATGGGAACATCATTATGTGCGAGTGGGCGATCAATGCAGGTTTTTCAAACCATGATTTCATGTTAGAAAATATAGATGTTTTCGAAAAAGTGGTGAGTGGAGAGCTTGGGTAACTGACAGACAGTGAAAACGAAGACTAACCGATTTAGTTTGGATTCAAAGAAAATATGAAAGAAAGAGTGGTCTATATAGTCATTTCAATAATTAAATAACTGCTATAGAGCTCGGTGTGAAGAGAAACACATTAGTTTTATGCTAGTAGATAATATACATGACAGTAATGTTTAGCTGACAAAAGGTGATACACCAAAGTTTAGACTCCAAAATGGTGTTTGGGTTAAAACAGCGGTCCCCTTAAGTATTATTCCCTGGACATGTTTCCTGGGTGAAAGTCTTGTGTTTTCTCCTTAACTTCTTCAGGACATGAACACCTGTTTCCTGGGTGAAAGTCTTGTGTTTTCTCCTTAACTTCTTCAGGACATGAACACCTGTTTCCTGGGTGAAAGTCTTGTGTTTTCTCCTTAACTTCTTCAGGACATGAACACCTGTTTCCTGGGTGAAAGTCTTGTGTTTTCTCCTTAACTTCTTCCAGGACATGAACACCTGTTTCCTGGGTGAAAGTCTTGTGTTTTTCTCCTTAACTTCTTCAGGACATGAGCACCTGTTTCCTGGGTGAAAGTCTTGTGTTTTCTCCTTAACTTCTTCAGGACATGAACACCTGTTTCCTGGGTGAAAGTCTTGTGTTTTTCTCCTTAACTTCTTCAGGACATGAACACCTGTTTCCTGGGTGAAAGTCTTGTGTTTTCTCCTTAACTTCTTCAGGACATGAACACCTGTTTCCTGGGTGAAAGTCTTGTGTTTTCTCCTTAACTTCTTCAGGACATGAACACCTGTTTCCTGGGTGAAAGTCTTGTGTTTTCTCCTTAACTTCTTCCAGGACATGAACACCTGTTTCCTGGATGAAAGTCTTGTGTTTTCTCCTTAACTTCTTCAGGACATGAACACCTGTTTCCTGGGTGAAAGTCTTGTGTTTTCTCCTTAACTTCTTCCAGGAAATTAACTCCACTTCCCTTACTTTTAAGAGCTTTCGCAGAGAAGATTGAGCAGTTTGTGACAAGAAAATACTGTAATAATGACTCTTTAAAAGGAATGCTAATTTACTTAAGTAATTCTACACATTTTAATACAGAAGAGAGCATGAATATCATTATGTAACAAAGGAACATTTGTGTTAATCAAATTGATATTCTTGTGATCCAAAGTATATTAATACACTGGAGACCGACCATTTCAAACTAATCTTCCCCCACAGGCCTGAATTAATTTTGCTTTAACTGCTCATGCTTATCAAACTATACTTTTTATGGCTGCATGCGCATATAAAGCGCTTATGTTATTCTTACCCATCTTACACATTTGCAGGACTTAAGCAACAGAAGAGGAAATTAAGTAGGTACATCTATTTAAATACTGTTGACACACATCAACAGTTTGAAGTTTTTGTAACATTGTCACTATGTAGAAACCAAAGCCAGCCCAATTTTTACCTTTCCTGTTTCAGTGTGTGCTTCTGCTTCTTCTTCTCCTGTATTGTATATCTTATGTATGCTCAGATTAGCTGTGCATTGTGGGTATTTTGAGAACAATACAGCAAAACAGGAAACGGTGAACAAATAAAAGGGAAACAGAAAGCAAGCAAAACACAAGCAATTAGTTAAGAAAATATAAAAGAAGCTGTGGATATTTGTTGTCACCTGTAGCACCCAAAAACGTCATTTAAAAAAAAAAAAGTCTAAAAAAGCAACCAAAGCGTCAGGAAAAGCAAAGGGAAGAATTAAGATGATCAAACATCCCAGTACAGTATTATACTTCTGCGTCTCTACATTTCCGAGGGAAAAACTGCACCGTGTTACGGCTATAGTTACTTTCAGACTAAGAGTTTCAATCCCAAACTCATAAGTGTATCAAATGCAACACATTGTCAAGATAAAAGATAACCTTTTGGTTTTGTGTGCTCTGATTCAGATGCCTCTGCCTCTAAACTCCTCACACGGTTTCATTTGAATGAAACAAAAGTATGAACCTTGAGATAAAATAAAATATTAAAACCAACCAAAATGTCCTCATAGGATTTATCTCGTCTTTCTGAACATTTGTTGCTGCGCTGTTATTCATAAAGGTCTCGAGAGACTTAATAGATATTTCAAACTGAGAGATGAATTTTCCAAGAGACTGATTTTAACCTTATCATCATGGAACAAAAATATCTCACTTTACTAGAGAATGTGAAGGCCACGTAGAGGAAATGTAAGTGCCCTTTCATAACGACAAAAGCACAAATCACAGACTTCCACATTCATTTCACTGAGGCTCCATCTCCACCGCTACGTTTGGGTTTTTAAGTGTTTGAGTTTGGAGCCCAAAGTGATCTCTGTGCTCCAAGTGTTAATCTCTGTTTAAACTAACATGCCCAAACCTCATATCTCATCAACATTCTGGTATACTGGACATAAACAGGAGGCAGCGTGGAGACTCCGCCCACTGCTGGTAGTTAGCATGGTAACGTTAGTAGCTTTAGTCTCAGAGAACGAGACGTCGTGACCGATAAGACCCAATCAGGAGGAGAAACGTTGGCGTCGGTGTCGGCGTTGCCAAAGGTCTCCGTTTGGAGACGTTGAGACTGAAACACAACCCCCCAGATTCAGAACCAGAACGGGTCAGAAGTGTTTCCTAATGTCTCCGGTTTAGGGGCTCAGAAACACCAGAGCAGGGGGAATGAGAGGGGGGAACACTAGAGCAGGGGGGAATGAGAGGGGGAAACACCAGAGCAGGGGGGAATGAGAGGGGGAAACACCAGAGTAGGGGGAGTGAGAGGGGGAAACTCCAGAGCAGGGGGGGAATGAGAGGGGGGAACACTAGAGCAGGGGGAATGAGAGTGGGAAACACTATAGAGCAGGGGGGAATGAGAGGGGGAAACACCAGAGCAGGGGGGAATGAGAGGGAGAAACACCAGAGCAGGGGGGAATGAGAGGGGAAAACACCAGAGCAGGAGGAATGAGAGGGGGAAACGCCAGAGCAGGGGGGAATGAGAAGTGGAAACGCCAGAGCAGGGGGGAATGAGAGGGGGAAACACCAGAGCAGGGGGGACTGAAAGGGGAAAAACGCCAGAGCAGGGGGGAATGAGAGGGGGAAAACGCCAGAGCAGGAGGAATGAGAGGGGAAGCGCCAGAGCAGGAGGAATGAGAGGAGGAAACACCAGAGCAGGAGGAATGAGAGGGGGAAACGCCAGAGCAGGAGGAATGAGAGGAGGAAACACCAGAGCAGGGGGAATGAGAGGGGGAAACGCCAGAGCAGGAGGAATGAGAGGAGGAAACACCAGAGCAGGGGGGAATGAGAGGGGGGAAACGCCAGAGCAGGAGGAATGAGAGGAGGAAACACCAGAGCAGGAGGAATGAGAGGGGGGGAAACGCCAGAGCAGGGGGGAATGAGAGGGGAAACCCAGAGCAGGGGGAATGAGAGGGGGGAACACTAGAGCAGGGGGGAATGAGAGTGGTAAACACTATAGAGCAGGGGGGAATGAGAGGGGGGAAACACCAGAGCAGGGGGAATGAGAGGGAGAAACACCAGAGCAGGGGGAATGAGAGGGGAAAACACCAGAGCAGGAGGAATGAGAGGGGGAAACGCCAGAGCAGGGGGAATGAGAAGTGGAAACGCCAGAGCAGGGGGAATGAGAGGGGGAAACACCAGAGCAGGGGGACTGAAAGGGGAAAACGCCAGAGCAGGGGGAATGAGAGGGGGAAACGCCAGAGCAGGAGGAATGAGAGGGGGAAGCGCCAGAGCAGGAGGAATGAGAGGAGGAAACACCAGAGCAGGAGGAATGAGAGGGGGAAACGCCAGAGCAGGAGGAATGAGAGGGGGGAAACTCCAGAGCAGGGGGGAATGAGAGGGGGGAAACTCCAGAGCAGGGGGGGAATGAGAGGGGGGAACACTAGAGCAGGGGGAAATGAGAGTGGGAAACACTATAGAGCAGGGGGAATGAGAGGGGGAAAACACCAGAGCAGGGGGGAATGAGAGGGAGAAACACCAGAGCAGGGGGAATGAGAGGGGAAAACACCAGAGCAGGAGGAATGAGAGGGGGAAACGCCAGAGCAGGGGGAATGAGAAGTGGAAACGCCAGAGCAGGAATGAGAGGGGGGAAACACCAGAGCAGGGGGAACTGAAAGGGGAAAACGCCAGAGCAGGGGGAATGAGAGGGGGAAACACCAGAGCAGGAGGAATGAGAGGGGGAAGCGCCAGAGCAGGAGGAATGAGAGGAGGAAACACCAGAGCAGGAGGAATGAGAGGGGGAAACGCCAGAGCAGGAGGAATGAGAGGAGGAAACACCAGAGCAGGAGGAATGAGAGGAGGAAACACCCGAGCAGGAGGGAAGGAGAGGGGGGAAACTCCAGAGCAGTGGGAATGAGAGGGGGAACACTAGAGCAGGGGGAATGAGAGGGGGAAACACCAGAGAGCAGGGGGGAATGAGAGGGGGAAACACCAGAGCAGGGGGAATGAGAGGGAGAAACACCAGAGCAGGGGGGAATGAGAGGGGGAAAACGCCAGAGCAGGAGGAATGAGAGGGGGAAACGCCAGAGCAGGGGGAATGAGAGGTGGAAACACCCGAGCAGGAGGAATGAGAGGGGGAAACGTAGCAGAAGATATTCCTTTTTAAACCAAAACGTAGCGATGTAAATGTAGTGAGAAACAATCCGTCCACACAAGTCTTAACTCCGGTAGCAGAACTAATCTCCATCATACTCTGTGTTTAAGCCTTGTGTGGTGTTCGGGTCTGTGGGACCCATTTTCAATATTTGCTAAAAGAAAAATTATGCTATTTATTATTTATTCTAACTCAAACTCATTGCCCTTATAAACTCATTGCCCTAATAATGTTCCTGGGTCCGTTAGACCCAGGAACATTATTAGGCCAAAAACAAAAATATTTTAAAAAGCGAGAAAAACGTCAAAATGACAAGAACATCAAAAGCAGTTCAAAAAAACATTGGAAAAAGCTGCAAAATGCGACAGAACCAACATAAAAAGGCACAAAAATGTGTCATAAAATCAAAAAAGGGAGTATTGAGACAAAAGCAATCTCGGTCCACACCAGAGTTTTAATTCCAGTAGCAGAACTAATCTGGGTCTATCACATGACCATCCACAGACACTGGGCATGGTGCTGGTGTAAACAGGAAGCAGGTTGGCTGACGTTCCTCTGCAGTTGAAAATCATGGATGAATGTAACTACATCACACACAGAAACTTTTTAAATAAGACAAAGATATTACATAAAAACATACAAACATAACATCCAAATAGCAAGACCTGTTGTTAACACCGCAAGGTAGCCCTGGCTGTCAGTCAGGACTGGAGTACTGGAGAACCAGGCCGTTTTGGTTTTCAGTTAGGTTTCAAAACAACTCCCCGTGATTCATACTCCGCATAACCCCAGGAGGCGCTATCTAGAACACGGAGGAGTCAAAGCTTATTGAGTTCAGTGCAGTTTTACCGTTGGATTAAGCTTAATCTTTTAGGATTTTTATTAGTATAAATTTTGGTCAGTCAAATTATTTTCTGTTTATACAGTAGCGCTGACAGTGACTACATCATATCCGTTTTCAGCAAAACAGAGCGAAAGAGGAAAATGCAGAAGATCCATGTTATGTTCTTCTTTACTGATGAAATAAATTTAATGTCATGTAATGCCATTCTTCTTAGAAAACTATACGTTTTTAAAAATGTCTCATGATATATTGTCTCTAGAAGTGTTATTCAACTTTAGTTTTTTTGTTAAAGAAGGAAAAGACAATCGCAAACCTCAATACTATCGAATCACAATACTTCTAGAATCAATAAAATAAATGAAAATCAAGATACAAATCAAATGGGAACCCATGTATTGTGAAAGAATTGAATAGGGACAAAAGCATATCGTCCCAGCCCTAATGTACAGTAAGAGCTAAACGGCAGGAAAAGCAATAAAACTTAATAACTACAGAGAGCAGTAGAAAGGATTTAGTGTCCATCAGTGCCTGAGTGTGTGTATGACAGTATGCCATTTTCTCTCATATCGCTACACTTCCAGCTCTTTTCCTCGAGACGCACTTATCTTTCTGAGTCTGTGCCCTACTGTCAAGATTATTCAAATTCAGTTCTGTTAGAGGAGGGGAAGATGGGAATATCAGGTGCCAATTACCTCAGTTTCCCGTCTTTTTGCACATAATTATAGATAGATTATTCAACCTCCTGAGTCTGAAAGAAACCCCATATCAGCCTCAAACTCACACAGAAGTTTCTGTTGCTTGTGGGCACGCTGGTATTATTACATTTAGAAAAACAGCGTATAAACAACACGCTAAACTGAACACTGAATAATAAAAGCAAGGTGGGTAGCGGAGATGATAGTAAACTATACTTAATGGTATGGAGTCTTGGGTAGAACTGAGGTACAGAAAAGCTGTTTTTTTTACTGATGTAAAATCATGTGATCCAATCAGTGTTGTAGTCAAGACCACCTAAACCGAGACCAATTCATCACCAAGGCCAGAGTGTATCGAGACCGACACAAGACCGAGACTTGAGGAGTTGAGACCGAGAGTTTGAGGGGTTGAGACCGAGACTTTGAGGGGTTGAGACCGAAAGTTTGAGGAGTTGAGACCGAGAGTTTGAGGCGTTGACACCAAGAAAGGACCGATACTTTGAGGAGTTGAGACCGAGAGTTTGAGGGGTTGAGACCGAGACTTTGAGTAGTTGAGACCGATACTTTGAGGGGTTGAGACCGAGAGTTTGAGGGGTTGAGACCGAGAGTTTGAGGTGTTGAGACCGAGACTTTGAGGGGTTGAGACCGAGAGTTTGAGGGGTTGAGACCGAGACTTTGAGGGGTTGAGACCGAGAGTTTGAGGGGTTGAGACCGAGACTTTGAGGGGTTGAGACCGAGAGTTTGAGGGGTTGAGACCGAGACTTTGAGGAGTTGAGACAGAGAGTTTGAGGGGTTGAAACCGAGACTTTGAGGGGTTGAGACCGAGACTTTGAGGAGTTGAGACCGAGACTTTGAGGGGTTGAGACCGAGACAAGACCGATACTTTGAGGAGTTGAGACCGAGAGTTAGAGGGGTTGAGACCAAGACTTTGAGGGGTTGAGACCGAGCCTTTGAGGCAATTGTCGCTATCTAAGCTACATCTAACAACTAACATAAAGTGAAAACTTGCTTTGTGTTCAATCTAAATACACCTTCAGAGGTTTATAGCCTTATTGGAGGTCATGTCATCCTGTCCTCCATCTCTCCGCTTACTCTTCGCAGCATACAAGGCTCATAAAGACAATACAAGTGAGATGCATTAATTTTCTTCCCGCACAATACTCGTCAGTAAAAGTCGTTTCCCTGCCAGTTAGACTTCTTCTTCACCTACTGTGTAATTTTGAGAAATACCCCAAAAGTGTGTGTGTGTGTGAACAGCATGAGAGGAGATGAATGGAGTGAAGGGTTTGTTGGCTCATTAAATACCCCTTTATACATGTAAAGAGTCTTTTGGCGTGAAACAACTCAAACAGTGTTAACCGGAGTGTGATGTTATCAAAAGACTGTGAATCTGGAATTGTTCAGATAGCTCCTAAATATTTATGCCTCATTCACTGGAATCAACTGTTCCACAATCTGCTCACTGCAATTAAAGGATGTGTTTTTGTGATTAACACAATAAAGACATCTGTCACTTTGGTAAACAGTAGAGTAGATTACTGAATGAGTGCACTTAGTGTCATTTGGTGTTACTGCCTGCTCTCATTTCCTGCCAACATTTTTTAGTATGTCAAAATATTGTTTTTCATCATATCTATATACAAGCTTGATAGAAACCAACATCTACATTTCTGATTTATGTCACATCACTTTTATGAAAGAGTCTGCAGAACACAGCACATCTAATTCCCTGTTACACATTTTGCTTCCACCAAATGTTGCTGTATCATTTTGTAGGCCATAAGTAACTGACGGAAAACACAAAACAACTAATTACATCTTCCAGTCGTCTCTCAAATAATGCTCTCCTCCATTGGTTATCTTTTCCTCCAAAGGAAGGAAGCTGTCATTCAAACACTTTTCAGTTACAAGGCTGTTGGACCAGACCTAGACTAGACTAGAAAATGTGACGTTTCTGTCACGTTGTCTGATCTATTCTTGCCTTCCTTCTTTCCCTTAAAGTTTTTGTCGCTGTGATTTTGTCGCTTAGTGACCTTGTTGACCTAGTGTGGCCTTACTTCCTTACTTCTTTCTACCGTTTTTTTCAAGTTTCTGTCACCTTTTTCCATTAACATTTAAATGTTTCTCAGGGGTTTTTCACAAGGCAATGAATATATCGCTGACATCGCTGTATTGTTCCTCTTTTTTTCTACCAAAAATGATTCACGCTGGTCAGTGGGTACTTGGTTTAAAAACACAATTGGAAAGGGAACATTATTGAAAGATGTTTGAGAACCAGTGCTTTAGGCTATAAAAGTTCCATCACTGCACATGCATAATGATTTTTGGCCACTGGGCGGCTACAATATGTTGATATGTTGAACAAACTTTAGCTTGTTGCTTATTTCCACATCCAGCAGTTAAAGGTGCCTTTATTATCATTCACAGAGAAATGAAAATCGTCATCTCCATTTGAGAGACTGTCCTCTCTTGAAAAATATGACGGGATTAAAGCAAGAAGTAAGGTGACAAAGTATAAGAGTGCCAAACAAACACCCAGGAGACTGGGGTTCATGTCTCGTCTGAAAAAGAGTTTTGTACAACTTTACGGAACTAACGGAGCTACGTCACGTTCCACGTACACGTATAACTTACTTGTTGCAGCTTGTGTTAGCACCATCCTGTGGTGTTCAGAGGACAAGTTGGAAATAACAGATCCACATTTCCTTTTTGTTTTAATGTAGCACATTCATTTAGAACAGTAAACACTTTTTTATGGACACCCTGGAGCCAATCAGAATTGAGTATTCACCCAGACCATGGTATAAATACTTTCAACGATTGCTTTTAACTTTCTTGACTAGTCAATCCTTCCAGGATTTTGCGATGTCGCTATCGCGCCAATTCACGCAAATTCACGCAAATTCAAGCAAATTCAACCACTCATGTGACTTTGGTGCAACTCGCAATTTTGACCAATCACTGCAACTTTTCCACAAATTTGACCAATAACCAAATCTTCGACTTCAACCAATCCCGGCAGTCCCACGTGCCAGACTTTGCGTCAGTATGTGACTCTGAGAGCCAATGACCAAGCGGGAGAGAGAACGGGTTTATGTCACACGTACGTCGCCAAATTCATTTCCTTGTTTCTGATATGAAGACGAGACGCGAGTGACTCAAACATCTCCCATTTACCAACAAAACGTTCAGCGAAAGACTGTGCAAAACATTTCAGACCATGCCAACCTGTAGACATTTTAACATCAATGTACGCTGTAAAGATTTTTCACTCCAAAGTTGCTGAAACCTGCTGCTGTTTCAGTCCTGTTGGCTCTCTGCAGCTGCTGTTCATGCAGTTTCTCCGCGACTAACGCACACACACCTAAACACACACGGTGGATGCAGGAAAAACCGGCGATGAGACGACACAACACGATTGAGGACAGCTATGCTCGTTATTGTAAGTGAAATGATAAGTTAAAGTCAGTACTTTATCAAACCGTATGAATGTGTGTCCCAGGCCAGGTTAGGAAATGAACTAACAATGTAAAGATCAAAAAGCCACTGACACATAGGCCTGTCGCGATAGTCAATAAATCAAGTTATCGCATGATAAGAAAAAATGAGCTCGATAATTTTTCCGGCCGCGATAATTTCCGTTTGCATGCTTGTTTATTTTCCTCGTCTCTCCCTCTCTCTCTCTACCAAAGAGACTGGAGGACCACTCTCGGTTCCTTAGCGTAACGAGGAGTGAACCCTCTTGTCAGTCACATGGTCTTTGGGTGGGCGGTAGGCTACTCCAGGCGGAGAGAGCGAGAGAGTTGGAGCAGGGTTTCCTGCAGCACTTTGCAGTTAAGGCGCCGTCAAAAAAAAAAGTATATGAGCGATATCCACCGTGTTACTCGGCGTCCCGTTTTCTCCCTTTCATTCCAAACCACACAGCTGACAACCTGCAGGTGGAGACTGTGGAGACGGGCTCGGACATACACGCCGCTGTGGACTCGTCAGTCTCGTAAGCGGTTTCAGGAAAGTGGCTGCATGTGTCCGACAATGCACAGAACATTAGCGGTACAAGCCTACAGCTGTCCGCGGACACGGAGTGTGGAAAGTATGTCAGAGTTGGCGCCTGTGTGTGTGTGTGTGTGTCTCTGTGTGTGTGTGTGTGTGTGTCTGTGTGTGTCGGCCCGCCCCCACGAAGCTCCGACCTGTAGAGGAGCAGAAGCTGCACCTTCGCCAAAATGAAGACTGAAAAACAGAACTATTTTGGTACATTTACTCGCCACGTGGCAGCTAGCCATATATATAGATTTTATTTATTAATTATATATTATTTAAATGTAATATTTAGTGTTAAATAATTGTAAAATGTAGTACAGAGTCTCTAGTCTGAGAACTTACGTGTCACAAACGGCAATTCCACAACTGTACATCAGCGTGAAAGACGACATACCAAAGGAGATCAAAGACATATTGTGGATATTTAAAATGTCTTCCAGTTCCAGTGTTAAATATTCTTTAGAAATAAAAGTGTATTGATCTTTGAAAAGGTGAACGTGTAGTATTATTATTATTATTATTATTATTATGACATTATCATTATTTTAGATGCAAATGGTCTCTCGATGACAATATTATCGTTTATCGCAATAATTTCTGGGACAATTTATCGTCCAGCTAAATTTGTTATCGTGACAGGCCTACTGACACATATGTTCAAATTTGATACATTCAATAAATTATCATTTTTTTGTCTTAATTCCATGAGCCATTTTCATATTATACCAACATTTGCAGCATCCTGAGCCTTGTTAGTAAGGTTCCTAAGAAAACTCAGCCCAGAGTAGTTTTATTCTCCCCAAAACAAGTTTCATTTTTATTTTTAAAGAACTATACAAAAAAAAAATATCACAACTTTCAATGTCTCTCGCAACCTCATTGCAACAAACATACAAAGGACATCGCAACTTTTATTGAAATGTTTTACAAAAGCTCCCGCAAAATCAGGCAATCTAAAAAAAAGGCTGCGAAATCCTGGAGGGACTGACTGTAGTGTATGCTATTTGCACCCCTGGTACAATTAGCAGTGTATGCTATTTGTGCTATTATTTGTGCTATAAGTGCTATTCGTACCCTGGTGCAATTAGAAATGAATGCTATTAGTACCCCGCCGGTGCACACAGCAATGTGTTCTATTAATACCCCGTCTGGTACAAATATCAATGTATGCTATTTGCACCCCTGTGCATTTACAGTACCTTGGCATATATTTACACACAGTTATCCATACTACTCATGTATTATACCTTTTTGGAATATTATCGCCCTGACATTCTTACCCTAACCATAACCAATCCCACTCCTCTTGCCTAAACCTAAACAACCCAACCAGAGCAGGCATATTCATGAGTCTTCCCCTACCACCCTGCAAAAAAAAAAAACATCACCACACAGGGGAATCAAACTCCAAACTCCCATACCAAAGGTAAGCATACTAACCACTGACCTAGCAGTTCTTACAGGAAGTTGCGCAACTGTTTACCACTTAGTTTCTTCAAGCCTCGGTTGCTAGGTAACCATACTATATACAAAAAAATAGGTAATAACTAACAAACTAACGGTTGTATGCTTTCACTGAAGACAGAAAGCGCAACTGTAGTATCCATTTTCCGCTAGAAATTCAATTGTTATAAACTTTAGAGACAAAACTTCCCTAATATGCCAGTTTCTGCGGTCATGGAAGATGAACGTCCGCCATGATTTCGGTGCATGCGAGCAACGTTTTTTTGTTGTTACGTCACAGGGGTGTAAATAGCTCAGCTGTGTGGCCGAGGCTATTCGTACCGGGGGTGCAAATAGACACTCCGTTAAAGAAATGCCAATAAACCAGAGCACGTTTTTCTCCCTTCCAGGAATGCTGTGTGGACTAGCCAGACCATCCTCCGCAGTGCTGTGGAAGAATCAGACATGACTTCACTTCCTGAAGGTTACCACATGATGCAGAACGTGACGTAGCTCTGTTTGTTCCGTAAAGTTAACAAAACTCTGTTTCCTTTTCTTTTCAAACGGGACCCCTGGGTGAAAGTCCTGAGTTGGAGTTCATTGAGTAAAAAGCTGAATTTACATTAGTTTAAAAAGACAGAAAGAACTTGGTTGGGCGTGTCCATATAGAGGGGTTCATTCCTAGACGTGGAGGCCCAGGGTTGCATGTCTTCCCCCTCTCTCTCCCCTTTTAATGCTTTCCTTGTGATTAAAGGCGGAAATCCCCAAAAAATAATCTTCAAAAGATATAAAGTCGAGTCATATAAATATATAATAAATATACATAATTACACATGTGCACCCATACATTTATACTCACATACAAACAGCCATCTCCTCAAACCATTCATATGGTCTACATAAGTGCCTTAAATACAGTAAAATAATATGTACAACACCTACCTCCTTACGTGGAAATTTGGCACTCTTATACTTCCTCACCTTGTTTCCTGCTTTGCTCCCGTCAGAACTACTACACTACTACACTAGACGGCGCCGCCACTATTAACGTAAATATAGCAATATAGCAATTCTGACCGAATTGCTGCTTGGACAAACAACTTATGTGGCAGTTTTTCAAGGGAGGACAGTCACATCCTATAGCATGGCTAAACATATTAGTTATAGCTGTTTTGATTGCTATATGTGAGTTGAAGAATGTATTTCTCTCTCTTTCATTATCTGCCATTGTTATCTCCTTCTTTCTTCTCTTTCTTGCTCTCATTACCTACTCCAGTGTTTTCCACAGCGCAGCAGTCTGGGCCCACACAGCGGAGTCGGCCGATACTACGGACTCTTTGGTCCAATCACATTGTCCAAAGAACTGAGCCTGAACAGACTTTAACTGATATCACCTGCGTGCTCAGCGTAAATGTCCAAGGCCAAGAGAGGCTGTAAAGGCTCAATATGCTGGATGAGGAATGGGATGGCACTTTGTGACATCAGTAACGTTACCTGAGGCTTTTATGTGGCCGGTAAAGTGAGGCTCATATTTCATGTGACTCCATGTAATTGGATGTGTTCGCAATCCCAGTTTACAGGAAAAATTGTAACACAGCCACATAATGTAATGTTTTCACGGCAAAGACATATCCTATGTTACTGAGCTACAGTATGTGCATGTCAACATGTTCACACTAGCTGCTTTCATGGTTTATGCATTTCTCTTTTGATTTATTTATTTGAAGGACGTCTCTGTGCTTCACATGTCAATCTTGATGAGAACATTCCCTCAGCCTGCAGCATTGTGGATTAATGCTCTTACATATTTTACATCGGACAGCCCTGAGGACACTGGCACTATGCTAACTTTATTATCACTCCTAGGATGCAATCCACCATACACAACATCTACACATACAAGCCGGTGGTATAAGACGTAGAAACAGTGGGCATATCTCGTCTCAAGACATATGAAATACTGTGTCTTTGTCACTGCTGCAGAGATATTTAGGTTACAACATTTTTATTATATTTAAATCTGTTACACACAGGGGCGTGATGAAATAAACGATGCATAAACGCAAAATATTCATAGGCGCAACTTTTTTAAACCTTTTGTGTCGGAGTGTCGCAAGGGTCCAGTCCACGTGACACAAATGTCGTTATCCGTCCATGTCCACAAGGGTCTGGACAAACCGTTCATGGGCAACCCACAAATTGGTCACATGGAGTTTTCTACCCGCTACAAGTGGTAGCGTAGCGGTCTACTGCACATGTCTGGAAATCCGTTCGCGTCTGATTGGGGGTTTAACCAAGGCTTAACTGTGTGATAAATCCATGGCGCTGTCCGTGATGTGGAAGTAGCAAACCGATATGTAATTGTGACTTTTATCGGAGTGCCGCCTTTTTGTTACTTTCATCTTGAATCTATAATTTTCTCTAAACTATATACTGTAGCCGGGGCGGTTTGCTAGTAGCGGGTAAATGAAACGTCCCCCCTATTAAAAATGGACAAATGGCCTACTGGTTAAAAGAAACCAATGTACTGTTGGTGGAAAACAAGAAGTGAACAGACGTCTTATACATTCCACCTCCACATGGATGTGAAGCTGGAACTGTATGTAACGACAAATGTGCAAACACGTCCGTATGTGCATAACACCAAAATATTACATACAGAACCGTGTATATGATGGGATTATATCTGAGGATTCGCAAGCTCTCCTGTTCTTTTCTCTGTCCGTGATCAGGACTCCGTTTACCGATGACTGCAAATACAAAGAACCAAAGATGACACAGACAGAAAGTATTAAAGGGGCGCTATGCAGTTTTGACAATTTCTTCTCTGTTTTCTCTCTTTTTGCTGGCAGGTTTCTCTATAGAGCTCCCCCTACAGCTTCGGAATAGATATTTGGCAAAACTGTTGTGAAAACTCGTTGGCGACTCTTCCACCCTCCCATCTTCTCCCTCTGGTCATGGGCATTTGTTTTCATAGAAGCCGTCCAATGCACGGAGCCATGTCCACTGAGGTAGACAGCTAGTAAGCCCGTAACAGACAGCGATCATAATATAAACCTTTACAGACAATAGCAAACATCCTGAGTTCATCCCAAAGATACTTACAAGTGCAACAGCAAGAACGCCAGGTCAGCATCGGATCTGCAGGCTTCTGTTTGTCTCAGTTCTCGCCATTCTGAAAATGCACGCCCAATGTTTACTCATGTCTGACTCCTCGCTTGGTCAGTCTGCCGTTTCCTCTTTCTCTGTTCCTCCGATAATACTTTCCTAGCTTTCTGCTTCTTTTTTACCGGCTCAGCCATGACCATAGTGTGAAAAACTCCATCACTACCTTGTTCTTATAGCTAGCCGGTTCCTGTATGTATGCAGTACCGTGAAGCAATTCGTTACATGGCGAGACCTGATATCACGCCATACTTCCTGACGCTGAGGCCGGCGGCTCGCCGGCCCAAAGTTGCAAGGTTGGTTTTTCCGCTCACAGGTGCTAGGGGGGGAGCGAGACGACCACCATTCAACCCAAAAAAAGTCATATAACCGTTCCAATGACTCCGAAGCTGTTCAGTTATGGTAAATTAAGCTACTCCAGTTTTTTCCACAGCGCAGCAGTCTGGGCCCATTGTATCCCCTGACTCACACAGTGGAGACGGCCGATACTACGGACTCTTTGGACCAATCTAATTGTCAAAAGCACTGAACCCGAACGGACTCTAACTGATGTCACCTGCGTGCTCAGCGTAAATGTCTGAGGCCAAAGGCAACATGCTGGATGAGGAACAGCACTTCAACATCAACATCAATAACAATATAACCATTCCAGTGACTCCGAAGCTGTTCAGTGAAGGTAAATTAAGCTAAAAAAAACTGCATAGTTCCCCTTTAAACCAACAGGAAGAAGCACTTGTCAACTGTTCCTTACGCCAGGCACCAGCTAGTACAATTCATTATCTTGGCATTATTTTTAAACAGTTTTCAAATGAATCTCTGGCAAATATATGGATTCTTTATCGTCCTTTTCCAAGGAAATTTGTTTACAGTCTACAAAGCCTCACATAAATCAATGCATTCTCATGAACAGGTTGTATGATATCTTACGCCAATTGGTCCCACGACAGTTAAGTTTAGCGGTCTTCGCAGTTTAAGCTTTAGTGCATAACTTTTTTGATATTAATGAACGTCCGTTACATTCAAGCCATTGCCAAATGAGTTGATACAAAGCTAATTAATTATTATCAGCTCCACACAACTCTCTCTGTGTTTCTCAGTATGACTATGTTCAGAAAATGTTGTTGTCCGACGACTTTTGAAGATAATGACCTCTTCTGAAGAGTCATGTTTTTTTAATCCTTCTTGTCCTCCTTGGCTACTAGGAACTGTATGGAGGAGGGGTGGGGGTGGTACGTGATTATGAAAAGGCATGTATCATGTGAATGCAACAATAGTGTTGTTGACATTACTTAGAATTCCTCATGGGGGAGACAGAACTAAGGGAAAGTGGGGTGAGTTGTGCCAGTTTTTACTCAAAGTGACTTTAAAGTGAGGCCATGACAGTAATGCCTTCAACTTAAGGATGTACATATATTTCAGGATGTGGTGCATCCCTGACAACAATAACTTTGGATCTGAAATAAATTGTTTCAGAAATATAGCTTTTGGGAAAAAAGTGGTCTCGTGGCACAACTTGCCCCTGGTGCGGGGTAAGTTGTGCCTTTGGGGGAATACGTTGGGGTAAATTGTGCCAGTGATTTCTGAAGTAAAACAGAACATTTTAATGTTATGAACTGTAATGCTATATGAAAGCAAGACAAATTCAATACAAAATTACTCATTTAAGGTTTATTAAGATATTGTCACCCTATCAAACTGTTGGAATAAGTCAAATTTTGTAGTTTGGGAAAACACAAAAAACTTAAAAACACAATATGTGATATTTGTGAATCATTTCAGGCAAAAAAGGCTTTGGCAATAGATACCTGTTGACATACATAGAACGCTGTCTGTCAATTATGTAACATATAAGAATAAAGTGACTAGGGTAATTTCTAAACATCCTATTGTGACTTAGGCCACTTAAAAACTTAATAAAACTTCTCTTTAATAACATAGTGCAAACTCAAAACTGAAATCAGTGTTAGCTAAATTAAAAAAATGAAGCTCAGCGTAAATTCTTAAAGGAAGACTTCATATACCTTTTCCATCACTCATAATGATCAGCTGTTTCATGGTACGTCACTTGTCAGTAGTAATCAGAGCAACTGTGTCGTTGTTAGTTAAACCAATCAGGGTCGGCCATTAGTCACGAGCCTATCACAGCTTGAAATCCTGCTTTAAATCTGCTCTCTCTTCCGCGATTGGCAGTTGTCATTTCAGGAAATTGAGTGTGTCCCGCCTCCTCCCCTTCTGCCACCGGTGGTCACGCCCTCGGACCTGGGTTCATCTGCGCTTGGCTGTCGATGGTTCCTCTGCTCTTTCACCACCACCAGTGTCCCGACTCCATCGGGGGATATGTTTGGGTTTCCTTAAACCCTTTAGGACATTTGGGTACGATGGAGTCCAATCTCCAGAGACTTGTACATTAACAAGTTTGTCTGTACAATAAATATGTTCATAATTGCAAGGAAGTCTCTCCTGATTGAAATGGCAGGGAGGCCTAAATCAAACACTGATGAGGCATGCCCATCTCCTCACTTCTCCAGATTATCCCCTGTGAGTATGTAGGTCTAGGTGGTCTGGATCTGGCCTACTACTTAACATCCCACTTGTCAATGCTGCTGGGGAATCTAAACTTCTGCTCCCTACTGGCTGTACCACCACGTTTTTGGGGTGGGGGTAGTTTCTTGAGCACATCACCTCTAGGGATGACTCCTTCATCGCTGGCACAACTTAACCCAGGCCCTTTGGCCAAATCACTCCAGACCCACAAGTTTGAAAAACTAGCATGATCCAGCAGTTAAGAGCTAACATCATGCTAACTCTGTAGACTCATTGTGTAGCCTGCTAAAGCACTAAAACGTGTGAAATGTTTTCAAACTTACATATATAATTCTAATTATATCTATAATTGTTCAGACACTAAATTCAAAAAAACTTAATCATAGAAATTTTACTTTGAAAGGAAAAAAAAAAGTTTTTTGAGCTAAAATGTGCTTACCTCTCATGCCATGTGTCTCTCTTCTTTGGAGGATGAGTAAAATGGATGGCTATTCAAAATGATGTGGTCACATGACCAATTTCTTCCATGGTTTTCCAGAAACAAGGGGTGGATCTACTTCCCCCCTGGCACAAATCACCCCACTCTCCCCTACGCACTATAGCTTTGAATTTAGCCAAATAAAGGTGACTGTGAGGCGGTGAAGAGCACCATTAGGTTACAATCGTTTTGGCGGCTGTTACTGCCAATTTCCAACGGGTGCGGAACGGCTCCGGAATGGCGGCGGAGTCATTAGGTTTCCATTAAAGTCAGCGTGTGTGTTTCTGTGACTGCAGAACGGCTGCGTTACGACTGCATACCAGCTCCGGCGGTCCACAGCCCTCCGGAGCAGATATACACAGTGCTTCTATTGTTGCCGGACGCCGGAGAGCTCCGCAGCAATTCAGCACACTGCAGATAGTGCGGGACAGGAAGTTGAGCACAGGAACAAAATAAACATCCGGTTAATTTTCAAAATAAAATACAGCATGCTCCCGGCGGATCATATTTCCCTGCACTACACCTTGAAAACACAGCACAGAGTTGTTTCCCCTCTACTCCTCTGGATGGAAACTAACTGTTGTTGGTTTTGTGGTTCTATTCTACGTGTATTCAGGAGATCTCGTGGGTCCTCGTGACTTCAGCTGTCAGTCATGGCCGCAGCCGTTCCGCAACCAGTGGAAATTAGGAGTTAACAGTTTGAGTTTAGCCGACAAAAGGTGACTGTCATGCAGCACCGACAGTTATGTTTAGACACCAAAACGACTAGTTAAGATTAGAAAAAAGATAGTCCCCTTAAGTAGTAATATATTTTTCACAAAATGGCAATACACAGGGTTCTTAGCCCTATTTTATAGACGTGGCTGTAGAGGGACAGGGAGTAGTGTGTTTTCAGGTGTGTGATGTCCCATTAGTCAGTGAGCAGCAGCAGCTCAGCAGAGCTTCAGAGACACACGCCATCTGGCGCAGCTTTGCTGCCACACGATGGATGACACTGTTTGCCTGCCAGCTTCCCAAACCCCTGACAGCAAAGGCAGGATGGTTTCCTCACACACAGTTACAGCGGGGGATTTTGCACATGTTGCAGACATGAAAATGAGACTGTTCAGCTGAGCTGGGAGATCAAATGTTCCTACCTTTAAATCAGCTGCCACCTCTCTTCACAAACACAGGAAAGCTTGATATCACATCTGTATCTTCTATGACAATGTCTGATTGAACGGTTATAGTACGTGTCCATATGTGTTGTTTTAACAGAAGGGATCGCCCCGTTTCCCAGCATTGTATGCTAATGTTATCTCAACGAGCAGTTATCAGTTTTGTCTTGACTGACTAATGACAAGCAAAGAAAACCGGCTACACCCTCCTACAACCGCAATGATAAAACCGACCATAATAAAGCTCAACAGTGTGGTTCCGGAAGTAAAAATCCCGTTGATTTTCTTGATAATGATTTAGATTATAAGCCATAATGTCAAAACCCTCCGAGGTAGACTGACCCCGAGCTACGTGGTTGTGAAACGAAAGTTTCTTCTCCTGTAGAAGCTAGAAGTCTGTATGAAATCAACTTTGTTTTAGGAAAAACAGGTTTTATTCGCATTCTTATGGAGAAAAACTGCAAACGTCTCCGATTGGTCCAACTTGCTGTTACCTTGGAAATGTTTACCGAACCCGCAAAACCGCGAACGGCTAGAGCGAGCTACCATTCAAGTCTCTGATAGCTTCTGTACACGGTCTTGTACCTTTGCCTTTTTTGCTGTTTTCAAAATGTTTTTTTGCGCTGAATCAAATGGGTTATGCTCACTATTCATGTCGTAGCTGGTTGGCTCGGTCGGCTTAAAACTGTATATCAGCAATTTTTTAAAAGTCAATGAAACAGTTGAACGTGGAAAAGCACTTCCGGAATCAGAGCCATTAAAAAAGTGGGCGGTCACTGTTGAGCTCTATGGCAGCTCGTTGGGAATACAATCTGTTCATTTATGAAAATAGTTCATGTTTCTAAAAACATTTAAAGCGAGAAATAGACCATACAGTTGCTGAATCTGTCTTCATTTCAGATCGACAACGGTCAGTTTAAAAGATTTTCGTCAGCTTTTGAGAGCCGAGCCGGCCGCTCCTCATTCGCATTAAGTTGCCTGAATACAACTTTATAAATGAGGAGAGGCCGACTTGACATCCCGCTTCTCCAAAGTCCTCGCGACACTCCCAGAATGCATTGCATGGCTGCTCTCATAGAAATGAATGGGAAGCGTTGAAATGACGCTGACAATGGACACACCTTTAGATGCACTGCAAAAAAACTCACCTAAAAATAAAGTAAATGTGCAGTCCATTTAAGAAACTTTCCTGTCATTTGTATCCAATAACTGCAGAGAAATGCCCTTGAGCCAGGCAGTGCACCTGCAGCTGGTTTCAGCGCTGCAGCTGTGCTTATTTCGTTGCTTTCAACCGCTCCGTGTTGATGCTTTCTAATGCATCGCCAGTTAAAACCTTCCCAGATGAGCATTTCAAGCTTGAATACAGTTTAGCAACTAATGCATTCTGTGTGGTAGTGAGGAAATGGAAGACAGCAGCGAAACCTTTTACAGTTTTAATTATACATTTAAAGCATCGCTGCTGTAAACTCATGTGGATTCCATACTCTCTCCATTCTTTAAATGTGATAAACACTACAATGTTGTTCTTGACTTTTGTGCTTCATCTGTACACTCAGAGGAATGAAATATGTTGTCAGAGAACATATTACTGATGCGCTCAGTATCTACATTTTGCCATTTGCAGGATACGTTAATGGACAACATTTCCTCAAACTTTTAGTTGTTGCTAAAAATATAATGTATAATATATGGTTTCTGCACATCATGAGGAACATAGTTAACCAAAACATCACAGCCTTTTAAGCCCAGTTCAGACCAACGATAAAACACAGACAGAACGGTTTTAGAAAGTTGCAAGAAAAGTTTCAGCGGTCTGAACTGGCCCGTCTCGGCTCGACTCAAACCAGCTGATGGTGTCGCTGCGACTCAGCTGGTGGAGTCTCCAGAGGCTGGTTTTAGAACATAAGAGATGTCTCCTCATCCATTTTATTTGTGTCGTTAATTGTAACACTGTTTTCCTCCCTAAATATTTATCTGTGTGAACAAACCTTGGGACAATCTTTCTGCCCATCCTGACTCTGTTTCGTATACAATAGTCTATACTGACGATGTTTCATTTCCGAGATTGCTCCGGTGCGGCCAGATCTCCCTCATTTTGGGCCAGATGTCTGTATGACCATGACTATAGAAATAAAATGATCCATAATGCATTTTATTTTGTTACAGGCTGTCGGCTGGTGGAAACGGCAGAGTTTAGACGGAGGCTCAACGAGCCGCGAGCACCGTATGTGGTGGAGCGAGCTAGAGAGTGACGGAAGAGAGGGAGCGGCGTTAGAACAAAACAGAGAATCAGAGAAATGAAACATTGTTTTCTCCGTTTCATCTCTACTAGAAATGCAGCTGTAGCAAGTATCTCACTATCACTATCCATGTTCATATTTTTAGACGCTACAAATGATACTCTGCTACAAAAAAGCCTGAATGTATGAATTTAGAACATAAGTACAGAAAGTTGTTTCAATGCAGATTACACCGTCTTGTCCCGTCTCATTGGTGAAAACTGGCAGCTTTCAGAACGCTGAACCACAACAGATAAACAATGAGCTGAAACTGACTATGAAGCTCCCTAAATACTCAGCTGATCATTCTCTGCCAGAGACACACACACATTGTCCTTTATACGTTATTGTTAGAACAAAGCACATCAATAAAACATTTTCACTGATTAATTTAAAGAAATGCAGCTGTAACAAGTATCTCCCTATCACTAATGTTATCCACGTTCATATTTTGAGACACTACAAATGATATCCAGCTACAAAAAAGCCTGAACAGTCTGATGTTAGAACAGAGTACAGACAGTTGTTTCTATGCAGATGATACAACGTCTCATCTCATTGGTGTGAAGTGGCAGCTTTTCAAAACGCTGCAGACTGGCGCGTTTCAAGGAGCTGCAAGTTTTAACTTGTCTCATCCAGAATCTTTGGTCTGAACTGGACTTAATATAATAATAAATGTTCAGTTTGCCCATTATGAATCTCCCAAACAACAACACTATCTTCACGTCTGAACTTTCCTCTATTTTCTTTGTGTCAAACCGTGGTCGGCACAGTTGTCTAAAAGCTGTCTGTCTAAAAGCTACGAGTCAGACTCACACACTCCCATTATTTTTCCATTTCCCCTGACCCTTTTGTGTGTGGTGCCTATATGAAGGAAAACAGCAGATGTGATTGCATAAGCCTTACCTGACCTTTTGTGCTGCTCGTCAGTAAACAGAGTCCATTGACTCTCAATAACTGCCTCATCACACTCGCTCTCGCCTCTATTCCCCACAGAAGATCAGAGTGATACGATAGCATCGTCTGCAATCAATATTTTTGTAATGCATCACTTTCTAACCTTCTTCTCTGGTTTCTTGCCAATATTAAGAAATTGACCTTTTTATGGTTGTAACAATAAGTATTTGTGAGAATAAATCAATGGCTGACATTCGTTTGGCTGCAGAGAATTGATATATGATACATGAGAGAAGCCAAATAACAGCAGGTTGACATCATCTAACTGATTTTTATAATCTCCTTTTAATCTGACATGCAAAGCCTTCCTATCAAGCGAATTTAGTGTCTCATACATTTATCTGAGAACCATGATGCAGAGCACTCACAGCCTTGTTTAGTTTCGCAGCGGAAACTCTTTTTTTTCCATTGGAACGTCAACAGAAAAGCAGAAACATTCACAGAAGTTAGAAATGTAAATTACAACTGAGTGCTGTGATGCGGCTCGAGTTATTTTTGTACTACAATTCATAAAGTTTTAGATTTCTGAAAAATAGATCAACACAAGAATGTTCAAATTCAAAGCCGCAGAGGCCGAGATATCTGGACTTTTAAAGCTCCAAAAAGCTTCCCATAATGCAACTCAGTTGAGGCTTTTCATTAGACTCTTGCTGCATGGTAAACACCTACAACACCTACTCAACTGTGTACCTAGTAGGGGTGTCCCCGACTAAGGATTTACACATTCGAATCAGAATTGACGAATCTTTCTATAGTCGACTGATAGTCGAATCATCTGTGTTTGTGTGTGTGTGAATGGGTTGGGAGGGGCACGACACTAGTCAGCAGGAGGGTAACATGTAAACCGCAGGCGCGTATGGACGCGTATTTCACATCCGCCGCATGCATAACCGTCTCTATTTTGGGAACTGTGTATCCTGGCTCAAGTGTGCGCAATAATTCTTTATAACATTCACCGTCCACAACATTCACTGGCCTCATTGTGAAGCGAAATAAACTCTGAAATTTTGTCCGGGATTTCTCTTTTCCTTTTCTATTTTTTGGCGCAGCTCCGGTACTACTACTACTACTACTACTACTACTAGATGAACTGCTGTCGTTAGTCTGATACTGTGGATGGATCTAGAAAAAGGACCAACATATTTTAAGTCCCAACATATGATACTGCTATTCGTAAATTAAAAGCGCCATTATATATGAAAAAGTGAAACGTCTTTATTGGTAATAAACTTACCCGTTTTAAGTGGAAAGCCATGTTTGTTGCTGACGAGTGGTAGGACATGAGCTGTTGGCACAACTTGCATTTTACTTCTTTTGGATCATCTTTTACCATTTGAAAGTGCATCCACACTTTAGATTTTCTTTTTCCAGACATTGTTAAGTAACGTTAATCTCCTCGTCTGATGCTCCTCGTCTGTCGCGGATCAGGGAAAGTGAAACTTAAATCTTTCACAGCGGTGGTCGGATTTACACACACACACACGTAAAAAATATTTATTGAACTTTTCTTTCTTTGTTTTCATGTTTTTTTTTTACAGCATTATCATAATTAAAGGCTGTATATAACTTAATATAACCGTACAAAAACAGTAGTTCTGTGTGAAATTAGACATTGAGCACCCCCAAGATGGTATGATCCTCGTTTCATAATAACACCCACGAAGATCCGACTGTGAGATTGGTGGTCGAATCAGGCTCCGCATATCGATGCATCGAATCTTCGACTATTCGGGGTCACCCCTAGTACCTAGTCTGGATCAATGACTGGATCATTTCCAGGAATATCGCTCCGGATGTTCAGACAATGTCTGCAGCGTCTAACTCTGTTCTCTTCGGGAAACAACAAACTTCAAACTAGCAAGCTACACGCTGAAAATATCAAGTTATGAAGAAGATGTGGATGATGCAACAAGGCGGGTCTGCTTGGTTCTTTTCAGGGAATGATTGTAAAGATATTCTAAGAATATGGTTAGGGCATTTCCTCTCTAACTGGGAGGTTTTGGGACTGATTGGTGGACAAAGTCCACAAGGAGATACACTGGTAAGAGCCAATGAGGTTTAACCATGTATCAGCTCATTTAAATAACTCACGGTACTGGATTGTGTTAACAGTTAACTTCATTTAATATTGGATGAGGAGTTTTCTTTTGCGAGGTCCAAATGTTCCACCAGAACCAGTTCCTTCCTGAGACTATTTAGCAAAGCCACCGTCGCTGCATCTGGAGCTTAGCGCTGCCCAAGACCATTGTGATTGGTTTAAAGAAATGCAAACAACCCAGAGTATTTCTTTCTCCTATCCCATAATGCATTTGTGGTGTAGCCAGACTAACTTGTAAGTGACGACATTGTGGCTGAAAATTAAATCTACTTATCAAATGTTTTGTGCCACAGAAGACAGCCGTACTCTAAATGTGCATCTTACTAAGAGAGGTTTACTCTTCTTGTCTCAAACTGAGAAAATAAACCGCCCTTGCAGAAAACTGGCTGCGCTGGAATTAAAATCCCTGATGAGCATGTATTGCTAATTACTGCAGGGGCTCAGGGATTTTACATGGACATGTAACATAAACTCGCCAGCATTGTACAGATGACTCAACATCTCAAATCAGTGCGTGGATTAACGGGGATTAAATGCAGTCCAATCATCTCATGATGTACACAGGCAGACCTCGTCTGGACCGCAGGATGCACATTTTGTTTTGCACGGATTTCAACACTGCCAAGGTACATGACTGCACATACTGAGCCTCTGCAAAGTATACAACCCAGTGAGAGCTGGTTTGAATCCCTGGAGAGTTATGTATTGCCAATTAGCCCATTTTAAAATGGGTCCACTGTTAAGAATATCAACTTTCCCCTCATAATAGGTCACTCAAAAATAACCAAATATGTCATGAATCTCTTTTAGCTCTACGTCTGTCAGTCCATCACTTCGGTCCAGATTGAATATTAATATCTCAACAACTATCGGCTGGGTTACCATGACATTTGGTTCAGACATCACCGACTACGTTGTACATAATATTCCTGTATTTGCCCTTATTTTGAAAAAAGATTCAATATTCCTCTAAGCTATTTCCATGGCTAATGAAGGTGAACATTCCCGTTTACATCTAGATGTGTATAATAGGACGTTTTTGTTGGAGCGTGTGAACGTGTTTCTCCTTCTTATCGGGTCTGCAAACTGTCGGCTGGTTGGTTTGTGTACAGTAACCATAGCAACGCACAGAGCTGACCGTAAGCCCTAAACAGGCGAGAGGCCGTAAACTGTCACAAACTGCAGTAAAAACCCAGATTGAGATGCAGATTCTGAATGCGCTGTATACATGTCCAAAGAATACTTCTAAAACCTGAATAATACTGACGATATCCCACACGTCTTAGGATACATTTACATTGCTACGTTTTGGTATAAAAAAAAGGAAAATCTCACTACGTTCCCCCCTCTCATTCTCACTGCTCTGGCGTTTTCCCCCTCTCATTCCCCCTGCTCTGGTGTTTGCCCCTCTCATTCCCCCTGCTCTGGTGTTTGCCCCTCTCATTCCACCTGCTCTGGTGTTTCCCCCTCTCATTCCCCCTGCCCTGGCGTTTCTCCCTCTCATTCCACCTGCTCTGGTGTTTCCCCCTTTCATTCCCCCCTGCTCTGGTGTTTCCCCCTCTCATTCCCCCTGCTCTGGTGTTTCTCCCCCTCATTCCCCCTGCTCTGGTGTTTCCCCCTCTCATTCCACCTGCTCTGGTGTTTCCCCCTCTCATTCCACCTGCTCTGGTGTTTCCCCCTCTCATTCCCCCCCTGCTCTGGCGTCCCCCCCTCTCATTCCCCCTGCTCTGGTGTTTCCCCTCTCATTCCCCCTGCTCTGGTGTTTCTCCCTCTCATTCCCCCTGCTCTGGTGTTTCTGAGCCCCTAAACTGGAGATATTAGGAAACACTTCTGACCCGTTCTGGTTCTGAATCTGGGGGGTTGTGTTTCAAACAGAGACCTTTGGCAACAGCGACACTGACCCCAACGTTTCTCCTCCTGATTGGGTCTTATCGGTCACGACGTCTCGTTCTCTGAGACTAAAGCTACTAACGTTACCATGGTAACTACCAGCAGTGGGCGGAGTCTCCACGCTGCCTCCTGTTTATGCCCAGTATACCAGAATGATGATGTTGTGTTTCTCCGAAAAACTGAGGAGGACACGCTGTTGGATGCTGTCCTCCTCTCCTACTCTTTCTTCAATGCCTAACAAATCTATCTCTTTCTCTCCCAGTCACCCTGTCTTTCTCCTTGACCAGCACTGGTGGAAGCCTGAAAATATTGTATACAAAATAATAACATAATTAATTCCACTGGTGGGACTGTTGAGCTCTGGTTCAGACTGATACCTCCGGTTCAGGCTGGTCCTCATCCTCAACACGGGCCGTTTTCAGTTGCAGAAAATACTTTTCAATACTCGTCTGGATTGAAACAGCAAACATTCAGTGTAAGAGTAAAAAATGACATAACATTATTTATAATAAGTTTATTTGATTCACAGCTGCTACATATGGTGTTTTGACCTCAACGACCCATCTGCATTTTACCGCAAACTTGCGACTAGTTAACTTTCTAAAGCGGGCGCAATCGCTTGTTTGCTAAGAGTCGGGTCGGGACTCAACATTAACACCCTGACAACATTGTATTCAGAATGTCAAATATTTTATAGCACTTTTTAATGTGTGATTGTGTAAAGGTGTTCACGAGATACCAACCCTAAGTGAACTTGTGAATTTTGCCAGCCGTCTTCTCTTGTTTTCATGGAGACAGATGCTGTGTGCACGGAGGGGAGGGTGTGTGTGTGTGTGTGTGTGTGTGTTTTTGTGTGTGTGTGTTCGTGCGTGCGTGTGTGTGTGTGTGTTTGTGTGTGTGTGTACATGAGAGAGACGCATGAGTGACAGAAGAGGAGGACAGAGGAGAGCAGGGAAAGGAAATGCAGCTGAAAGAATACGCTGCGTGTTTTAAATAGCATTAAAAAAAAAAATAATAACGAAATGCGATATGTGGCGACCGGTGTTGATTGTGTGGCACACTGCCACAAACTAGTCTATGTGGAAACACTGGTTGATGAGATATGAGGTTTTGGGTGTGTTAGTTTAAACAGAGATTAGTTCTTCTACTGGAGATAAAAACACTTGGAGCACAGAGATCAATTTGGGCTCAAAACTCAAAAACGTAGCGCTGTAAATATAGCCTCAGAAAAATAGAGTTCTTGACATAAGAACACATTCAAATGTTGGTCTGATCATGGCGCTAGATGAAGATCAGAGGATATTTATACATATGTTCATTTGGTTTACATTGTGTCCATTTTGTTATTATGCTGTTGTGTGGTCTTGAATATTGTAGTTGATGTGTCATCTTTTCTTGATTTTTGTCTGGGTGGGTGGTGATGACAAATTGTATGTTTTGTGTGTGTTGTTGAAATAAATAAAATAAAAATGTTAACCTCAAAAAGAAAAGTCAGAGCCAGAGGATCTGAAAAACGTGTTTCTCTATCAAAAGTGACCATTGATTATTAAAATACACAGTAGGCCAAAAGTTAGATGTTATCAGATTTTGATTTAAAATTCCTAAAATCCTGAAGTGTAGTCTCTGTTTTTATGCCTTTTCTGTCCAGGCTGAATTGATTTCTTTGCTTCGACTTTGATCTCTGTGCTTTCTGGTCCTTATCAATACTTCTTCTTCCATTATCTCAGCCTTCATCCTCTCCCCCTCTCTCCCCCTCTCTCTCTCTCTCTCTCTGGGTGGCCAATTAATCCTGTTTCTCTTGTTCCTTTAATCAGAGGGCCGCCACCGCCAGTGAACACTGTGTCGTTGTTAAAGGTCAGCACAGTCGGCAGGTGATAAGCACAGAAACGGAGAAACAATCATGATCATTAAATATTAAAAAGCAAAAAAAATACTCATGAAAATTAAAGCCCCAGCTGCCGGAATATTTCTTTTATTTATTTTTTTTACAGTTTTCTTTACATAGCAGATAAAAATGCTTTAATAATCGACACCAACGGTGAAGGTTTTCCACAGCCTACCTGCTGACTCTGAAGGGAAATGTGGACAAAATGGATTTAGAAAGCTTCCCCCCCACAAAGGTCTTTTCAATCAGCAAACGCAACAAAAGCCTCTCTCTTTCTTTCTCGCTGTGAATAGCTTCTGACTTCCTCTTTGTTGACTGTAATCAACGTCGCTGCTGTCAGATCTCAAGCCGCAGAGATAAAAGTCAAGCCTCAAAATGATGCGATTCTTGTTTTTAAATTGCATTTTAAGCTTCAAAGAGCAGCTGGAGAACGTAGGTAGACTTAAGGCCGTTACACACCGGGGGGCTGGACGAATAGGCAACGCCAAAATGTGAAATAAATCGCATGTGAATATTTCTCGTTGTAACTACTTTATTCACACCGGCAGCGATGCGATTTTGAAACGTTTTGGATATTCGCGCCAGCTCATCTGCCGTGTCGGTGGGACAGCTGCTGAAGAGAGAGAGGAAGTGACGGGAGATACGGTGTGAGCGAAGGAGAGAGAGATCGGAGCAGAGGAGAGTTAACATTTAGCGGTGAAGACATCAAGTGATTGTACAGCTGGAAGGTGTTTTAAGCCCCCAACATCTCCTTCCAGGCAGCGCTGCGACCGTTGACTGACCCTAACCACCGCCAACGTCTCCTTCCAGGAAGCGCTGCCTGGAAGGAGACGTTGGGGTGCTTAAAACACCAATAAACCATTGTACAGCAGCTAGACTCTAAAGTTTGAGCACTAATAAATGCTGCAGCTCCTCAAAACCACCGGAGGTGTAACTTGTCTTGTTTGCGGAGTGGACTGACGGGGATTGGCTCCATAGACTTACGTAGACTCCGTAACCCTATGTTCATACCGTTCATCAACTTCTCGGCTTTATCGTTACGTTCATTTCATCAGTAAATAAAAGCACAAGTGCGTTAGGAAATATATGTATTGTGCAGTGCTTTGGGTTCATTCATTCAAACCTCGTCTCTTCAATTATAAAGGATCAGAGGTTTGGGATTTTCAATTTTACAAACTGCAGTGATAATAGAAGACACGGACAACTCTAATGCCCTGACAAAAAAATACTTTTATCAAAGAAAGAAATGGTCTGAATGATGTGCTTTGTCCTTTTCATTTGGTAATTCAGTGCTTCTTTTCAGCTTCAAATCCCTGATGAATATTAAAAGAAAAACGCCCACCGTGGCTCACTGAGAGTGAGGGGAAATGAAAAGAGCACACAGGGCAGCGGCACGTCACCGCTATTCACACAATTCATTTGACTTATTCCAAATAATCCCACATGGGTTGGCTTTAATTGCAGGGCGCTCGTTCCACCGTTTAAATACAATATTAGAAAGACAGAGTGATAATCATCTGGTTTAGAAAACGGCGGCTGCTGCTGCTGATTATAGCTTCTGTTGCAAATGTGTCAGTGTCGGGTACGCGGGGGAAGAAAAGCAGCAGCAGAGAGACGTGTGGTTCCATTCAGAGCGATTTCCCTGAATGTCTCCGCTGACTGTTGGCGGGTCCTGAAGACAAAAACCTTCAGAAATGTGCTGAATAGTTACTCAACTATATTAAAAGTGTCAGAACCTGGGAAATGAGGCAAGTATTACTCTGCACACACCGGTTTTCTTTTCTAATATTAAAGATTATGGAGCCACATTTGTCTTTAGAGCGCAGGAAGTACATTTTGTACGGGAGCACTTCTATTTCTTACTTCTTGTGCTGAACTTCTGTTATACCTTTTTACTACTTGTGTTCTAAAGTTCAGTAATCATTTGCATTAGTGCAGCGCTTCATTTACCCAACCAGTCTTCCAGACCATACGAGGATATCGGTCATCTGCTCTAAGATAAGATGGGATAGACTGTTTGTATCCCTCACTGGGTACATTTTCTTGTTACAGCAGCGGGAAAAATAATAACACGTACACTGTAAGAAAAAACCCGTAAAAAAACGGTCAATGACTGGCAGCTACGGCTGCCAAACATTGACCGTAAAATTAAAGTAAAATACCGTAATTCAAACAATGTGTAAAATCGTTAAATTTACAGAAAATTTCATTAAAATGTTTACAGAAAAATACCGTTATTTTACAGATTTATCCCAAATAATTATGATCAATCACCTTCAATAAAGGGACAATCCTAAAAATTCTGCAGGAAAATACCATTATTTTACAGATTTTTCCCAAATAATTATGATCAATCACCTTCAATAAATGGACAATCTTAAAAATTCTGCAGGAAAATACCATTACTTTACAGATTTTTCCCAAATAATTATGATCAATCACCTTCAATAAACGGACAATCCTAAAAATTCTGCAGGAAAATACCATTATTTTACAGTTTTTTCCCCAAATAATTATGATCAATCACCTTCAATAAAGGGACAATCCCTAAAGTTCTGCAGGAAAATACCATTATTTTACAGATTTTTGCTAAATTATTACGATCAGACAAATATGATCTTCAAAATTACTGTGGAATATCCTCAACTGAAAACATACTCAAGCAATATAAAATATATACATTATTTTCACTGTTTCAATTAAAATGTCGTAGGAAATAAACTACAAATAAACTAAACACCACTGTTGATTCTAAAATCCTTTTATTTAATGTATTCAGATGTAAATTTACAATATCAACCAATTATTCACAAACAGTTCTTTAGAGCCCCCCAGGAGGAACTGAAAAACTAAAAATGGTACTTCTCCATGTGTGTAACATGTGTGTCTGTAAGCATTTCTATCAAAATCAAAAGATTTCCCCTTTGAAATGGATGGAGGAAGCAACAAATTGTGCTGTTGAGCTGAGGGAGTTGTGGTCTTCTTCTTCATTCTCCTAACCCTTAGGGGCTCTGTATAAGGTAGTTCTGATAACATTTAAGAATCCTAACTATACAGTGTAGTATTAAGTAAAATTACAACATACCACAAAAGGACAATGAATCTGTAACAGAGGTGCAACACAGCACGATCAGACTTCCTCCAAATGGCAAGTAATCGTCTGGCTCTGCTCCTGGAGGGGACACACACACACACACACACAGAAAATATTACTGAAAGGTCTTTACTGTAAAAAGTAGGATTGTATTTATATTTCATTTTAAATGAACACTGCTGGACTTTCACAGGAAATCAGTGTAGTAGCATTTTCCCAAACAACTGCAGAAAATAGTGACTACGTTTTAAATGCAAAAAACAACGTAAGAATCCTCAGGTTCTTAGCTCTACACTGAGGTCAAGCAAACCCACACCCACAGATCAAGTAGTGTGGACGTTAACACAGCTCCCAGCTAAGAAGTTACAGTAAAGATTTCTGCTAAACACATGGTGTAAATAACAACTTTTCAGGTCAATGTGGCTTGTCTGGACTTTTGAAAACTTGGATTACGATAGACAAGCAGTATGAAGGCCTTTTTATGTTTTTGTAAAGTTGTTTTGTAATGTTTTAAACAAAGCCGCTGTTGACTACAGTAGTTTGAAAGGATGCGGCAAGCTGTTTTCATGTGAAACTCCAGGAGTTTTGTGAATTGAAAAAAATAACCTGACCTTTCAGAATGAGGGTTGGGTAATGATTGATTTTGTATTTAACGTGAGCTACCTTTTTAAACAAACGTCATTTACGTTTTCTATGAGACATTATAGTTAAAGCCCATGCTGCAAGTTAACCACCACTGTTGATTAATAGGTACATATACCACTCAATATATGTATATCAAAAATGTCTCAAAATACTGTTAAAGGACAGTTTTTGTCAAGTTTTTGTCGTTTTTGGTATTAGTGTTTTTTTTCCCGCAATTCGGCGATGACGTCAGGTTGGGGAGACGTGTATCAGCCTGGTACTAGAACTATCGTGACTGACTGGGATGAGGAAGAGGGTTTTTTACTGTCCGTGAATAGCACCAAGTGAAAGTCAATGTTTTATTTATATCTAGTGACAGTGATCATGTCGTTAGTTCAGATAAGTACCGCTAAACTTATCTAGATCTAGAAAATACAAGGCATCATGCTAGCTATGTGCTAACTTGCCAGTCCCACCTGTGAAATCCCCCGATGGTTGTAAACACATAGATATGATTAATATCATGATTAGATATCTCACGTTTTGATGGTAGGCTACTAGCTCCAGTAGCAACATATTTGCCTGGTGTTTATTTATTACTTGGACGGGGATGCTGTTCAGCTTTTCACAAGTTTAGACAGCTAGCTAACGCTACGCCGACGCTTAATGTTAGCTGATGTTGTCAACATAAGACTTGTGGCGTTAGTGCTCCTTTTGTACCATAACGTTATTGAATGAAACGTTAAACTTCGCTCCTACGAGATGGTTTTTGTTAGTTAGTTAGTTGCACAAAGCTAACTGGCTATAGTTAGCCTGTATGTATGCTAGCGGACATTAGCTAACGTTGCATAGCCAGCAAGCAGCTTCGGTGAAGTAACCTCGACAGCTAACACATCCATGTGTCACCATTTCAAAACATCACCGCAGATTGACTGCTTTTAACAGTAGAGGTTGATTGTGGGCAACATACTGCCGATTGCCGAAGTTGCTGGCTGGCTACGCAACGTTAGCTAATCCCGCTAGCATACGTACAGGCTAACTATAGCCAGTTAGCTTTGTGTGTAATGTTACAAAAAAACACCTATTTCGTAGGAGCGAAGCTTAATATTTCATTCAATAAAAGTATGATACAAAAGGAGCACTAACGCCACATGTCTTGTGTTGACAACGTGGACGCAGCTCCGAAGGCAGTTGTAATACCGGTATTTAACTAGCAGTCTAAGCTAACGCTGTTGCGCTAACGTTAGCAAACGTCGGCGTATCGTTAGCTAGCTGTTTAAACTTGTGAAAAGCCGAATAGCATCCCCGTCCAAGCTGCCTTTCACTTCCCCCCCCAATATTATTATACACATAATAAAGACACATTGACTCGGTCGAGACCAAAAGCCATATTTTGCCAGATCAGCGGCAGAAACCGTGACCGGGACAGTGAACCGAGACGGGGCTTTCGCCTGTCGTCTCCCCAACGTGACGTCATGCAATGCATTGTGGGGGAAAGACAAACCGCTGTAAAATAGTACCTACTTTTTCGTGTTATATTCTGTTTTGTGATACCTAACAACATCAAATACATGAATAACAGTTTAAATGTTTATTACCAACAAGCAATTACCACAAATTCGTTGGAAAATTAAACTTGCAACATGGACTTTAAAGGTTTTTACCAAGAAAGGATGTTAAAGTGGCCATTGGACTGCAGAGCTATTTCCTGGGTAACTTTGGGGAATGAACAGCCCCCTTACATTACTGCGCACTCCCATTGTGTTACAAATACTACTGGCCAGCATGATGGAAAAGTCATAGAAAATAGGGATTCATGTTTATGTGTGGAATGGAATTCATGTTTGTGCCACTATGTACATTTTCATATTTGAAAGAAGATGTTTAACCATTTGGCACCACTGGATTCATACACAGCATATAGATAAGTACAATATTGTTTGTCTTTGTGCTGACAAACTGGCAGTAATATGGCCACTAGTATGCACATTATACATTCACAGTCTTTATGTCAGGGCAACATGAATACTCACTGGCTCCTAAGATCTTGTGGCAGGAGACTTTTCATTTCCAAAATGTCTGGTTCATGAGGGGAAAACACACCGACAAACAAAGACTATTAGCCAGTTTACTGTTGGAGACATAGGCATGCAACAATATTAATCAACAGCCTCAAACATACATTCATTCTTACATAATATTCTTATTATGACTGATGTGAACTTGGTTTCATTCTCTGTATGTTTTGCCTCTGCTTGCCTACCTGTCCCTGGGTTTAATGCTGCACCCCAGCAGCCGGTGATATCTACAGGTTCTTTGCTGTGTGAAGTACTGATGGACACAGTGAAGAATATGGTAAATGGATTGTTCTTGCATATATAGTGCTTTTCTAGTATTATCAACCACTCAAAGCACTCTACAATACATGTCAATCATTCACACACTGATGGCAGGCTCTACCGGGGTGCCAACCCATGAGGAATATCATGAGGGAGCCCTAATTATTTACACTCTCAACTAGATAAGGAACACCGGATGAGAGATAAGGATGGTAGCTATGATAAGCATCCATTCAATTCAAATATTGCTTCCTTAAAATGTTTTGTAGTATAGGCTATATATTTAGTAACTTACTTTTCCCTCTGGTAATCATCACCTTGCCTTGATGAGCATCTCTCTGACATTAAAATATTAGTGAATGTATGTATTATGTAAACACGAACCGTATATAGTACTTAACATACATTTACATTCATTGAAACTTAGACTGCTCGTTAACCTTACATACTGTTCAAAATTTACCCGTTTTGACATTAGACAGCAGTGGGACAGGCCCCTGCTGGTTTTAAGAATCAGAAATACTTTAATTATCCCATGGTGAAATAACTTAAAATTACTTTAGGGGAAATCTAAAAATAGACTAATTGGAATCAAATCAATGTGTGTGTGCGTGTGTGCACACAAAGGGACAAAAGAGAATGAGATGCAACCTCTGCTCTCCAAAAAAGGACTGCTTAACCTGCAGCAAATGTGGGACCCACATTTGCAAGTTCCACACACGCAAAGTTGCCTACTACTGCATTGAATGCACTGACTAGTTTGCAATAAATTAAGGATTAATAATACATGTATTAATGTAAGATAGGCTATATACATATTCTAAATAGATCTGTAGTTCTAAAAATGAGGACTTTCTTGGACCGGGTCAAATTTGACCTGGACCATACTGTGAGGGCATTGGATATGAACAGTTTGTTAGGGTTAAGTAAATGAAATATCTATTAAACAAAGACGGGATTAGCCTAAATCCTGGACATTTGATGTTATAATAAGCTGTTAACTGTTCACTGCACCTTATATTTTTACATTTTTACTTTATTTTCACTTACTATGTTGTTACTGTGTGTAATGTAGCTTGAACAGCTTGAACAGGTCTGATAATGTCTCATTTTAGTTTAGAATATTGTAATAGTTAGGCTACACTGCAATTTCCCAACTTGGGCTCAATAAAGTATATCTATCTAGCTATCTAATGTGAAATAGTCACATCTGACCATCTAAAGCTAACAAGGCAGGGCAGGGGACAAACACATACGATTCCAGTTAGTTCTAATGAGCATAACATTACATTAGACCAGCCATCTCTCTCTCTCTCTCTCTCTAACACACACTTTGTGACCAGAAGTTAGGCTGCATTATAACTTTTAAATTAATATTTTCAGAAGGCAGTAAGGCTGTTACAACTCATCAAAACTGCTACCGTTATTACACAAGCAAGTACAATTACGTTATAACAACGTAACGTAAGTTAACGCTATTACTGAGCTGTACATTAGGTTGACTCAGCAACAAGTGTCTGTAATGTTAGTAACATAACGTTAATGGGATTATAAATATTTGCTGCCTGTAAACAGAACAAGCAAACCATCTCAAACCACACTCAATATTAACGTTAGCTAGCTAATGTTAGATAATGTTACCACATTAGCTATCTAAGTTACCTGTAACATCAGTTAACGTTAATTACTCAGCATTTAGCTAACAGTCTGACAACGTTACAGTCTAAATTATGGATATGAACACAAACATTACGTTAGGTTATTAAAATATCAGGGAAATGTTTTCTTACCTAATATCGCCAGGATAACAGTTATAACATGAAGTTCATGTTAGGAGAGCAAAGATCCTGACTCTTCCACTGTGTCCATATTTCCATTTTTGTTTTGTTGTTTTGTTCTTCGTTGAAATCCCACAACTCAAATAATAATTTGGCATGCAGATGTAAAATAATCCAGGTAATGATCCACGTAATTGATTAGGTGTGGAGCAACAGAGTAGCGCTGAAATCCTGCAGCATTCAAACTGACGTACTTTCAAATGAAGGCGCGCTCAGTGCTCATTGGCCAGTTTCCTGGATGACAGCCACATTGACCAATCATACACATTCAAATTCAAATGGCTTTATCAAATGACTTTAACACTGTACATATTGCCAAAGCAAGCGTTTGGATTCAAAAATATGAATAACAATAGAAAACAATATTTACAATAAATTAATTATAATCTATACTGTTTGTAATACTGTAACTACGATTGACTCAATCACAATCACAGTCACAATCAATCAATCTCAGTCAATAAGTAATTAATCACAATGAATCAATCAATCTATCAATAAGTTTGTGTCAATTAAAATTGTCATTGAAACAGTAGTAAAGTAACAGGCTACAGTTAAAACAAGTAGTCTGTTGTCAATATAACAGTAATAACAAAGAAAAAGAAAAAAGTTAGAAAATTTAAATAATATATTAAAACATTTTAAATAAATAAATCAAATAGTAAGCGTATGTGTGTGTGTTAGAAAATGAAAATAATATATTATAATGAAATAATTAAATAAAATAGTAAGAGTGTTTGTTTGTGTAAAAAAAACACAAAAAAATCAATTATTTTATATATTAATTATATTTATTAATTAGTTTCTACTGGTTGTCCTCAGTTCGTGGCATGAGGAGACATATTTTGCTGCAATAATTTGAATTTTGGGCATTCTCCCAGGAAATAGGATAGTTTGAGTTTCATACTCAAAGTAACAGTGAGACAGCCTGAAAGGGTTTAGAAAGAAGGTCTTCCTACAATCCACCTTTTTCCATGAGAGCAGTTTTGTTTATTGATGCTCCTTGATGTCCGCCAGTTTGGCCAAGAGTGTGAACGACACACCGTTATTTCTATCTGTCGTTCGTTATTTTTTCCCTGGTTGATCTCTCTCTCTCTCTCTCTCTCTCTCTCTCTCTCTCTCTCTCTCTCTCTCTCTCTCTCTCTCTCTGTTGGTCTCTCTGTGTCTCTCTCTTCCTCTTTCTCTCTTAAATGTAAAACCACATACAACTAATGAGATTATTTACCTTAAAATAAAAAAAAATCTTAAATTGTCAGTATGGAGATAACCTTTAAATATCGAGCAAAACATTTAATAACGGGCAAATATCGTAAATATTACAGTCATTTTCTGTAAAAAAAATGGGAAATAACTGTAGTTTGTCATTATTGTCATAACACGTAAAATAACAGGCAGGTAGTTAATTTACAGATAATAGCTGTACATTTACTGTTTTTTATACTATTTTTAAAAAACGGCTTACTGTAAAATTAGGATTTTTTTTTACTGTGTACGTTTAACTGACATGGTAGACGGGCCAGTTAGGGTTAGGAAAAGATGGTGGGTGGTTTTTTTTTTTCAGTGACACGCAGGGACAATAACGGGACATTAATCCCTGTTCTCCTGGGTGTAAATCCTGTGTTGTTTTGACCCATCCCCCCCCCAACCAACCTCCCCACGAGGCATTTCGGTCTTTCATACTACTCTCTACTGTTGTCTCTCTACATACTACTGGAGTCTCTCTACATACTACTCTCTACTGTAGTCTCTCTACATACTACTCTCTACTGTTGTCTCTCTACATACTACTCTCTACTGTTGTCTCTCTACATACTACTCTCTACTGTTGTCTCTCTACATACTACTCTCTACTGATGTCTCTCTACATACTACTCTCTACTGTTGTCTCTCTACATACTACTCTCTACTGTAGTCTCTCTACATACTACTCTCTACTGTTGTCTCTCTACATACTACTCTCTACTGATGTCTCTCTACATACTACTCTCTACTGTTGTCTCTCTACATACTACTCTCTACTGTTGTCTCTCTACATACTACTCTCTACTGTTGTCTCTCTACATACTACTCTCTACCGTTGTCTCTCTACATACTACTCTCTACTGTTGTCTCTCTACATACTACTCTCTACTGTTGTCTCTCTACATACTACTCTCTACTGTTGTCTCTCTACATACTACTCTCTACTGTTGTCTCTCTACATACTACTCTCTACTGTTGTCTCTCTACATACTACTCTCTACTGTTGTCTCTCTACATACTACTCTCTACTGTTGTCTCTCTACATACTACTCTCTACTGCTGTCTCTCTACATACTACTCTCTACTGTTGTCTCTCTACATACTACTCTCTACTGTTGTCTCTCTACATACTACTCTCTACTGTTGTCTCTCTACATACTACTCTCTACTGCTGTCTCTCTACATACTACTCTCTACTGTTGTCTCTCTACATACTACTCTCTACTGTTGTCTCTCTACATACTACTCTCTACCGTTGTCTCTCTACATACTACTCTCTACTGTTGTCTCTCTACATACTACTCTCTACTGTTGTCTCTCTACATACTACTCTCTACTGTTGTCTCTCTACATACTACTCTCTACTGCTGTCTCTCTACATACTACTCTCTACCGTTGTCTCTCTACATACTACTCTCTACTGTTGTCTCTCTACATACTACTCTCTACTGTTGTCTCTCTACATACTACTCTCTACTGTTGTCTCTCTACATACTACTCTCTACTGTTGTCTCTCTACATACTACTCTCTACTGTTGTCTCTCTACATACTACTCTCTACTGTTGTCTCTCTACATACTACTCTCTACTGTTGTCTCTCTCTACATACTACTCTCTACTGTTGTCTCTCTACATACTACTCTCTACTGTTGTCTCTCTACATACTACTCTCTACTGTTGTCTCTCTACATACTACTCTACTGTTGTCTCTCTACATACTACTCTCTACTGTTGTCTCTCTACATACTACTCTCTACTGTTGTCTCTCTACATACTACTCTCTACTGTAGTCTCTCTACATACTACTCTCTACTGTTGTCTCTCTACATACTACTCTCTACTGTCTCTCTACATACTACTCTCTACTGTAGTCTCTCTACATACTACTCTCTACTGTTGTCTCTCTACATACTACTCTCTACTGTAGTCTCTCTACATACTACTCTCTACTGTTGTCTCTCTACATACTACTCTCTACTGTTGTCTCTCTACATACTACTCTCTACTGTTGTCTCTCTACATACTACTCTCTACTGTTGTCTCTCTACATACTACTCTCTACTGTTGTCTCTCTACATACTACTCTCTACTGTTGTCTCTCTACATACTACTCTCTACTGTAGTCTCTCTACATACTACTCTCTACTGTTGTCTCTCTACATACTACTCTCTACTGTTGTCTCTCTACATACTACTCTCTACTGTTGTCTCTCTACATACTACTCTCTACTGCTGTCTCTCTACATACTTCTCTCTACTGTTGTCTCTCTACATACTACTCTCTACTGTTGTCTCTCTACATACTACTCTCTACTGTTGTCTCTCTACATACTACTCTCTACTGTTGTCTCTCTACATACTACTCTCTACTGTTGTCTCTCTACATACTACTCTCTACTGTTGTCTCTCTACATACTACTCTCTACTGTTGTCTCTCTACATACTACTCTCTACTGTTGTCTCTCTACATACTACTCTCTACTGTTGTCTCTCTACATACTACTCTCTACTGTTGTCTCTCTACATACTACTCTCTACTGTTGTCTCTCTACATACTACTCTCTACTGTTGTCTCTCTACATACTACTCTCTACTGTTGTCTCTCTACATACTACTCTCTACTGTTGTCTCTCTACATACTACTCTCTACTGTTGTCTCTCTACATACTACTCTCTACTGTTGTCTCTCTACATACTACTCTCTACTGTTGTCTCTCTACATACTACTCTCTACTGTTGTCTCTCTACATACTACTCTCTACTGTTGTCTCTCTACATACTACTCTCTACTGTTGTCTCTCTACATACTACTCTACTGCTGTCTCTACATACTACTGTCTCTCTACATACTACTCTCTACTGTTGTCTCTCTACATACTACTCTCTACTGTTGTCTCTCTACATACTACTCTCTACTGTTGTCTCTCTACATACTACTCTCTACTGTTGTCTCTCTACATACTACTCTCTACTGTTGTCTCTCTACATACTACTCTCTACTGTTGTCTCTCTACATACTACTCTCTACTGTTGTCTCTCTACATACTACTCTCTACTGCTGTCTCTCTACATACTACTCTCTACTGTTGTCTCTCTACATACTACTCTCTACTGTTGTCTCTCTACATACTACTCTCTACTGTTGTCTCTCTACATACTACTCTCTACTGTTGTCTCTCTACATACTACTCTCTTCTGTTGTCTCTCTACATACTACTCTCTACTGTTGTCTCTACATACTACTCTCTACATACTACTCTCTACTGTTGTCTCTCTACATACTACTCTCTACTGTTGTCTCTCTACATACTACTCTCTACTGTTGTCTCTCTACATACTACTCTCTACTGTTGTCTCTCTACATACTACTCTCTACTGCTGTCTCTCTACACTGTCTCTCTACATACCATTCTCTACAGTTGTCTCTCTACATACTACTCTCTACTGTTGTCTCTCTACATACTACTCTCTACTGTTGTCTCTCTACATACTACTCTCTACTGTTGTCTCTCTACATACTACTCTCTACTGTTGTCTCTCTACATACTACTCTCTGCTGTAGTTTCTCTCCATACTACTCTCTACTGTTGTCTCTCTACATACTACTCTCTACTGCTGTCTCTCTACATACTACTCTCTACTGTTGTCTCTCTACATACTACTCTCTACTGTTGTCTCTCTACATACTACTCTCTACTGTAGTCTCTCTACATACTACTCTCTACTGTTGTCTCTCTACATACTACTCTCTACTGTTGTCTCTCTACATACTACTCTCTACTGTTGTCTCTCTACATACTACTCTCTACTGTTGTCTCTCTACATACTACTCTCTACTGTTGTCTCTCTACATACTACTCTCTACTGTTGTCTCTCTACATACTACTCTCTACTGTTGTCTCTCTACATACTACTCTCTACTGTTGTCTCTCTACATACTACTCTCTACTGTTGTCTCTCTACATACTACTCTCTACTGTTGTCTCTCTACATACTACTCTCTACTGTTGTCTCTCTACATACTACTCTCTACTGTTGTCTCTCTACATACTACTCTCTACTGTTGTCTCTCTACATACTACTCTCTACTGTTGTCTCTCTACATACTACTCTCTACTGTTGTCTCTCTACATACTACTCTCTACTGTTGTCTCTCTACATACTACTCTCTACTGTTGTCTCTCTACATACTACTCTCTACTGTTGTCTCTCTACATACTACTCTCTACTGTTGTCTCTCTACATACTACTCTCTACTGTTGTCTCTCTACATACTACTCTCTACTGTCTCTCTACATACTACTCTCTACTGTTGTCTCTCTACATACTACTCTCTACTGTTGTCTCTCTACATACTACTCTCTACTGTTGTCTCTCTACATACTACTCTCTACTGTTGTCTCTCTACATACTACTCTCTACTGTTGTCTCTCTACATACTACTCTCTACTGTTGTCTCTCTACATACTACTCTCTACTGTTGTCTCTCTACATACTACTCTCTACTGCTAGTCTCTCTACATACTACTCTCTACTGTTGTCTCTCTACATACTACTCTCTACTGTTGTCTCTCTACATACTACTCTCTACTGTTGTCTCTCTACATACTACTCTCTACTGTTGTCTCTCTACATACTACTCTCTACTGTTGTCTCTCTACATACTACTCTCTACTGTTGTCTCTCTACATACTACTCTCTACTGTTGTCTCTCTACATACTACTCTCTACTGTTGTCTCTCTACATACTACTCTCTACTGTTGTCTCTCTACATACTACTCTCTACTGTTGTCTCTCTACATACTACTCTCTACTGTTGTCTCTCTACATACTACTCTCTACTGTTGTCTCTCTACATACTACTCTCTACTGTTGTCTCTCTACATACTACTCTCTACTGTTGTCTCTCTACATACTACTCTCTACTGTTGTCTCTCTACATACTACTCTCTACTGTTGTCTCTCTACATACTACTCTCTACTGTTGTCTCTCTACATACTACTCTCTACTGTTGTCTCTCTACATACTACTCTCTACTGTTGTCTCTCTACATACTACTCTCTACTGTTGTCTCTCTACATACTACTCTCTACTGTTGTCTCTCTACATACTACTCTCTACTGTTGTCTCTCTACATACTACTCTCTACTGTTGTCTCTCTACATACTACTCTCTACTGTTGTCTCTCTACATACTACTCTCTACTGTTGTCTCTCTACATACTACTCTCTACTGCTGTCTCTCTACATACTCTCTACTGTTGTCTCTCTACATACTACTCTCTACTGTTGTCTCTCTACATACTACTCTCTACTGTTGTCTCTCTACATACTACTCTCTACTGTTGTCTCTCTACATACTACTCTCTACTGTTGTCTCTCTACATACTACTCTCTACTGTTGTCTCTCTACATACTACTCTCTACTGTTGTCTCTCTACATACTACTCTCTACTGTTGTCTCTCTACATACTACTCTCTACTGTTGTCTCTCTACATACTACTCTCTACTGTTGTCTCTCTACATACTACTCTCTACTGTTGTCTCTCTACATACTACTCTCTACTGTTGTCTCTCTACATACTACTCTCTACTGTAGTCTCTCTACATACTACTCTCTACTGTTGTCTCTCTACATACTACTCTCTACTGTTGTCTCTCTACATACTACTCTCTACTGTTGTCTCTCTACATACTACTCTCTACTGTTGTCTCTCTACATACTACTCTCTACTGTTGTCTCTCTACATACTACTCTCTACTGTTGTCTCTCTACATACTACTCTCTACTGTAGTCTCTCTACATACTACTCTCTACTGTTGTCTCTCTACATACTACTCTCTACTGTTGTCTCTCTACATACTACTCTCTACTGTTGTCTCTCTACATACTACTCTCTACTGTTGTCTCTCTACATACTACTCTCTACTGTAGTCTCTCTACATACTACTCTCTACTGTTGTCTCTCTACATACTACTCTCTACTGTAGTCTCTCTACATACTACTCTCTACTGTTGTCTCTCTACATACTACTCTCTACTGTTGTCTCTCTACATACTACTCTCTACTGTTGTCTCTCTACATACTACTCTCTACTGTTGTCTCTCTACATACTACTCTCTACTGTTGTCTCTCTACATACTACTCTCTACTGTAGTCTCTCTACATACTACTCTCTACTGTTGTCTCTCTACATACTACTCTCTACTGTTGTCTCTCTACATACTACTCTCTACTGTTGTCTCTCTACATACTACTCTCTACTGTTGTCTCTCTACATACTACTCTCTACTGTTGTCTCTCTACATACTACTCTCTACTGTTGTCTCTCTACATACTACTCTCTACTGTTGTCTCTCTACATACTACTCTCTACTGTTGTCTCTCTACATACTACTCTCTACTGTTGTCTCTCTACATACTACTCTCTACTGTTGTCTCTCTACATACTACTCTCTACTGTTGTCTCTCTACATACTACTCTCTACTGTTGTCTCTCTACATACTACTCTCTACTGTTGTCTCTCTACATACTACTCTCTACTGTTGTCTCTCTACATACTACTCTCTACTGTTGTCTCTCTACATACTACTCTCTACTGTAGTCTCTCTACATACTACTCTCTACTGTTGTCTCTCTACATACTACTCTCTACTGTTGTCTCTCTACATACTACTCTCTACTGTTGTCTCTCTACATACTACTCTCTACTGTTGTCTCTCTACATACTACTCTCTACTGATGTCTCTCTACATACTACTCTCTACTGTTGTCTCTCTACATACTACTCTCTACTGTTGTCTCTCTACATACTACTCTCTACTGTTGTCTCTCTACATACTACTCTCTACTGTTGTCTCTCTACATACTACTCTCTACTGTTGTCTCTCTACATACTACTCTCTACTGTTGTCTCTCTACATACTACTCTCTACTGTTGTCTCTCTACATACTACTCTCTACTGTTGTCTCTCTACATACTACTCTCTACTGTTGTCTCTCTACATACTACTCTCTACTGTCTCTCTACATACTACTCTCTACTGTTGTCTCTCTACATACTACTCTCTACTGTTGTCTCTCTACATACTACTCTCTACTGTTGTCTCTCTACATACTACTCTCTACTGCTAGTCTCTCTACATACTACTCTCTACTGTTGTCTCTCTACATACTACTCTCTACTGTTGTCTCTCTACATACTACTCTCTACTGTTGTCTCTCTACATACTACTCTCTACTGTTGTCTCTCTACATACTACTCTCTACTGCTGTCTCTCTACATACTACTCTCTACTGCTGTCTCTCTACATACTACTCTCTACTGTTGTCTCTCTACATACTACTCTCTACTGTTGTCTCTCTACATACTACTCTCTACTGTTGTCTCTCTACATACTACTCTCTACTGTTGTCTCTCTACATACTACTCTCTACTGTTGTCTCTCTACATACTACTCTCTACTGATGTCTCTCTACATACTACTCTCTACTGTTGTCTCTCTACATACTACTCTCTACTGTTGTCTCTCTACATACTACTCTCTACTGTAGTCTCTCTACATACTACTCTCTACTGTTGTCTCTCTACATACTACTCTCTACTGTTGTCTCTCTACATACTACTCTCTACTGTTGTCTCTTTACATACTACTCTCTACTGTTGTCTCTCTACATACTACTCTCTACTGCTGTCTCTCTACATACTACTCTCTACTGCTGTCTCTCTACATACTACTCTCTACTGCTGTCTCTCTACATACTACTCTCTACTGTTGTCTCTCTACATACTACTCTCTACTGTTGTCTCTCTACATACTACTCTCTACTGTTGTCTCTCTACATACTACTCTCTACTGTTGTCTCTCTACATACTACTCTCTACTGTTGTCTCTCTACATACTACTCTCTACTGTAGTCTCTCTACATACTACTCTCTACTGTTGTCTCTCTACATACTACTCTCTACTGTTGTCTCTCTACATACTACTCTCTACTGTTGTCTCTCTACATACTACTCTCTACTGTGGTCTCACTTCATACTACTCTCTCTTTTTGCATCGGTGTCTGACGCTGAGAGCCACTGACCAAGCGTCAGTATTTTACTGGCCTCAGCTTCCCCTTCACCGACAAAGAAAGCACCAAACTGTTCCAACGATCTGCCGCGATTAAGATCCTGAAGTCGTCACAGAGAAACAAAGTGAAGTTATATTTCCACTGCTTCCATCTCTGTTCTTTTTAAATCGGTGCGCTTTTAATTCTCTCACGTCTCCAGATTAACTCTTCCATCTTTGAGTTTGGCGAGAAGAAAGAAAAAGTGAGAATATAAAGAGCACAGCGGTGACACATTTATTAATATGATGAATTGCTTTTGACGAGACATCTTGTGCCGCCTCGTTCAAGGAAAGTATGATTTATGATTGCCTCCGAGTTCACTGTCAAAAAACAAAACTGGGGGAATTATCGACATTTGAGAATCTCTGTAATACATATTAATGATCACATCACACAGCGAGACCAGTCGCATGCCACTGAATTACATTCCCTAACGGGCTATTTTCAAACGTTAATCAATGTATGACAAAGCCATAATTCAGTGCAGTATCCACGGGATTTTCACCTTCATAATGAACAAGACACACTCAACATCTCTGTGCTTTCATTTTTACTTAATGTGTCATTTAAAAGGTGAGAATGTGAGCACCATTTCCAACTCAGGAGGCTATTAATCATTTCAAGAGCTGGGTGAAGTGTTCAGATTCTTTACTTAGGAAAGAGGATGAATACAACAATGCAAACATATACACACGTCTTATCAGCTTCATGCAGTAACACTCCTGTAGTGCTCCCAGTCAGTTGATGAGTCGGTCAACTTGGAGCGATTTCCTCTTGGTTCGGTTTCCTTTCACACAAGGGTACCAAAATGCGTCATTACAAAGCATGCAAGAAAATTCCCTCCTCTTATTGGTCGGATGTGTCTGGGGGCGGGCGCAAGAAAGTAAATACAGGAAGAAGCTCCTGTGTTCTGGACGTCTCCGTGTTCCACTCCTAGAACTGCCCCGTTGCCACAGGAAAATTCTGCTGTATGTCCTTCTCTTCGGCCGGATGTCCGTCCCCTTCCTTTGTGTCTCTGTGTTGGCGTTCTAACCTCCGGTGGATTTGTGAGGACTATGGTTAACTGCTCCTCAGATCTCTGCAGGGTAAATCCAGACAGCTAGCTAGACTATCTGTCCAATCAGAGTTTTCTGTTGCACGACTAAAACTACTTTTGAACGTCCACATGTTCCACCAAAACCAGTTCCTTCCTGAGACTATTTAGCAGAGGCACCGTGGCTCGAGCTTAGCACTGCCCAAGATGATTGTGATTCGTTTAAAGAAATGCCAATAAACCAGAGCATGTTTTTCTCCCATCCAGGAATGCTGTGTAGACTAGTCAGACCTTCCTCCGCAGCGCTGTCTCTCATGTGGTCTGGACATGAGAAACTAAGTAGGTCTCAACTTTTTGCCGCAGGACCACCAGGTTTTTTGCAAAAACCAGAATACTATGTGCATGTAAATGTACCGACTGACTGATGTTGACATGCACATTCTGGTTTGTTCATAATTACCGAGCAGTGGAGGACTTGTTGGAGCGTGTGAACACAGCCTCCCTCTTTCATTCCTTCAACAAGCTTGATTATAATAATTATAGAAATCAAAAGCCTATAATCCATGTTGATAACGTGAACCATGATATAGAGAGTTCTTCAGGTTCTGTTACTGATCTGATCGAGAGCTGCAAAGATTTATGGAATAGTCGTCAACTATTAATCTCCAACTATTCTAATCCATTAATCTGTTTGAGTAATTTTTGATGATAAAACTTGTGTGATGTCAGCTTGTTAAATGTGAATATTTTCTAGTTTCTCTGGGACAGGAAACTGAATCCTACTTCCTTCTCTACATGTCTTTCCTTCCTCCTCTATGTACTTTCACTGCCATCCTTCCTTTACTTTCCTTCTATCCTACCTTCCTTCCCTCTTCTTTTGCATCCTTGCCTCCTTCCTTTCATCCCTCCTTTCCTTTCCCTCCTTCCTACTTACTTAATTTCTTCGGTTCCCTCACTCCTTACATACTTAAAAAGCTAACCTATAGATTGTATCATGATTAATTATTGAGTCATTTTTATGATAAAACAGGTAATCTAGTGTGATGTCAGCTTGTTAAATGTGAATATGATCTGGTTTCTTCTCTCCTCTGGGGACAGGAAACTCAAGACCTTTGAGTTGTGGACAAACCAATACATTTGAGGACGTCATCTTGGACTTTTATCGGAAAAACACTGATCCACATTTTTCACCATTTTCATTTCCCCTTTGAAATGGATGGAGGAAGCAACAAATTGTGCTGTTGAGCTGAGGGAGTTGTGGTCTTCTTCTTCATTCTCCTAACCCTTAGGGGGCTCTGTATAAGGTAGTTCTGATAACATTTAAGAATCCTAACTATACAGTGTAGTATTAAGTAAAATTACAACATACCACAAAAGGACAATGAATCTGTAACAGAGGTGCAACACAGCAAGATCAGACTTCCTCCAAATGGCAAGTAATCGTCTGGCTCTGCTCCTGGAGGGGACACACACACACACACACACAGAAAATATTACTGAAAGGTCTTTACTGTAAAAAGTAGGATTTTATTTATAGTTCATTTTAAATGAACACTGCTGGACTTTCACAGGAAATCAGTGTAGTAGCATTTTCCCAAACAACTGCAGAAAATAGTGACTACGTTTTAAATGCAAAAAACAACGTAAGAATCCTCAGGTTCTTAGCCCTACACTGTGGTCAAGCAAACCCACACCCACAGATCAAGTAGTGTGGACGTTAACACAGCTCCCAGCTAAGAAGCTACAGTAAAGATTTCTGCTAAACACATGGTGTAAATAACAACTTTTCAGGTCAATGTGGCTTGTCTGGACTTTTGAAAACTTGGATTACGATAGACAAGCAGTATGAAGGCCTTTTTATGTTTTTTGTAAAGTTGTTTTGTAACGTTTTAAACAAAGCCGCTGTTGACTACAGTGGTTTGGGAGGATGCGGCAAGCTGTTTTCATGTGAAACTCCAGGAGTTTTGTGAATTGAAAAAAAATAACCTGACCTTTCAGAATGAGGGTTGGGTAATGATTGATTTTGTATTTAAACGTGAGCTACCTTTTTAAACAAACGTCATTTACGTTTTCTATGAGACATTATAGTTAAAGCCCATGCTGCAAGTTAACCACCACTGTTGATTAATAGGTACATATACCACTCAATATATGTATATCAAAAATGTCTCAAAATACTGTTAAAGGACAGTTTTTGTCAAGTTTTTGTCGTTTTTGGTATTAGTGTTTTTTTTCCCGCAATTCGGCGATGACGTCAGGTTGGGGAGACGTGTATCAGCCTGGTACTAGAACTATCGTGACTGACTGGGATGAGGAAGAGGGTTTTTTACTGTCCGTGAATAGCACCAAGTGAAAGTCAATGTTTTATTTATATCTAGTGACAGTGATCATGTCGTTAGTTCAGATAAGTACCGCTAAACTTATCTAGATCTAGAAAATACAAGGCATCATGCTAGCTATGTGCTAACCTGCCAGTCCCACCTGTGAAATCCCCGATGGTTGTAAACACATAGATATGATTAATATCATGATTAGATATCTCACGTTTTGATGGTAGGCTACTAGCTCCAGTAGCAACATATTTGCCTGGTGTTTATTTATTACTTGGACGGGGATGCTGTTCAGCTTTTCACAAGTTTAGACAGCTAGCTAACGCTACGCCGACGCTTAATGTTAGCTGATGTTGTCAACATAAGACTTGTGGCGTTAGTGCTCCTTTTGTACCATAACGTTATTGAATGAAACGTTAAACTTCGCTCCTACGAGATGGTTTTTGTTAGTTAGTTAGTTGCACAAAGCTAACTGGCTATAGTTAGCCTGTATGTATGCTAGCGGACATTAGCTAACGTTGCATAGCCAGCAAGCAGCTTCGGTGAAGTAACCTCGACAGCTAACACATCCATGTGTCACCATTTCAAAACATCACCGCAGATTGACTGCTTTTAACAGTAGAGGTTGATTGTGGGCAACATACTGCCGATTGCCGAAGTTGCTGGCTGGCTACGCAACGTTAGCTAATCCCGCTAGCATACGTACAGGCTAACTATAGCCAGTTAGCTTTGTGTGTAATGTTACAAAAAAACACCTATTTCGTAGGAGCGAAGCTTAATATTTCATTCAATAAAAGTATGATACAAAAGGAGCACTAACGCCACATGTCTTGTGTTGACAACGTGGACGCAGCTCCGAAGGCAGTTGTAATACCGGTATTTAACTAGCAGTCTAAGCTAACGCTGTTGCGCTAACGTTAGCAAACGTCGGCGTATCGTTAGCTAGCTGTTTAAACTTGTGAAAAGCCGAATAGCATCCCCGTCCAAGCTGCCTTTCACTTCCCCCCCCAATATTATTATACACATAATAAAGACACATTGACTCGGTCGAGACCAAAAGCCATATTTTGCCAGATCAGCGGCAGAAACCGTGACCGGGACAGTGTACCGAGACGGGGCTTTCGCCTGTCGTCTCCCCAACGTGACGTCATGCAATGCATTGTGGGGGGGAAAGACAAACCGCTGTAAAATAGTACCTACTTTTTTCGTGTTATATTCTGTTTTGTGATACCTAACAACATCAAATACATGAATAACAGTTTAAATGTTTATTACCAACAAGCAATTACCACAAATTCGTTGGAAAATTAAACTTGCAACATGGACTTTAAAGGTTTTTACCAAGAAAGGATGTTAAAGTGGCCATTGGACTGCAGAGCTATTTCCTGGGTAACTTTGGGGAATGAACAGCCCCCTTACATTACTGCGCACTCCCATTGTGTTACAAATACTACTGGCCAGCATGATGGAAAAGTCATAGAAAATAGGGATTCATGTTTATGTGTGGAATGGAATTCATGTTTGTGCCACTATGTACATTTTCATATTTGAAAGAAGATGTTTAACCATTTGGCACCACTGGATTCATACACAGCATATAGATAAGTACAATATTGTTTGTCTTTGTGCTGACAAACTGGCAGTAATATGGCCACTAGTATGCACATTATACATTCACAGTCTTTATGTCAGGGCAACATGAATACTCACTGGCTCCTAAGATCTTGTGGCAGGAGACTTTTCATTTCCAAAATGTCTGGTTCATGAGGGGAAAACACACCGACAAACAAAGACTATTAGCCAGTTTACTGTTGGAGACATAGGCATGCAACAATATTAATCAACAGCCTCAAACATACATTCATTCTTACATAATATTCTTATTATGACTGATGTGAACTTGGTTTCATTCTCTGTATGTTTTGCCTCTGCTTGCCTACCTGTCCCTGGGTTTAATGCTGCACCCCAGCAGCCGGTGATATCTACAGGTTCTTTGCTGTGTGAAGTACTGATGGACACAGTGAAGAATATGGTAAATGGATTGTTCTTGCATATATAGTGCTTTTCTAGTATTATCAACCACTCAAAGCACTCTACAATACATGTCAATCATTCACACACTGATGGCAGGCTCTACCGGGGTGCCAACCCATGAGGAATATCATGAGGGAGCCCTAATTATTTACACTCTCAACTAGATAAGGAACACCGGATGAGAGATAAGGATGGTAGCTATGATAAGCATCCAATTCAATTCAAATATTGCTTCCTTAAAATGTTTTGTAGTATAGGCTATATATTTTAGTAACTTACTTTTCCCTCTGGTAATCATCACCTTGCCTTGATGAGCATCTCTCTGAAATTAAAATATTAGTGAATGTATGTATTATGTAAACACGAACCGTATATAGTACTTAACATACATTTACATTCATTGAAACTTAGACTGCTCGTTAACCTTACATACTGTTCAAAATTTACCCGTTTTGACATTAGACAGCAGTGGGACAGGCCCCTGCTGGTCTTCAGAATCAGAAATACTTTAATTATCCCATGGTGAAATAACTTAAAATTACTTTAGGGGGAAATCTAAAAAATAGACTAATTGGAATCAAATCAATGTGTGTGTGCGTGTGTGCACAAAGGGACAAAAGAGAATGAGATGCAACCTCTGCTCTCCAAAAAAGGACTGCTTAACCTGCAGCAAATGTGGGACCCACATTTGCAAGTTCCACACACGCAAAGTTGCCTACTACTGCATTGAATGCACTGACTAGTTTGCAATAAATTAAGGATTAATAATACATGTATTAATGTAAGATAGGCTATATACATATTCTAAATAGATCTGTAGTTCTAAAAATGAGGACTTTCTTGGACCGGGTCAAATTTGACCTGGACCATACTGTGAGGGCATTGGATATGAACAGTTTGTTAGGGTTAAGTAAATGAAATATCTATTAAACAAAGACGAGATTAGCCTAACTCCTGGACATTTGATGTTATAATAAGCTGTTAACTGTTCACTGCACCTTATATTTTTTACATTTTTACTTTATTTTCACTTACTATGTTGTTACTGTGTGTAATGTAGCTTGAACAGCTTGAACAGGTCTGATAATGTCTCATTTTAGTTTAGAATATTGTAATAGTTAGGCTACACTGCAATTTCCCAACTTGGGCTCAATAAAGTATATCTATCTATCTATCTAATGTGAAATAGTCACATCTGACCATCTAAAGCTAACAAGGCAGGGCAGGGGACAAACACATACGATTCCAGTTAGTTCTAATGAGCATAACATTACATTAGACCAGCCATCTCTCTCTCTCTCTCTCTAACACACACTTTGTGACCAGAAGTTAGGCTGCATTATAACTTTTAAATTAATATTTTCAGAAGGCAGTAAGGCTGTTACAACTCATCAAAACTGCTACCGTTATTACACAAGCAAGTACAATTACGTTATAACAACGTAACGTAAGTTAACGCTATTACTGAGCTGTACATTAGGTTGACTCAGCAACAAGTGTCTGTAATGTTAGTAACATAACGTTAATGGGATTATAAATATTTGCTGCCTGTAAACAGAACAAGCAAACCATCTCAAACCACACTCAATATTAACGTTAGCTAGCTAATGTTAGATAATGTTACCACATTAGCTATCTAAGTTACCTGTAACATCAGTTAACGTTAATTACTCAGCATTTAGCTAACAGTCTGACAACGTTACAGTCTAAATTATGGATATGAACACAAACATTACGTTAGGTTATTAAAATATCAGGGAAATGTTTTCTTACCTAATATCGCCAGGATAACAGTTATAACATGAAGTTCATGTTAGGAGAGCAAAGATCCTGACTCTTCCACTGTGTCCATATTTCCCATTTTTGTTTTGTTGTTTTGTTCTTCGTTGAAATCCCACAACTCAAATAATAATTTGGCATGCAGATGTAAAATAATCCAGGTAATGATCCACGTAATTGATTAGGAGTGGAGCGACAGAGTAGCGCTGAAAGTCCTGCAGCATTCAAACTGACGTACTTTCAAATGAAGGCGCGCTCAGTGCTCATTGGCCAGTTTCCTGGATGACAGCCACATTGACCAATCATACACATTCAAATTCAAATGGCTTTATCAAATGACTTTAACACTGTACATATTGCCAAAGCAAGCGTTTGGATTCAAAAAATATGAATAACAATAGAAAACAATATTTACAATAAATTAATTATAATCTATACTGTTTGTAATACTGTAACTACGATTGACTCAATCACAATCACAGTCACAATCAATCAATCTCAGTCAATAAGTAATTAATCACAATGAATCAATCAATCTATCAATAAGTTTGTGTCAATTAAAATTGTCATTGAAACAGTAGTAAAGTAACAGGCTACAGTTAAAACAAGTAGTCTGTTGTCAATATAACAGTAATAACAAAGAAAAAAGAAAAAAAGTTAGAAAATTTAAATAATATATTAAAACATTTTAAATAAATAAATCAAATAGTAAGCGTATGTGTGTGTGTTAGAAAATGAAAATAATATATTATAATGAAATAAATTAAATAAAATAGTAAGAGTGTTTGTTTGTGTAAAAAAAACACAAAAAAAATCAATTATTTTATATATTAATTATATTTATTAATTAGTTTCTACTGGTTGTCCTCAGTTCGTGGCATGAGGAGACATATTTTGCTGCAATAATTTGAATTTTGGGCATTCTCCCAGGAAATAGGATAGTTTGAGTTTCATACTCAAAGTAACAGTGAGACAGCCTGAAAGGGTTTAGAAAGAAGGTCTTCCTACAATCCACCTTTTTCCATGAGAGCAGTTTTGTTTATTGATGCTCCTTGATGTCCGCCAGTTTGGCCAAGAGTGTGAACGACACACCGTTATTTCTATCTGTCGTTCGTTATTTTTTCCCTGGTTGATCTCTCTCTCTCTCTCTCTCTCTCTCTCTCTCTCTCTCTCTCTCTCTCTCTCTCTCTCTCTCTCTGTTGGTCTCTCTGTGTCTCTCTCTTCCTCTTTCTCTCTTAAATGTAAAACCACATACAACTAATGAGATTATTTACCTTAAAATAAAAAAAAATCTTAAATTGTCAGTATGGAGATAACCTTTAAATATCGAGCAAAACATTTAATAACGGGCAAATATCGTAAATATTACAGTCATTTTCTGTAAAAAAAATGGGAAATAACTGTAGTTTGTCATTATTGTCATAACACGTAAAAATAACAGGCAGGTAGTTAATTTACAGATAATAGCTGTACATTTACTGTTTTTTATACTATTTTTAAAAACGGCTTACTGTAAAATTAGGATTTTTTTACTGTGTACGTTTAACTGACATGGTAGACGGGCCAGTTAGGGTTAGGAAAAGATGGTGGGTGGTTTTTTTTTCAGTGACACGCAGGGACAATAACGGGACATTAATCCCTGTTCTCCTGGGTGTAAATCCTGTGTTGTTTTGACCCATCCCCCCAACCAACCTCCCCACGAGGCATTTCGGTCTTTCATACTACTCTCTACTGTTGTCTCTCTACATACTATCTGGATGTCTCTCTACATACTACTCTCTACTGTAGTCTCTCTACATACTACTCTCTACTGTTGTCTCTCTACATACTACTCTCTACTGTTGTCTCTCTACATACTACTCTCTACTGTTGTCTCTCTACATACTACTCTCTACTGATGTCTCTCTACATACTACTCTCTACTGTTGTCTCTCTACATACTACTCTCTACTGTAGTCTCTCTACATACTACTCTCTACTGTTGTCTCTCTACATACTACTCTCTACTGTTGTCTCTCTACATACTACTCTCTACTGTTGTCTCTCTACATACTACTCTCTACTGTTGTCTCTCTACATACTACTCTCTACTGTTGTCTCTGTACATAGTACTCTCTACTGTTGTCTCTCTACATACTACTCTCTACTGTTGTCTCTCTACATACTACTCTCTACTGTTGTCTCTCTACATTTTACTCTCTACTGTTGTCTCTCTACATACTACTCTCTACTGCTGTCTCTCTACATACTACTCTCTACTGTTGTTTCTCTACATACTACTCTCTACTGTTGTCTCTCTACATACTACTCTCTACTGTTGTCTCTCTACATACTACTCTCTACTGTTGTCTCTCTACATACTACTCTCTACTGTTGTCTCTCTACATACTACTCTCTACTGTTGTTTCTCTACATACAACTCTCTACTGTTGTCTCTCTACATACTACTCTCTACTGTTGTCTCTCTACATACTACTCTCTACTGTTGTCTCTCTACATACTACTCTCTACTGTTGTCTCTCTACATACTACTCTCTACCGTTGTCTCTCTACATACTACTCTCTACTGTTGTCTCTCTACATACTACTCTCTACTGTTGTCTCTCTACATACTACTCTCTACTGTTGTCTCTCTACATACTACTCTCTACTGTTGTCTCTCTACATACTACTCTCTACTGTTGTCTCTCTACATACTACTCTCTACTGTTGTCTCTCTACATACTACTCTCTACTGTTGTCTCTCTACATACTACTCTCTACTGTTGTCTCTCTACATACTACTCTCTACTGTTGTCTCTCTACATACTACTCTCTACTGTTGTCTCTCTACATACTACTCTCTACTGTTGTCTCTCTACATACTACTCTCTACTGTTGTCTCTCTACATACTACTCTCTACTGTTGTCTCTACATACTACTCTCTACTGTTGTCTCTCTACATACTACTCTCTACTGTTGTCTCTCTACATACTACTCTCTACTGTTGTCTCTCTACATACTACTCTCTACTGTTGTCTCTCTACATACTACTCTCTACTGTTGTCTCTCTACATACTACTCTCTACTGTTGTCTCTCTACATACTACTCTCTACTGTTGTCTCTCTACATACTACTCTCTACTGTTGTCTCTCTACATACTACTCTCTACTGTTGTCTCTCTACATACTACTCTCTACTGTTGTCTCTCTACATACTACTCTCTACTGTTGTCTCTCTACATACTACTCTCTACTGTTGTCTCTCTACATACTACTCTCTACTGTTGTCTCTCTACATACTACTCTCTACTGTTGTCTCTCTACATACTACTCTCTACTGTTGTCTCTCTACATACTACTCTCTACTGTTGTCTCTCTACATACTACTCTCTACTGTTGTCTCTCTACATACTACTCTCTACTGTTGTCTCTCTACATACTACTCTCTACTGTTGTCTCTCTACATACTACTCTCTACTGTTGTCTCTCTACATACTACTCTCTACTGTTGTCTCTCTACATACTACTCTCTACTGATGTCTCTCTACATACTACTCTCTACTGTTGTCTCTCTACATACTACTCTCTACTGTTGTCTCTCTACATACTACTCTCTACTGTTGTCTCTCTACATACTACTCTCTACTGTTGTCTCTCTACATACTACTCTACTGTCTCTCTACATACTACTCTCTACTGTTGTCTCTCTACATACTACTCTCTACTGTTGTCTCTCTACATACTACTCTCTACTGTTGTCTCTCTACATACTACTCTCTACTGTTGTCTCTCTACATACTACTCTCTACTGTTGTCTCTCTACATACTACTCTCTACTGTTGTCTCTCTACATACTACTCTCTACTGTTGTCTCTCTACATACTACTCTCTACTGTTGTCTCTCTACATACTACTCTCTACTGATGTCTCTCTACATACTACTCTCTACTGTTGTCTCTCTACATACTACTCTCTACTGTTGTCTCTCTACATACTACTCTCTACTGTTGTCTTTCTACATACTACTCTCTACTGTTGTCTCTCTACATACTACTCTCTACTGTTGTCTCTCTACATACTACTCTCTACTGTTGTCTCTCTACATACTACTCTCTACTGTTGTCTCTCTACATACTACTCTCTACTGTTGTCTCTCTACATACTACTCTCTACTGTTGTCTCTCTACATACTACTCTCTACTGTTGTCTCTCTACATACTACTCTCTACTGCTGTCTCTCTACATACTACTCTCTACTGTTGTCTCTCTACATACTACTCTCTACTGTTGTCTCTACATACTACTCTCTACTGTTCTACATACTACTTCTACTGTTGTCTCTCTACATACTACTCTCTACTGTTAATGGGATTATAAATATTTGCTGCCTGTGAAGCAGAACAAAGCGAGCCATCTCAAAGCCACACTCAATAATAGCGTTAGCTAGCTAATGTTGAGATAATGTTACCACATTAGCTATCTAAGTTACCTGTAACATCAGTTAACGTTAATTACTCAGCATTTAGCTAACAGTCTGACAACGTTACAGTCTAAATTATGGATATGAACACAAACATTACGTTAGGTTATTAAAATATCAGGGAAATGTTTTCTTACCTAATATCGCCAGGATAACAGTTATAACATGAAGTTCATGTTAGGAGAGCAAAGATCCTGACTCTTCCACTGTGTCCATATTTCCATTTTTGTTTTGTTGTTTTGTTCTTCGTTGAAATCCCACAACTCAAATAATAATTTGGCATGCAGATGTAAAATAATCCAGGTAATGATCCACGTAATTGATTAGGTGTGGAGCAACAGAGTAGCGCTGAAAGTCCTGCAGCATTCAAACTGACGTACTTTCAAATGAAGGCGCGCTCAGTGCTCATTGGCCATTTCCTGGATGACAGCCACATTGACCAATCATACACATTCAAATTCAAATGGCTTTATCAAATGACTTTAACACTGTACATATTGCCAAAGCAAGCGTTTGGATTCAAAATATGAATAACAATAGAAAACAATATTTACAATAAATTAATTATAATCTATACTGTTTGTAATACTGTAACTACGATTGACTCAATCACAATCACAGTCACAATCAATCAATCTCAGTCAATAAGTAATTAATCACAATGAATCAATCAATCTATCAATAAGTTTGTGTCAATTAAAATTGTCATTGAAACAGTAGTAAAGTAACAGGCTACAGTTAAAACAAGTAGTCTGTTGTCAATATAACAGTAATAACAAAGAAAAAGAAAAAAGTTAGAAAATTTAAATAATATATTAAACATTTTAATAAATAAATCAAATAGTAAGCGTATGTGTGTGTGTTAGAAAATGAAAATAATATATTATAATGAAATAAATTAAATAAAATAGTAAGAGTGTTTGTTTGTGTAAAAAAACACAAAAAAATCAATTATTTTATATATTAATTATATTTATTAATTAGTTTCTACTGGTTGTCCTCAGTTCGTGGCATGAGGAGACATATTTTGCTGCAATAATTTGAATTTTGGGCATTCTCCCAGGAAATAGGATAGTTTGAGTTTCATACTCAAAGTAACAGTGAGACAGCCTGAAAGGGTTTAGAAAGAAGGTCTTCCTACAATCCACCTTTTTTCCATGAGAGCAGTTTTGTTTATTGATGCTCCTTGATGTCCGCCAGTTTGGCCAGAGTGTGAACGACACACCGTTATTTCTATCTGTCGTTCGTTATTTTTTCCCTGGTTGATCTCTCTCTCTCTCTCTCTCTCTCTCTCTCTCCCTCTCTCTCTCTCTCTCTCTCTCTCTCTCTCTGTTGGTCTCTCTGTGTCTCTCTCTTCCTCTTTCTCTCTTAAATGTAAAACCACATACAACTAATGAGATTATTTACCTTAAAATAAAAAAAATCTTAAATTGTCAGTATGGAGATAACCTTTAAATATCGAGCAAAACATTTAATAACGGGCAAATATCGTAAATATTACAGTCATTTTCTGTAAAAAAATGGGAAATAACTGTAGTTTGTCATTATTGTCATAACACGTAAAAATAACAGGCAGGTAGTTAATTTACAGATAATAGCTGTACATTTACTGTTTTTTATACTATTTTTTAAAAACGGCTTACTGTAAAATTAGGATTTTTTTTACTGTGATACGTTTAACTGACATGGTAGACGGGCCAGTTAGGGTTAGGAAAAGATGGTGGGTGGTCAGTGACACGCAGGGACAATAACGGGACATTAATCCCTGTTCTCCTGGGTGTAAATCCTGTGTTGTTTTGACCCATCCCCCCCAACCAACCTCCCCACGAGGCATTTCGGTCTTTCATACTACTCTCTACTGTTGTCTCTCTACATACTACTCTCTACTGTAGTCTCTCTACATACTACTCTCTACTGTAGTCTCTCTACATACTACTCTCTACTGTTGTCTCTCTACATACTACTCTCTACTGTTGTCTCTCTACATACTACTCTCTACTGTTGTCTCTCTACATACTACTCTCTACTGTTGTCTCTCTACATACTACTCTCTACTGTTGTCTCTCTACATACTACTCTCTACTGTTGTCTCTCTACATACTACTCTCTACTGTTGTCTCTCTACATACTACTCTCTACTGTTGTCTCTCTACATACTACTCTCTACTGTTGTCTCTCTACATACTACTCTCTACTGTTGTCTCTCTACATACTACTCTCTACTGTTGTCTCTCTACATACTACTCTCTACTGTTGTCTCTCTACATACTACTCTCTACTGTTGTCTCTCTACATACTACTCTCTACTGTTGTCTCTCTACATACTACTCTCTACTGTAGTCTCTCTACATACTACTCTCTACTGTTGTCTCTCTACATACTACTCTCTACTGTTGTCTCTCTACATACTACTCTCTACTGTAGTCTCTCTACATACTACTCTCTACTGTTGTCTCTCTACATACTACTCTCTACTGTTGTCTCTCTACATACTACTCTCTACTGTTGTCTCTCTACATACTACTCTCTACTGTTGTCTCTCTACATACTACTCTCTACTGTTGTCTCTCTACATACTACTCTCTACTGTTGTCTCTCTACATACTACTCTCTACTGTTGTCTCTCTACATACTACTCTCTACTGTTGTCTCTCTACATACTACTCTCTACTGTTGTCTCTCTACATACTACTCTCTACTGTTGTCTCTCTACATACTACTCTCTACTGTTGTCTCTCTACATACTACTCTCTACTGTTGTCTCTCTACATACTACTCTCTACTGTTGTCTCTCTACATACTACTCTCTACTGTTGTCTCTCTACATACTACTCTCTACTGTTGTCTCTCTACATACTACTCTCTACTGTTGTCTCTCTACATACTACTCTCTACTGTTGTCTCTCTACATACTACTCTCTACTGTTGTCTCTCTACATACTACTCTCTACTGTTGTCTCTCTACATACTACTCTCTACTGTTGTCTCTCTACATACTACTCTCTACTGTTGTCTCTCTACATACTACTCTCTACTGTGTCTCTACATACTACTCTCTACTGTTGTCTCTCTACATACTACTCTCTACTGTTGTCTCTCTACATACTACTCTCTACTGTTGTCTCTCTACATACTACTCTCTACTGTTGTCTCTCTACATACTACTCTCTACTGTTGTCTCTCTACATACTACTCTCTACTGTTGTCTCTCTACATACTACTCTCTACTGTTGTCTCTCTACATACTACTCTCTACTGTTGTCTCTCTACATACTACTCTCTACTGTTGTCTCTCTACATACTACTCTCTACTGTTGTCTCTCTACATACTACTCTCTACTGTTGTCTCTCTACATACTACTCTCTACTGTTGTCTCTCTACATACTACTCTCTACTGTTGTCTCTCTACATACTACTCTCTACTGTTGTCTCTCTACATACTACTCTCTACTGTTGTCTCTCTACATACTACTCTCTACTGTTGTCTCTCTACATACTACTCTCTACTGTTGTCTCTCTACATACTACTCTCTACTGTTGTCTCTCTACATACTACTCTCTACTGTTGTCTCTCTACATACTACTCTCTACTGTTGTCTCTCTACATACTACTCTCTACTGTTGTCTCTCTACATACTACTCTCTACTGTTGTCTCTCTACATACTACTCTCTACTGTTGTCTCTCTACATACTACTCTCTACTGTTGTCTCTCTACATACTACTCTCTACTGTTGTCTCTCTACATACTACTCTCTACTGTTGTCTCTCTACATACTACTCTCTACTGTTGTCTCTCTACATACTACTCTCTACTGTTGTCTCTCTACATACTACTCTCTACTGTTGTCTCTCTACATACTACTCTCTACTGTTGTCTCTCTACATACTACTCTCTACTGTTGTCTCTCTACATACTACTCTCTACTGTTGTCTCTCTACATACTACTCTCTACTGTTGTCTCTCTACATACTACTCTCTACTGTTGTCTCTCTACATACTACTCTCTACTGTTGTCTCTCTACATACTACTCTCTACTGTTGTCTCTCTACATACTACTCTCTACTGTTGTCTCTCTACATACTACTCTCTACTGTTGTCTCTCTACATACTACTCTCTACTGTTGTCTCTCTACATACTACTCTCTACTGTTGTCTCTCTACATACTACTCTCTACTGTTGTCTCTCTACATACTACTCTCTACTGTTGTCTCTCTACATACTACTCTCTACTGTTGTCTCTCTACATACTACTCTCTACTGTTGTCTCTCTACATACTACTCTCTACTGTTGTCTCTCTACATACTACTCTCTACTGTTGTCTCTCTACATACTACTCTCTACTGTTGTCTCTCTACATACTACTCTCTACTGTTGTCTCTCTACATACTACTCTCTACTGTTGTCTCTCTACATACTACTCTCTACTGTTGTCTCTCTACATACTACTCTCTACTGTTGTCTCTCTACATACTACTCTCTACTGTTGTCTCTCTACATACTACTCTCTACTGTTGTCTCTCTACATACTACTCTCTACTGTTGTCTCTCTACATACTACTCTCTACTGCTGTCTCTCTACATACTACTCTCTACTGTTGTCTCTCTACATACTACTCTCTACTGTCTCTCTACATACTACTCTCTACTGTTGTCTCTCTACATACTACTCTCTACTGTCTCTCTACATACTACTCTCTACTGTTGTCTCTCTACATACTACTCTCTACTGCTGTCTCTCTACATACTACTCTCTAATGTTGTCTCTCTACATACTACTCTCTACTGCTGTCTCTCTACATACTACTCTCTACTGTTGTCTCTCTACATACTACTCTCTACTGTTGTCTCTGTACATACTACTCTTTACTGTTGTCTCTCTACATACTACTCTCTACTGCTGTCTCTCTACATACTACTCTCTACTGTTGTCTCTCTACATACTACTCTCTACTGCTGTCTCTCTACATACTACTCTCTACTGTTGTCTCTCTACATACTACTCTCTACTGTTGTCTCTCTACATACTACTCTCTACTGTTGTCTCTCTACATACTACTCTCTACTGTTGTCTCTCTACATACTACTCTCTACTGTTGTCTCTCTACATTCTCTCTACATACTACTCTCTACTGTTGTCTCTCTACATACTACTCTCTACTGTTGTCTCTCTACATACTACTCTCTACTGTTGTCTCTCTACATACTACTCTCTACTGTTGTCTCTCTACATACTACTCTCTACTGTTGTCTCTCTACATACTACTCTCTACTGTTGTCTCTCTACATACTACTCTCTACTGTTGTCTCTCTACATACTACTCTCTACTGTTGTCTCTCTACATACTACTCTCTACTGTTGTCTCTCTACATACTACTCTCTACTGTTGTCTCTCTACATACTACTCTCTACTGTTGTCTCTCTACATACTACTCTCTACTGTTGTCTCTCTACATACTACTCTCTACTGTAGTCTCTCTACATACTACTCTCTACTGTTGTCTCTCTACATACTACTCTCTACTGTTGTCTCTCTACATACTACTCTCTACTGTTGTCTCTCTACATACTACTCTCTACTGTTGTCTCTCTACATACTACTCTCTACTGCTGTCTCTCTACATACTACTCTCTACTGTTGTCTCTCTACATACTACACTCTACCGTTGTCTCTCTACATACTACTCTCTACTGTTGTCTCTCTACATACTACTCTCTACTGTTGTCTCTCTACATACTACTCTCTACTGTTGTCTCTCTACATACTACTCTCTACTGTAGTCTCTCTACATACTACTCTCTACTGTTGTCTCTCTACATACTACTCTCTACTGTTGTCTCTCTACATACTACTCTCTACTGTTGTCTCTCTACATACTACTCTCTACTGTTGTCTCTCTACATACTACTCTCTACTGCTGTCTCTCTACATACTACTCTCTACTGCTGTCTCTCTACATACTACTCTCTACTGCTGTCTCTCTACATACTACTCTACTGTTGTCTCTCTACATACTACTGTCTCTCTACATACTACTCTACTGTTGTCTCTCTACATACTACTCTCTACTGTTGTCTCTCTACATACTACTCTCTACTGTTGTCTCTCTACATACTACTCTCTACTGTTGTCTCTCTACATACTACTCTCTACTGTTGTCTCTCTACATACTACTCTCTACTGTTGTCTCTCTACATACTACTCTCTACTGTTGTCTCTCTACATACTACTCTCTACTGTGGTCTCTCTACATACTACTCTCTACTGTAGTCTCTCTACATACTACTCTCTACAGTTGTCTCTCTACATACTACTCTCTACTGTTGTCTCTCTACATACTACTCTCTACTGTTGTCTCTCTACATACTACTCTCTACTGTGGTCTCACTTCATACTACTCTCTCTTTTTGCATCGGTGTCTGACGCTGAGAGCCACTGACCAAGCGTCAGTATTTTACTGGCCTCAGCTTCCCCTTCACCGACAAAAGAAAGCACCAAACTGTTCCAACGATCTGCCGCGATTAAGATCCTGAAGTCGTCACAGAGAAACAAAGTGAAGTTATATTTCCACTGCTTCCATCTCTGTTCTTTTTTAAATCGGTGCGCTTTTAATTCTCTCACGTCTCCAGATTAACTCTTCCATCTTTGAGTTTGGCGAGAAGAAAAGAAAAAGTGAGAATATAAAAGAGCACAGCGGTGACACATTTATTAATATGATGAATTGCTTTTGGACGAGACATCTTGTGCCGCCTCGTTCAAGGAAAGTATGATTTATGATTGCCTCCGAGTTCACTGTCAAAAAACAAAACTGGGGGAATTATCGACATTTGAGAATCTCTGTAATACATATTAATGATCACATCACACAGCGAGACCAGTCGCATGCCACTGAATTACATTCCCTAACGGGCTATTTTCAAACGTTAATCAATGTATGACAAAGCCATAATTCAGTGCAGTATCCACGGGGATTTTCACCTTCATAATGAACAAGACACACTCAACATCTCTGTGCTTTCATTTTTACTTAATGTGTCATTTAAAAGGTGAGAATGTGAGCACCATTTCCAACTCAGGAGGCTATTAATCATTTCAAGAGCTGGGTGAAGTGTTCAGATTCTTTACTTAGGAAAGAGGATGAATACAACAATGCAAACATATACACACGTCTTATCAGCTTCATGCAGTAACACTCCTGTAGTGCTCCCAGTCAGTTGATGAGTCGGTCAACTTGGAGCGATTTCCTCTTGGTTCGGTTTCCTTTCACACAAGGGTACCAAAATGCGTCATTACAAAGCATGCAAGAAAATTCCCTCCTCTTATTGGTCGGATGTGTCTGGGGGCGGGCGCAAGAAAGTAAATACAGGAAGAAGCTCCTGTGTTCTGGACGTCTCCGTGTTCCACTCCTAGAACTGCCCCGTTGCCACAGGAAAATTCTGCTGTATGTCCTTCTCTTCGGCCGGATGTCCGTCCCCTTCCTTTGTGTCTCTGTGTTGGCGTTCTAACCTCCGGTGGATTTGTGAGGACTATGGTTAACTGCTCCTCAGATCTCTGCAGGGTAAATCCAGACAGCTAGCTAGACTATCTGTCCAATCAGAGTTTTCTGTTGCACGACTAAAACTACTTTTGAACGTCCACATGTTCCACCAAAACAAGTTCCTTCCTGAGACTATTTAGCAGAGGCACCGTGGCTCCGAGCTTAGCACTGCCCAAGATGATTGTGATTCGTTTAAAGAAATGCCAATAAACCAGAGCATGTTTTTCTCCCATCCAGGAATGCTGTGTAGACTAGTCAGACCTTCCTCCGCAGCGCTGTCTCTCATGTGGTCTGGACATGAGAAACTAAGTAGGTCTCAACTTTTTGCCGCAGGACCACCAGGTTTTTTGCAAAAACCAGAATACTATGTGCATGTAAATGTACCGACTGACTGATGTTGACATGCACATTCTGGTTTGTTCATAATTACCGAGCAGTGGAGGACTTGTTGGAGCGTGTGAACACAGCCTCCCTCTTTCATTCCTTCAACAAGCTTGATTATAATAATTATAGAAATCAAAAGCCTATAATCCATGTTGATAACGTGAACCATGATATAGAGAGTTCTTCAGGTTCTGTTACTGATCTGATCGAGAGCTGCAAAGATTTATGGAATAGTCGTCAACTATTAATCTCCAACTATTCTAATCCATTAATCTGTTTGAGTAATTTTTGATGATAAAACTTGTGTGATGTCAGCTTGTTAAATGTGAATATTTTCTAGTTTCTCTGGGACAGGAAACTGAATCCTACTTCCTTCTCTACATATCTTTCCTTCCTCCTCTATGTACTTTCACTGCCATCCTTCCTTTACTTTCCTTCTATCCTACCTTCCTTCCCTCTTCTTTGCATCCTTGCCTCCTTCCTTTCATCCCTCCTTTCCTTTCCCTCCTTCCTACTTACTTAATTTCTTCGTTCCCTCACTCCTTACATACTTAAAAACTAACCTATAGATTGTATTGATTAATTATTGAGTCATTTTTATGATAAAACAGGTAATCTAGTGTGATGTCAGCTTGTTAAATGTGAATATGATCTGGTTTCTTCTCTCCTCTGGGACAGGAAACTCAAGACCTTTGAGTTGTGGACAAACCAATACATTTGAGGACGTCATCTTGGACTTTATCGGAAAACACTGATCCACATTTTTCACCATTTTCTGACATTTTAGAGACCAAACAACTAATCTATTCATCCAGAAAACAATCCACACTTTAAAGGTCCAGTGTGTAACATTTTTTGTTGTTTATTCTCTAAATCTGTGTTGCCTGTTCACCAACTTGTCCTTTTTCATGAATATTTACCACCACCATCAATTCCAAGTGTTCCTTTTTGTTGAAATTTAACATTTGCATTTACATGAACAGGGGTAGACGCTTCATATTCATGCTCCATCTAGAAATATCTTAGCTGGTAAGGGACATACAGGACATACTGCTCCACCTTTTCATATTTTCTCTGTCACATGATAAACTCCCAGCTGCTGCTAATGCTGCTAACGGGTATCGTAGCTTCCCGGCCCCAGTGGCAAGTTGGAAGAAGGAAACATGGAGGACCACATGTATTCAAAATCCAAATTTCAACAGGAGTCTTCTTCTTCGCCCAGAAAAAGAAAAAGGAGATTGTAAAGAGCAAGAGATTGATTGCGATATATGATCTCAACGCTAGATGGGAGAAATTGGACCTTTAATAAACTATAAAAAAAAAGAATGTGTAGTTGCAGCCCTACTTCCATCATCCCAAATGTTCAAATGTAACATGTGAAGCTCAAGTGATGCAGAGAGACACATTTGCAGCTTTAATCTGATGCCTGAAACAATAACACATTTGTGACATCAATGGAGATAAAAAAAACCATGTTTATGTTGACAACGTTTTCAGAAACAAAGTCTCATTCATAACGTCAGAACTGATTAAAGGACGCTCTCTCGTGCTGGCGTGTTGTTAGGCGGAGGGGAAGACGGCGAGAAGCCGGCTGACATCACACTTGCTGTGTTACAGCAGCTCCCCATCGCACATTGTGGGCTCAGAGTCCGTCGCCATGGCAACCCCGGGCGATATATACGTGTTGTTATTTGCAGGCTCTGACTTCACAGTCCCACCACTGCCATTATGTATCAGTTCTCACCAAAGTCAGAGGTGCTGGAGGAGGAGGAGGTGCATCACTCTTATCTTACGGTGTAAAACGTGCCCTGAAAATATTGAGAGCACCAACCTTTAGATTAGAGTGTGTGTGTGTGTGTGTGTGTGTGTGTGTGTATATATAAAAAAAAGCGACAAACAGGTCGGAAAATACACAAAAAAAGCAACAAAAACCACAAAAATGACAAAAACAGCCGAAATCTTGCCTTAATGAATACTGACGACTATCCCATCTTCCTGTTTCATCTGTTCGCCCCTCCCTCACCTGTCTGTTACGTCGTCTTCTTCCGTTTTAAGCGACAGTGACGCACGCGTGCGTGCGTGCGTGCGTGCGTGCGTCTGGCCAACAGTGTTGCACCAATTATCAGGTCTGGGTGATACAGTTTGTTTTGTCCCTCAGCACCTTTATGTGCTTTATGCTCAGCGGCGCAGGAACAGAGCGCTGAACTCAACTCGCTGAGTCTTTGTGTGTGTGTGTGTGTGTGTGTGTGTGTGTGTGTGTGTGTGTGTGTGTGTGTGTGTGTGTGTGTGTGTGTGTCTGAACTCGACTGGCTGAGGAGGAAACGAGGCTCTGAGGTGCTAAAAAGTCAGAATGAGAGTGTGAGATGGAAACCCGTTTGCAGTCACTGAGAGAGAGGTGTCATGGCATCAAAGGAGATCTTCATCAGAGAGTGGATTCCTTTAAAGAGCACGATCAAAACTAAACGGAGCAAGTCAAGTTTAGAAAAAGGTTTGGACCTCCTGATGGGTTTTCTTTCACCTGAAATCCTTCTGCTTCTCTTTTACATATATATGCTACTCATGTAGTGGCATGTAGTGGCATGGCTCTGAATATGTTTCCAACAAAAAATTATTTAAAAATTTACACCCATAGAAATATCTGAGTATTAACCGTTGTATGTCTGTATATTTTAACAGAAATTGTCCATAGAACTTGATTCACATTTTTGTTTTTAACATTTAGAAATTGCATAAGGGCTCCTGTACATTGGCTGCGTGGCGTGAGCATGGCGTGAGCGTGTCAGCTGCGTGGCGTGTCCGTTTTTATTTCGTCTCCCATGTTAACAGGTTAGAGCTTGCACACTGCCTGCGTGACACGCACGTCTCAGGCGCCGAAAACGAGTGCATAGTAGAAATAAGACCGACGCCTATTTTTCAAACCACACGCAAGCGTGTTGGAAGGGTTTCCAGGCAAAATAGAATAGGAAAAGATGTTTATATGTCATTTAGACACAAATATATTTAAGGAAAGAAAGAGGGATGCTGGACTGCAGGATAGCCTATGCTTTTAACATTTTAACAATTTAGCAAAATCTGTTGAACTCCTTTTTAAAAATTGTATTTCAATTGAATTCTGATAAAACAATAACTTCATTATCTCAGGAAAGGGAATTGAAATATAAAAATATACTGTATATATCGAAATATGTGCAAACAAATGTACAAACACAAAAATATTGACATAATAAACACGCTATTATTTAATTTATCAATGGGAAACATCCATGTGTCCAGACAAGGCTAGCAGCACATTTCTGGTGTGCAAAGACATAGAAGATGCCACGCTCACGCCACGCAGCCAGTGTGAAGGGGGCCGAACTGTGCTACGCCAACTTTTGTCCCACGGATTTTGGTTTTGGGGCAATTAAAGTCCACATTGTCACTTTTTTCACTTTTTGGGCATTTTTTTCCCTCAATGTTTTTGTTGCTTTGTTCAGCGTTTTTGAAGTTTTTTTTTTTAAAATGTTCTGTTTTTTAACCGTAGGTAGACTATACACATCATTTTTGTTTTAGTATTACTGGGAAGTCCAGGTATTGAGCTGCCAGTACCTTTTCTGTTATTTTGCAGATATATTTCTTAGAGTGGACCCTATTCTCCCATGTTTGTGTGTCTAAGTGACTGATGGGAACAAAACTCTTTGAAACTGGTCCAGTATTGAGCGAGAACGCTGTAACTGTCAGCCGTGAACCGGGCTGTAATGTAACCCTACAGGACTAATGTTCAGCATCAGTCAGCGTCCACTAAAAGTTCTGTTGTTGCTGCTGACAGACTCTGATTATTATTCTAAGTGTCTGACAACATTATGGGATGGATCCCTACAGAGATAGACCTTTTAGTTAAAGAGTAAGATCCTTTTAGTTTAACATGAAACAGCCCCGAAATCACCATCACCAAACTCCACCAGACTCCATGTAAATAATCAGGACTTTTAGTGTGTATAGAGCCAGCATATCTCCACCAGACTCCATATATATATATATATATATATATATATATATATATATATATATATATATATATATATATATATATATATAAAGGGATCTATATCTATCTATCTATATATCTATATATATATATATATATATATATATATATATATACACACACACACACACACACACAGTTTGTATTCTGACCATTCGACAGCAGCACAACACATGTTCACAGTGGTGTGCAAATGTGCAAAAGGCCAGTTTGAGTTTTCTCTTTTGTATGTCAAACAGAGAATACTGAGCACATTGTCAGCCGTCGGCTGGCCGTCAGATGTCTCTGTGATTTGCAACTTTTAGCTGCAGACGGGCCAACGTGAGGTGATCTGAGGCAAAGCGTTTGATCAGTCAGCCTTTGTCTGCATTATACATACAGAAAAAAAACTAGCAAAAGTGGATTTAGACACGCCCTAAACACACCTGCGCCAGGCGCTTCACGCTATGCGCTAAGATCATTAAAATAGGGCCCTAAGAGTTGTATCTCTGCCAGTGTCCCTAAATTACCCGAACCCTTCATCTTCTTGCTCAGGTGTCATCATCAAAGTACAGATCTTCTGTCGTGTGACAACAGGTCATCTTCCGCCGTAGGCTACATCTACACTGTTACATCTTCATTTTTAAGCGGCGTTTTGAGACAAAAACGATCTCCTTTCAGCTCCAGTAGCAGAACTAATCTCAGTCCGTATATTAACACATATCACATGACCATTCACACACACTGGGCATCTGCATGCTGGTGTAAACAGGAAGCAGATTGTCTGACATTACTCTGGGGCTGAAAACCATGGACGTAGAAGTTAAAAACACAGAAAGTCTTTTGGAGAAAGAACAAGGGTCAAAAGTAAGAGCAGGGAAGGAACAGACAGACAGACAGACAGAGACAGAATGAGAGACAGACAGACTGGTTACTGAAAGGGCTGTAAGCTACCTAACTGATAAGAGTGACTGATGCGCGTCCTCGTTTCCAAATTGTCTCCGTTTGTGTCCGTTCCAGTTTTTGTTTTTAAACCGAAACGTAGTAGTATGGATGTAGCCTCAATAAGGGAGCCCTGAGTTTAGAATTTGCATCACCGATACAGTTTGTGTTCCCAAGATCAGCAATAAACCTCCACACTCAATGAAGTCCTTTCTAATTACATTTGATGATTCATATCAGCCCGCAGCGATTCATGTCCTTCTGTAGTCTGAAAATGTATCTTTACGAGCTTCCAAACATCACCGAGGGGAATTACCTACATGTGAATAATGTGGAATGATAAGCTACTTCTAAATGATGTTACAGGCTATCAGAAGGTCAGTCCTGTAATGTTATCGCTGTTGTCTCTCTGCAATCAAAAGTCGATTCTCCATCAGAATCTGTCGGACTCGCTCTCTCTGGAGACATTACTCATCAACAAGTAACAAAGGAAAACCCATTTTGCTCTAGATTTAATTAAAAATGCCACTGGAACTCAGTATATTGAATATTACCAAGTAATAGAAATCTGCTTTTCAGTTGGTGTAAAAAGGGAAATGGTGTTTGGTACCTGCAGGTTAATTGAAGAAATGTAATTATTGTGACTTCCTGCTTTTGAAAATATTCAGGAAATGTGCCCCCACACTGCTAATGACACGCTGCTACGGATAATTATCTGTAATAAGCAATCCCTCGGACACATATTGAAGTCCAAAAATGGCAGTGTTGAAGAGCATGGATAGTTCAAATGGAAAATCTGCAGAAACCTGTGTTTAAATTTGACTAATCGCTCGTTGTAATGAGTTTTCAGGGTTGTAATGGCCACACTAAACGTACGCTGACCCGAAAAGCTCTCGTTAAAGGTTCTGTAATTAACGCAGTGATTTGTGATTTCATTTCTGGGAGTGACAGTTTAATCTGAGCTGGGGGCTCTGCAGCAGACAAAAGGTAAAGTACTGTGCAGGTTTAGGGAGCAGTGCTTACAATGTTACAAACATTTGCGAAAGCATCTGTGCTCTATAAGGTGAGTGCTAACACTGTAATTCACTGGCTTTGGATTTTAAGAAGGGAATTTTTCATTTATGGGGCCTTCCTGATTTTAGGCAAACACCTCATAAAAAAATATGCACTCTGTGCGGTTGTGCATCTGACTTTAACGAACATGAAACTTGAACTATTGTATGTTTTACATTAGAAACTGGAAGTATTGTTTTACCAAGTCCTATTTTAACTCCTCCACTACGTTTAGTACTATTGAACATAAACATAAACACATCCAGCAATGAATATGAAAAACTGAAAAACAGACGCTCCCGTTCACCTTCAGACCAAACTACCAACTTCCTCGGAGTGAGTTCAGCTGAAGGAGAGAAACGTGGGAAACTACAACACTGCTGACTCTCCAGGTTGACTTTTCTGTCTCCTGAGTGACACAAAGAGACAGCTAGCTGAACAGATGTACTAGGCGTTGAAAGGGTTAAATGATGACTCGGTGTGAAGTATATGGAGCTAAATCTGGGTCAAATGTTTTGAGCATTTGAAAAAAAAACAAAAAAAAAACAACAACAACTGAATGATCAAGTTTTGATCGTGAACTTTGAAAAATACAATACATATAATGTATATGTAAGAAACTAGAAAAGATTCACATTTAACAAGATGCAATCAGAGAATTTCTACTTTTTCAGAATCAGAATCAGAATCAGAAAGGGTTTTATTGCCAAGTACGTTTTTTGACACATACAAGGAATTTGTTTTGGTGTTGTTGGTGCACATCACACATTCTCTAAATGTAATATTAAACAATATAAGTATAGGTATAAACAATATAAGTATATGTACACAGTATGTATTAAATTAAAAATAAAATAGATAAATAAAGAGCAAAGAGCATTTATTCATTTCATTTAATCATGAAAACAACAATTTATCAATTATCAAAATAGTTGGCTTATTGGTTGACAACTAATCGAACCATATTTGCAGCTGTACAATGTTGACAGTTGGTAGAAAACCGTAAGCTCCCAGCTGGCTCTTGTGTTCAAGTAGCAGACTTTATTGACCCAGTCTAATCCATCCATCCATCCATCTCCTACCTACAATGTTTTGTGGCACTAATAACAAAGTAAAACTACTTCCTCCTTTGTTGTTGCAATGGAGAGCAAGAAAACGAGTAATCCCAAAATGTTGAACTATTCCTTTAAACCCGGTTTGTCAGATTTTTTCAGATCCCAGAGCCAGAGATCCAACGAGTTTTCCTCCTGACAGCAGTGAAACGAAGAACGCCGGAGGCTCTCCCTAAGCCAGCCGCCATAACCTTACACCAGACCTGCGGCTGCATCGCTCTGGTGAGAGAAAGCGTCTGGTTGGTAGAGAGATCCTTGTCTCACCACTCTGGGTTTCTATCTCCCGGGAGAAGCCTTCAGGCCGAGATGACTTATAGAGATGACAGAACAGAGATGACTTATAGACCACGCCTGGTCTCTGAGAATATCATTAAAGTCTGATGTTTGTTCAGATCTATTCCTGGAGGCAGTAAACCCCAAAACACGTGCACCAGATCCACATAGGCGTGATACTCAAGCGGCAACTTCCCAGTCTGAAAAGTGAAGCCAAAGCTGAAGCTCTTTAAAGCTGCATTCTCTCTAACTTCCAGCAGGGGGAGACTCAGCTAGCTCCAAAAAGAAGCCTACTTCTGACTTCTTGATTTATTACCGCACAAAACAATTTTCATGAGTATAAAGCAGGGGATGCTTTACGATCGGTCAGTCAGGACAGAGGCTTAGCAATGCTAACAATGCTAACCCTGTGGACATTAAAATAGACCTCAACTTGTTTTTGGCTGTTGTCCGTGTTTTGGTCTTAAACTTTGGCCCCTCTCACTGTGTGTTCTCACTTCAGCAAAGTCACCTAAAAAACCTGCTATGTCCTAATTTTTTAAGTTTATGGGTAGGACACCCAGGCCTCTGTTAGATTTTTCCGTCCACTTTTTCAATACTTCCGACACCAATGAGAGGAGAAAATGTCTGTTCCCTCGTAGCTCAGGAGTTCAAACTGCCCTAAACTACATTTGCAGCAGGGGGTGTTGATACAATGTTCCTGTTTGGTACAACTGATTAACTTGATAGAACAGATAGATTCTACTTTATTGTCATTGTGCTGAGTACAAGACAACGAAATGCAGTTTGTGTCCAACCAAAAGTGCAAAAAGAGCTGAAAAGTGCAATGTGAGGTATAGACAGGGCAAGAAATATAGTGCAGTGTAGACAGTAGTATACAGTTGGTTTAGAGTAATATATATTAAATATAATAATATGTATTAGCAGTTACCTTATAAGAGCAGAATAAATATGGCTATGTAATATGAACAATGTATGAACAACATGTACAGATATGCTCTTTAGTAGTCATATTAGTAGTCCCTTCTTCCTTTTGGCTGGTAGTGGGCGGGGATAACGGGCTTCTCACACGGGGAGCGACACTTTGCCTGTGTATTCGTGTGGATTTGCAGGGTCTCACTGTGCTCCGCAAGTAAACGCCAGGCGATCAATGTGTGGTAACCATGGAGATTCTGTGCACTGCTGTATCCCTGCCATAAAGCTGAATGAGATTAGCTGACTGTGGTATCTTACGTTGCTAATCACAGGTCGATTTAAACCAAATAGTGTCAATACTAGTCTTTCCTAACCACGGACTGTTATTGTTGATAGCTTAAGTTAGCTCAATTAGCGTAGTCATAATTACGAACATTAACCAATAAATGCAGTCTTGTGCCGACCGACAAGTAAAAGCCCCGCTGTCTATGTCCTGTTTATATGTTTTAAGTTATAAGTTTTATATTTTAGTGAACTCACAAAGCGGCGCACACGTATGGAAAAGTTCAACACAATTCAACTCTTGCAGCGGCTGTGGGCGTGTGACGAACGCAGCGGTTTCACGGGATTGGGCCCGCTTGTCGAGTCATCTGTCAGATTGCCCGCGCCCCCCCCTACCTGCCGCCTGCTCGCCTCTCAGTGAAAATCAATTACGAGGCGTGACAATGACTCCCCGGGCCTTAAAGGAGAATTCCGGCCAATTTTTACGTTAATCTTGATCGCTATAGCTACGCGAGTACTTTCGATAGAAAAAACCCCGACCCGAATCAGTGCAGGTAACACAGAGAAGCTCCAGCTATGTACTACTAGCCTTCAGTAACTGGGGGACATAGCCACACCACCGGGCGTTCCATGGATTTTTATTGCGAAGATTATCACAGATGCCTGGCTGAATACACTCACCGGACGGCAGCTAGCAGCTAACGGCTAACAGCTAACAGCTATCTGGCTGTACACACTCACCGGAGGGCAGCTAGCAGCTAACAGCTACTAACGCACTACTGTTTTTTTTAGGGGGGAATACACTTCAAGACGTGACATGACCTGTCCTCTGGAGGACATAGCCACACCACCGCCACTCCGTGGATTGTTACTGGGATGATTATCACAGAAGCCTGTCTGAATACACTCACCGGACGGCAGCTAGCAGCTAACGGCTATCAGCTAGCAGGGCAAGCTAGCTACAGGCAGGATAGAGACAGGGACCAGGGTAGGTGAATTTAAACAATGTCTTAGTTGAAAACGCATCTTGTTGACACTTAAGGGCCCTGTTCATGTGGCACAGACATATTAATTGCATTTTGTGTCTGTTAAGAGGCACAAAGGCACTCTAAAACTTGCCCCGAGCACTGCCGTTTTAGCTCAGGGGACGCTTGTAGTACGTAGCTGCAGCTTCTCCGTGTTACCTGCACTGATTCGGGTCGGGGTTTTTTCTATCAAAAGTACTCGCGAAGCTATAGCGATCAAGATTAGCGTAAAAATTGGCTGGAATTCTCCTTTAAGGCTGCTAAATAGCAGCGTCCTGGTCGGGATTGTGGCGCTGAACAACCTTGAGGGTAGGGATGCACCGAATCCAGGACTCGGCTTCAGATTCGGCTGAATATTGGGCTTTTTGACAGGCTTCAGGTTTTTTTCTCACCGAACCCTCCGCGTGCACTACGCACGCTACGCTGGTCGCCGTAACGACGGCGCCGTTGATTACGGGAAGGTGTTTACGTATGTGGAGCGTTCAATGCAGCAGGCTGTGAGAAAGTGGAAATGGAACTGGTGAGCAGAAAAAGTGTTGTTTGGCAGTATTTTCAGTCAAAAGAAGGCCATTCAAGTCCAGCTACATGTTCAATCTGTTCAATGCTGATTGGTCTGGTGGTGGCGAGGACCCTAAACTATACACAACATGGCCGCTGTTACAACATCTGGTCTGAAACATCTGAAAGACTACGAGTTGTGCATGAAGGAATCTCCAGACAGCAGCCAGAATGCAGCAACTTCAGGTACGGCAAAGGAAGGACAGTCACTCTTTACTTCATTCATGTGTTTACTGGGTTCATGGACTGAGGATGGGAGGAGGAGTCAGCACAATCTCAACCAGTGGATTCGGTATTCGTCCGAACCCCAAAAATCTGGATTCGGTGCATCCCTACTTGAGAGTGAACAACTTGACAACGGAACAACTTTTGACCTTGGCTTTGAGAACTGAACGCCTACTATTGTACCTCTGGCTATATTTCTTTTTGGACCAACCAACAACAACAAAACTTAGACAGTCAACGGACGCCATCTGGGCCAAGCCACTCGTTGCTGACCGGAGGTAAGCCCACACACAACCCACTGCCAGCCAGCCTTCTCTTTACAAAGCATACTTTATGTTGGAGAATACACTTACCCTAGACGAGCTAAGAGCAGAAATGTGACATTCTCACACTTACTTTTCACTCTAAAGCAGAGATCTTCACCAGGGTCACTCAGAGTCACTGTAGGGGGGCCACAAATCATGCCCACGGTTATTATTTTAATAGCTTAGTATTCTATGCACTAAAAAGTTAATGTATACAGGCTTTAGGCCGCTCTACACTTTCTTGTAGGCCCGGTTTATTATGCAACTTCATTTTATATAATATATGTAGTATGGGGTCCCTGCTCTCTCTCTCTTTTTCAGTTAAGGAGTCCTTGGTTTAAACATTGAAGACCCCTGCTCTAAAGGCCAGAATACAAACAGGTGAAAGCCATCTTTGCTAATTAACTGATTGTTTTTTAATAAGCTGTATAGTATCCATGTGATGACGGTGGAGGGAGTTTGAATACATTATCGGCACCAAAATATTTTCTTAGATTTAGTTTGCTATAAAATAAAGCAATATGATGGAGAGTGTCAACAGCTCTGGTGTCATATTTTCTCTTATTGATTTTTTCTCCGTGTGGAGCCATTGAATGTAGTGGAAATAAAATGCCAGAAAATCCAATAGAGAGGAGAAACAAACTGATACCTTGTTTCAAGGGGGTGCAGTGTGGCAGCCAAAGCGCTGCACTATGGGTAATAAATCAATGTTACTGACAACTGTCCACGCTGTGTCTCTGTAAACCAGAGAGATCAGCTGGTGCCTTGACCCGAAGCCAAACATATCTGATGCAGGGCCAACAATACACACACACACACACACACACACACACACACACACACACACACACACACACACAAATACAATTATCATGAGGCCAGCACACATCAACACCTAAAGGCCATTTGGTCCAGTGATGGTCGAGCACACGCACATGCACAGATACACAAGTGGCCTGCGAAAAGGCCATCCATGCGGATTCTGACACCCCCCGGGGTGCGATGCATCTTATCTCCACTTCCTCGTGTCCCGCCTGTTAGCTAGCTAACAGATACGGGACAGCTCGCAGGCATCTGAAGGTCCCCCGGAGACCCGATAAGCAGTAAATTAGAGCCGAGCAGAGGCATGGTCCAAGTACCGCTGCCCAAGGGTCAGTCTGCATCAGCGGTTATCTCATGATACGAGGTGAGCTGGAGGAATGAGACCACCTTTAAAACGGAGATCCCACTCGAAGCATGACCACAGCGTTTGAAGATTTACTGCATGCCAGAAACATACTTACATCGGCTCAGAGTTGTACAATGTTTGCATCCATAATGAAGGGTTGTAATCCCCATTTGTTCAGTATGTACTTTTTTATGGAATGCTATTTCATTCAATATTAAATAAATGAATACATAAATAAATATGTCTATGAAATACATCCTGAACTATAAGAGGCAATACATATATAAGTAAATATAGTTCAATAAACAAATAGGTTTTACTTTATTTATATTTGAATTGCCTCTTTTATTTCAGGATGTATTTCATAGGCATATTTATTTATTCATTTGGGTCTTATTTTACTAATTTTATCTATTAAATTAAATTTATGTGAAGCCCTTTGTGACTGTCTGTGAAAGGTGCTATATCAAATACACTTATTATATATTTTATATTGAATAAAATATGCATTCCATACTTTTTCACTGGTTTTAGAAAGGTCACTCTGTAAATTCTTATTTTGGCTGACTCCCCCAGTGATTTATGACACGGGGCAGAAACAAAACCACCGACCACTATACGATCAGGGTATCATTGGATGAATCCATCATTTATAATTAGAAAATGAAAAACACATTTCTGGTGGCCGGTTAGCTCAGTTGGTAGAGCGGGCACACATACATAGAGGCTTATTCCTCGATGCAGAAGGTTCAAGTCTGACCTGTGATGGTTTCCTGCATGTGATCCCCCCCTCTCTCTTCCCTTTTCATATCTCAGCTTTCCTATCCATTAAAAGGTGGAAATGCAAAAAAAGAATCTTAAAAAAAAAAGTTTCTCCTGTCACAATAAAAAAAAAAAAATCAATCAAAAACAGCCATTTTGATTTTGGCAATTCCTTTTATGGTTATTCCTTTTGGATTGAAGAATGAAAAAGTCAGTGTTCAAAAGGTTTTATCGTTTAAATAAATAAAATTTTGTTTCCGAACGAAAAACTAGAAACCAAATTCAAAAAACACGGTCAAATTTTTTAATTAATTTTTTCGTTTTTCAGAGCTCTCCAACGAGGAAAAAAGCCACACCGATAGTTAGCTGCGTTTGTCTTCGACATCGGTCACGGGTTTTTGGGGATTTTGTGTCCCTCTGCTGAACGTGTAGGTTCTTCGCAGTACAATCGCCGACTGAAACATTTCGTGGGCACTTCTTGGGGTTCCCCAGCATGCCTTCACCTGTTGCAGCAGTCCTCCTCGTCTCCAAAGCTAAACGCTGCGGTTTCCTTTTTCAGCGGTGACGTGAAACACGGTTGCCGAACTACACCATTTTCTATACTTAGTCATACTGACAAATCCAGAGAGAGTTTTGTGTGGAGCTGATAGTCTTAATTATCTTTATATCAAATCATTTGACAATGGCTTGAACCTAACGTACGCTAATTAACATAAATTACCGCTGTTAAAGTTTAAAGACAAAGCAACTACAGCTCAGCCAGCAGGAAGATCAGCGAGCATAAACTTTCCTTCTTCTTCCAAACTAATCCTATACCTCCTGCAGCATAAACTTTCCTCAGGTGTGCTCCTTTTATTGAAGGCCCCCGAAAGTTGATTGGCTAATTCAAACCCTGTGGGAACCAATGAGCTGCATTACTGTGCTGCACAGGTGGAAACCAATCATTGTTTCACACCTGGAGAGAAAACAGAGGAGGGGAAGAGAAAGTAAAACAGGAGGGAAGACAAACAGAAACAAACACAAAACAGGCACTTTGCCACCCCGCCTGGCACGTAACACTCTGTTCAAAGCCACCAGCCTCCTTTGAAAAAGAGAGTAGTAGAACAAGGGAGTTGCTGTTCTGCTGTTTGTGTTGCTGTGTGACTTTGGCATTTCAAAAGGGTTAGGCACTAACTATGGATTAGTACCTCATACAACCCCACTTCAAAAGATCCAAACTATCCCTATAATACTTAACGTGACTTAAAAAGAAGATATACACACTTTTATATGACGATTTATATTAAATGATTTCTCCGTCAGCAGCACACTTTATTTCCTGCTCCGGTTTAGTTTACTGTTTGTTTCCATTTCTGACAAGTCAATGTTCCTTTTCATACTTTAGAAATATATTAAATTGCTGGTAATGTCACATGAAACACTCATCACCTTAAATGATCTGTTTTTAAATGTATGACTTGTTAGATGATGCTTAACCTGCACTCTGTGTAGTTTTAGTTTGGCTCTTTGTAGTCTCGTATTGCTACTGCTATCTCCACAGCGCTGCGGAGGAAGGTCTGTTAACAGGAGCATACACTCATGGAGGAAGAAAAAAAAGGTCAGGGGTTGTTTGCATTTCTTTAAACCAATCGTAAGCTCTGGATGCAGCGACGCTGGCTCTGCTAAATAGTCTCAGGAAGGAGGTGTAAAAGTCATAGAGTAGTGATGGATTATCAGGTCTCTTTAAAATCATTTTCAAAGTGTCAAACGTCATGTGCGTTATTTGAGATAAACCAGACGGTGTCATATTAAATCTGCACTCACTCCTATCTTTTTATATGATGACTTACAGTTTGGTGCATTTCAAAAAGAGAAATATTATCCTGTATTCTCTCATGGCCAGGAGGCGTGGAGTGTTTCGGGTGACCTTTTCATACATAATGGGGCTCTGTCTGGTACCCAGACACCTACAAGGTGGTACAGCGTTGGGGTGTTGGGTTAGGCGAGAAAGTTTAATTGATGACATTTCGCTGACACTCTTCAGTGGGGTGACTGCTGTACAATTAGTCAGCAGGTAGCCGTTCAGTCTCAGAGTCAAGGATGGAGCAATTTGGAGGCGATTGAAACTTTAACCTTTCAGAAAACGGGAAAGGAAACAACTGCGTCCTATTTTACTCTAGAACCTGACGGAAGAATGGAGGCCAGTTTGGATCTTATTTAAAGTTAAAATTAACAATTAACAAAATTAACAGTTACACAGCTCTTATTTAGACTTACTGTGAAGATAGGGATCAAACACAAATGCTTATTGTTCTTATTATTTGATTAATTTAGGAATGTGCTTTGAGTATTATGTTATTCTGTATATCTGTGCAACGGGTTCGCACGAAAACTTATGATTTCCAACAAAATGAAGGCGCATGAAGGATAACTTTAGCGGTCTTTAAAATTAAATTTAGCTGAGAAAAGGTGACTGTGAGCCGTGTGCAGAGCACCGTGAGAAGACAGTCCTTTCAGAGGTGTAGAATATTAGCAGTTAAAGTTGTATTCATGCTGATGGCAAAAGAGCTGTGTGCAGTCATTGAGGAAGAGGAAGTTAGTTTAGGCCTTACATGGCATAAAAGTGCATTGTGTACTAGACAGATGAGCAGAAAAACAGGAAAGCCAGTTAACGAGAACAGAAGAGGAAGTTGCACCACACAAAGGCCCCAACCCTGGTGTGTGTGTGTGTGTGTTAAGACAACAGTTTCTGCCTAGAAACAAGAAGACACCCCCCGTCAGGGGAGGATAAAAGCTTAGGGGAGAGAACAGATTGGAGCTCACTGACAAGACAACTTGGTAGACCGAGCCCTGACTTGATGTCTGTTGCTAGGGAAACTTAGACTCTGTTTTTGTGAACCCACAGCTGTGTTGTAACTCTTATGCTGGACTCAGTAAACTTTGCTTAACTGAACTCTTCGTCTCAGATTGATCTTTTTGTATGGTGAACGTAAGTCCAATAAAAGAAGGCGCGGGAATTAATTAACTGGAGTCAGATTAGACTGGCCTTAGGGCCTTTTCGGACAATTCCCACTACAGAGGCCGTTACATTAGTTTAGGCACCAAAATGAGTAGTTAAGAATAGAAAAAAAGATTGTGGTTTGCGTTAAAACAACGGTCCCGTTAGTGAATGATGTGAGATCAGCTTTCTTCTGGTTTAAAGTGTAAAAGCCTGTCCTGAATGATAACAGTCGCTTGTCTCCAGGCTGTCTAGGAATAAAAATTTCATGACTTTATTAGAAGAAAAAGTCTGTGCGTGTGGGAAGGCGACACGCTGAGATAACAGCACATGCTGCCACAGAAACATGCGGTTAAAACGAAAGAAACAAGATGCAGATAAACCAAGAAGAAAAGGATGAACGGAGGAGAAAATACAGCAGCACAAAGTGGTTTTGAAGAGGAGGAAGGCGATAGTAAATCTACTGTTACTGGGATACTGTTGATGTGTAACTGTGGTGTAAATGTCTTGCTGCTTCCTGTCTCTCTGCATGGCTTACTGAGAAAGCTCAGTTGTTGCTCTAGCTGTCTGTATGGTGTCTTGTTGACTTCTGTCTGTATAGTTTAACCTGGACTAATGTCTGTTGCTCTGGTCTAACATCATCTGGCCAAAGGACTACAGTTGAAAATTAGCTGGCTGGCTAACACTGGCACATTTACAGAAATGTTGATTAACGTGTGTTGTCCTTAAAATAAAAATAAAGATGCGGTTAAAACGAAAGAAACAAGATGCAGGTAAACCAAGAAGAAAAGGATGAACGGAGGAGAAAATACAGGAGCACAGAGTGGGTTTAAAGAGGAGGAAGGAGATAGTAAATACTCAGTTTTTCCCCCATGATGTCTGTGTTCCTGCAGCTCGTCTCTTTGCTCTCGCTGCGTGACAGTCCCTTCCTTCCCTCAGCGGGGCGTTCGCCGTGATGAGAGAAGGCCGGAGGCGGCAGCTGAGATAGTCAGCGAGGGGGAGAAAGAGTAGGATGGGAGAAAATAATAGAAGGATGGAAGCACGGATAGCACGACGGAGGAAGGTGCAGAGGCAGAGAGAAAGAGAGAGAATAAGAAGCAGTGCTGATGGATGGATGGAGGGAAGGTGAGACTAAATTTATTCATTTCATGTCATACCTGCCAACATTGGGCTGTGAAAAAGAGGGTGATTTTCTGGTTCAACGGTTGGCAGGGCTGAGTCCCAACGTCCCCGCCAACATTTAACACTTCACTACAAGTTAATATAAATACAGCACTGTAAACTAAATGGCTTTTAATGAACCTACAGCCAGAGGAAAAGAACAACAAAATGTTGACTCCAGAAAAAGAAAAAGTTGGCGGGAAGACAACACAAGGGTTAGTCAGGAGCCAATGAACTGGAAACGGAGGGAGCGGGGGGGAACCACATTAGGAAAGAGATGAATGGGCTCCATCTCCAGCGCTACGTTCTGGTTTTTAAGCCAAAAGCACCAAGTGTTTTTATCTCCAGAAGAAGACGTAATTACAACCCCCCCTCCCAATAATCCATTCTGGTTTTTTTTCAGAAGTTTTATAGGGTAAGGTTTTTTTTTTACAGAGTTTTGCTATGCCTATTTTGAGGATTTGAATTGAATGATTGAAGTTTTTGGCACTTTTCCAACATTTTGGTCTCTTTTAAAAAAAAATATTTCTCAAATTTATTCGCTGTTTTTGTCTTTTTTCTCAATCCATGCAGACATGTCCTGGGACCTCCCTAGATAGTTGGAGATCTCAGCCCCCACCCCATGTTGGACCCAAAGTCACGCCCCTGGTAGAAGAACTAATCTCTGTTGAAACTAACACGCCCAAACCTCATATCTCATCATATTCTGGTATACTGGACATAAACAGGAGGCAGCGTGGAGACTCCGCCCACTGCTGGTAGTTACCATGGTAACGTTAGTAGCTTTAGTCTCAGTGAACGAGACGTCGTGACCAATAAGACCCAATCAGGAGGAGAAACGTTGGCGTCAGTGTTGCTGTTACCAAAGGTCTCCGTTTGAAACCCAACCCCCCAGATTCAGAACCAGAACGGGTCAGAAGTGTTTCCTAATGTCTCCGGTTTAGGGGCTCAGAAACACCAGAGCAGGGGGAATGAGAGGGAGAAACACCAGAGCAGGGGGAATGAGAGGGGGGAAACACCAGAGCAGGGGGAATGAGAGGGGTGAAACACCAGAGCAGGGGGAATGAGAGGGGGAAACGCCAGAGCAGGGGGAATGAGAGGGGGAAACACCAGAGCAGGGGGAATGAGAGGGGGAAAATGTATCAGTGTATATATGAGACATGCAACAATACAGTCCAAACATTTAAACTTAAATATTACATTACATTACATTACATGTCATTTAGCTGACGCTTTTATCCAAAGCGACTTACAATTAAGTGCATTCAACTGAGAAGGTCCAAACTCTAGACAACAAGTAGTAAGTGAAAGTACATTAGCTTTAAATAAGCTAAGCTACAAAGAATCAAAAGTGCAGGTTAAAGAGTTTTTTTTTTTTTTTAACCGAGGTGTAGTCGGAAGAGATGTGTTTTTAGCCTTCGGCGGAAGATGTGTAGGCTTTCGGCCATCCTGATGTCGGTGGGGAGCTTATTCCACCATTTAGGAGCCAGGACAGTGAACAGTCTGGATTTGGTTGACTGATTAGTTCTCCCTCGCTGTGGGGGGGCAGCAAGCAGTTTGGCTGATGCAGAGCGAAGTGGGTGGGTTGGGGTGTATGGTTTGACCATGTCCTGGATGTAAGCTGGGGCTGATCCGTTCGTGGCCCTGTATGAGAGTACTAGTGTCTTGAAGCGGATGCGGGCAGCAATTGGTAGCCAGTGAAGGGAGAGGAGGAGAGGTGTAGTGTGAGAGAACTTGGGGAGGTTGAAGACAAGTTGAGCTGCTGCGTTCTGAATGAGCTGCAGGGGTCGGATGGCACATGCAGGCAGACCAATCAGGAGGGAGTTGCAGTAGTCTAGACGTGAGATGACTAGAGCCTGAACCAGAACCTGAGCCGCCTTCTGCGTTAGAAGGGGACGTATCCTTCTGATGTTATGCAGCATGTATCTACACGATCGGGTGGTTCATGTATCTGCACGATCGGGTGGTTGCAGCAATGTTGGCAGTGAAGGAGAGTTGGTCGTCAAGTGTCACACCCAGGTTTTTAGCAGTCTGGGTGGGGACTACCACAGAGTTGTTAATTGTTATAGTCAGGTTTTGGGTAGGAGAGCCCTTCCCTGGAAGGAAAAGGAGCTCAGTCTTGTCAAGGTTGAGTTTCAGATGGTTAGTGGACATCCAAGAAGAGATGTCGGTCAGACAGGCCGAGATACGTGCTGCTACTTGAGTGTCAGACTCAGGAAAGGAAATAATTAGTTGGGTGTCGTCTGCGTAGCTGTGATAAGAAAAGCCGTGCGACTGAATGACAGACCCAAGGGAGTTGGTATAGAGAGAGAAGAGGAGGGGACCCAGGACTGATCCCTGAGGAACCCCAGTTTTGAGTGGGCAAGGCTCTGAGCTAGATCCTCTCCAAGTTACCCGGTAGGTTCGGGTCTGACAGGTAAGATGTCAGCAAAGAGAGCGCAGAGCCTGAGACACCCAGATTCTGGAGTGTTGAAATGAGGATCTGGTGGTTCACTGTGTCAAAGGCAGCTGAAAGGTCTAGAAGGATGATGATGGAAGAGAGAGAGGTTGTTTTAGCAATGTGAAGCTGCTCAGTGACAGCAAGGAGGGCGGTTTCTGTTGAGTGACCAGCCTTGAAGCCAGACTGGTGGGGATCGAGAAGGTTGTTCTGGTTGAGATAAGTAGAGAGTTGATTATAAATGGCACGCTCAAGAGTTTTAGATAGAAAAGGAAGAAGGGAGACAGGTCTATAGTTATTTACATCAGAGGAGTCGAGTGTTGGTTTTTTGAGTAGTGGGGTCACTCTTGCCTCTTTGAGGGCATCGGGGAAACAGCCAGTTGACAAGGAGATGTTAATGAGATGGGTGAGGAAAGGAAGGAGGTCAGGAGCAATGGACTGGAGAAGGTGAGAAGGGATAGGATCCAGGGGGCAGGTGGTTGGGCGGGCAGAGGTAATCAAAGTAAGAATTTGATTTGGAGATAGAGGGGTGAAAGAGGAAAGAGTACTAGATGTGACGGATGGTAAGGTGATTTCAGAAGGTGTGGTGGAGAATGAAGAGCGTATGTCATCTATCTTTTTTACAAAGTAGTTGACAAAGTGGATTGGTAGAAGGGAGGAGGGAGGAGGTGGACTTGGGGAATCTAGCAGGTTAGAGAAGATGGAGAAAAGTTTTTTTGGGGGTTTGAGTAAGAGGATTCAATTTTGGTTTGATAGAAGGAGCTTTTTTTGCTGCAGAAATAGAGGCAGCGAAGGAGGAAAGAAGAGACTGATAGGTAAGCAGATCATCTGGGTGTTTAGAGTTCCGCCATTTCCTTTCTGCTTCCCGGATAGGTGATCTTTCAGCAAGTACCGAGTCAGATAACCACGGAGCTGGGGGAGGACCTATGAGCCGGTCGTGAAGTAAGAGGGCAGAGAGAGTCGAGAGAGGAGGATAGAGTAGAGAGTAGAGTGTCTGCGGCAGCGTTGGGAGGCATGAGTAAGAAAGAGTCAGATGGAGGGAGGGTAGATAGAGAACATGCCGCCAGTGAAGAAGGAGAGAGTGAACGAATATTACGGCGGACAGGTACAGTGTCTCTTGAGATATGGTTGTGAGCTTGTGAGAGTGGGAGAGAGTATGAGATGAAGAAATGGTCTGAGATATGGAGTGGAGTAACAGTGAGGTTGGATGTAGAGAAGTTTCTAGTGAATATGAGATCTAGGTGGTTACCAGCTTTGTGAGTGGGTGGTGAAGGAGAGAGTGAGAGGGCAAAAGAAGAGAGAAGGTGAAGAAAGGCAGCTGACTTCTCTGTCTGGATGTTGTAAATAAAAGCGTGTGAATACATGACACGTCTGGCCCGTAGTGAAGTTGAGTTTCACCCCCCCTCCCCCACCTGTTGAAACACATGTGATGTTTTGAATATGCAAAAAGTTTGGAACAATACAGGAAAACAATGAATTCCTTTTACATACAAAAATAAAGACATTTGCACCATAAATTGACGCAGAAAAGGTACAAGTTGTTGCATAATAATAACCCCCCCCATGCAGAATGCTTAACATTTGTTATAGGTTAAAGTGTGTGTGTCCCCAATGTTGACACTAAATCTACACTTTTGGGGGAAGAACAAACTGGGGTATGTGAGAGAAGAGAGTGGGGGGGGTGGGTGGATGGATGGATGGATGGATGGATGGATGGATGGATGGATGGATGGAGGGAATGTGCACGCTGCACATGCTGAAAGGGAACGGATGAATTTGTGCTAACTATAGAGGCAAAGTCTGAGCTGTAGGTGTGAGCGAGAGAGAGAAGAAATGAGACGAGAGGAGGAGAGGGAGGAGGGCGAGTGACGCATCAGAGAATCCTGAGGAGCTTCCAGGCAGACTTCCACCAATGGCAGGTGAATCCCTTCATCCTCCAGCCCGATGCCATGGTAACGCCACGCAGAGACTGGCTGCAAGTCAAGTGGAACGGCTGGATGGTG
>CM046790.1:41457829-41667829 GCA_025617405.1 Perca schrenkii | reverse complement strand
CAACACAGTCATTTCACAGGGGATGTGGCGTCTCTTTCTCCATGTAAATCACTGTTTAGCCGCTATGTTCAATTGGCTTCAAAGCCCGGCGCCCTTCCTGGGGGGGGTTGGACTGACCCATCCATCCAGCCATCCTCTCTACGCCGACTCTGTGGCAGGGCTGCCATGGCGCTCTTTATACTACGTCATCTCAGAGCGCTGCGGCTGAGTGGCTGAAAAGCCCGGTGTGTCTCATACAGACAGGTTCAGAGACACCACCACAGACAGCTTTCACACTGAATTCACACTGTCATTTCAGAATTGTTATGATAAGAATATCAAGTATAGCCACTTTAAGGCAGCACAACATGAGTTAACTCTGTCCTACTGGATTATACAGCTTTACCTAATGTGTGTGTGTGTGTGTGTGTGTGTGTGTGTGTGTGTGTGTGTGTGTGTGCAGGGTCTGTGCGTGTTTGTAGTCTGAGTCGTGGAGATGCCCTTCAGAGCAGACGACACATTTATTCACTTTCCTCGGCTTTAATCCCGACCATGTCAGAGGGTTTTAAAGAGCTGACCCCAGATCAGCGTTCGTACGACAACCTGCAGCCTGATCGAGTCTTCACGTGCACACACGTCACGGCTTAATTGCTTTTTAATGCAAAATTGAAAAGTGAAACAGCAATGCATTTAAAAAAACATTAAGTATTCATTTTCAGCTCTTTCACATTCAGTCGTTCATGGAAAAGCTCTTCTCCGGGACGCTGCATGATATTATTTTTTAGTAATCTGCACATTTCATTTAGATATGACAGTTGTACGCCGACGGTGGAGCTAGAAGATCTCTCTTCGACACAGGGTCAGCGGAAAATAACAGGATTCATCTGAACATCTGGCAAAATAGTGGTGAAAAGTAACTAAGTACTTAGTATTTACTCCACTACTGTACATAGACATTCAATGCTATGTTCACACTTGGTGTCTTTTTTGACAAGGGCGCTTTATTATTATTACTTTTGGCATTTTAGGCCTGTATTTATACAGGACAGATGAAGACATGAAAGGGGGAGAGAGGGGGAGGGGGGAACAACCTGCAGCAAAGGGCCGCAGGTCGGAGTCAAACCTGCGGCCGCTGCGTCGAGGAGTAAACCTCCATATATGGGCGCTCTACCAGGTGAGCTAACCAGGCGTCTAGGGCGCTTTTGTAGTGAAAAAAATAAAATAACGGTCCTATCATATGACTCGCTGCGCTCCAACCATTTATTCTTGTTGTTATGGAAACGACAGGTCTGGCTACTTGGCTCGTTACTGGTCACTGCCCGTGGATTTTTTTCACCTTCAAAAATACGCTCCGAGCTGTACACACACACACACACACACACACACACACACACACAGGAACAATACTCTATAGCATAATGTAGAAACCAATAAGGAAACTCCAACTCCTTCGTCAGGGAGTCAATCCCTGGGAGTCAATCCCTGACGAAGGCTTGTATGCCGAAACGTGTACCTTAAGATGATGACCAAGCCATAAATAAAGGCTTTGTATTTTTCTAAAAGAGAGTGTCTTGGGGTTTCCTTATTGGTTTCTACATTATGTTTATCCCATCCAAAGAGCACCTCAAGCTAACTTTTTGAGTCCTGGAAGCGCTCCGCTACAGACAGTTGTTAATACTCTATAGCATGTTTTGATTTTGATGTAATCAGGTTAATGATATTAATCCTCTGTTTCAGTCGATTACTCAGTGGACCGTATGACCCGGAGCAGAGATCTGCTGTCAGCACAAAAAGCTTTATCATTATTGTTATTATTCTGATACACAGGGCGATCCTGTCAGATTATAGAGTGATTAATATGCATCTACGTGTGGGATTTGGATCGTGACGGCAGCATAAAAAACGGGGACGAGCTGTTCTCAAGACATCCAGTCTTCTGGGGACGGCAAGCAAACAACACGTCCAACTGAGACACAACTGAGTCAACTTCTCTTTATTAAAGTTATAATCCTGCAGAGCCAAGACTTTCATTTAGTAATTATCTCTCTTTATAACGGTTTGCTGCAGTCGCCAAAATCATCCAGGACTGAAATCTGAACACTTCAAAATGTCAGGATTTATGAGAAAAAAAGGTTTTGACATATCTGATGGAGACTAAAGGTCTGGGTTTATTTTATTAGAGTTAGACTGTGTGGGTGGGTTTGTGATTTCAGAGATAAGAGTGTGTGTGTGTGTGTGTGTGTGTGTGTGTGTGTGTGTGTGTGTGTGTGTGTGATATTTCTTTCCAATATAGTATAATATATGGTCAACAATCAGCTCCAGGTTCAGGTGTTACACCCACAGATCAGATATAAATTCACACTTCACTGATGGTGAAAGGTAAACACAGGAACTCAAGGAAAGTAAAGATGTTGTTTTCACACTTTGTTCTGATGCAGACGCTGACTGTAAAGGATGACCTACAGGAACAGTTAAACATATTACAGTATCGGAACACAAAACAAATGCAAATACTAATTAATCTAATGAATCACTACAATTGAAAGTGGAAAAAAATACAAAAAACGAAGAAACCAAGATAAATGAAAATCGACTGAAACTAATCGAGGCAGAACGCCAAATTCCCAAACTTCCCAAACAGACATTCTGATTCAACTGCAGCACAGGTGTGAATATTGAAATGACAGAGTTGAAAATGGAAACGCAGCAACACAGAATCACATTTCTATCAGGTAGTTCAATATTTCAATGTCATGTTGACTTCCTGTGCCTTTGTGAAAGGAAATTATCTTTTACAATCTAAATATTGCACATATCACCGCCTGTCTTATTCCCTGCGTTCATGTCGTACATTTTTACTTTTCAGACTGGCTTATAATCACACAACTGATTAGTGCTCATAATATAAATATGGCAGCGAGTTAGAGCAAGTTAATCTGACAGTTTTAAGTGAAGGGATACATCATCCACAACCCCAGAGAGCCGAGTTTCTATTAAAGATGAGTTCCAGCAGCGTTTGTGCCAGAAGACAAACATACTTTTCCAGAATCAGGGTATTTGCAGTGCAGTTAATATTTGGATGTCGTGTGCAGTACTGTAGAGATTCAGTCCTCCTGTCCAGCAGTGTGAGGGATAAAGGCTTGTGTAGGCCATGTGGTTTATGTAAATATAGCAGCTTTACTGTGAGACAGACACTCGTACCTACTGACATCTGATCAATGTGTGCAGCTTCAGGCGCAATAAGTTAACTTTTAAAAATACTAACTTTTGGCTCTTCCAGCTCATAAATAATACAAAAACAGTTTCTGATTGGATTGAGTTACACTCAAACAAATTTAATCAGTTGACTCGACTCATTAGAAATACGTGTAAAACAAAATAAGATCAATTAAATTTTATTTATAGTATCAAATCATAACAAGAGTTATCTCAAGACACTTTACAGATGGAGTAGGTCTAGACCACACTATCATTTACAAAGACCTAACAATTCCAGTGATTCAGATAATACAACTACAAAAATATAGATAGATTTTTATTGATCCCAAAAAATGGGAAATAACGGTGTTGCAGCAGCAAAATATAATATTAATATTATATAATATAATATAATATTAAGCCTAAACAAAAAAACATTTCTAAAGTCTAAATGCTGCCGAAGTACATCCGGAGTTGCAGGTTGCCTGCCACAAATTCAAATCAAACCTGCAGTGAAAATTTAGCACAACGCAATTTCTTTTTGTAAATCTTTTTTTTCCTGTATTTACAAAATTGTGCTGCAGTCATTTTCTTATTTAGGCTTCTCCGGCCCTTGATTTTCCCCTCCTCCTGCAGAGGTTAGCGGCGATAGTCGTGATGACCAAGCTGATTTCACAGCAGGGAATGTGAAATCCACATCCATATTTGCATCCTCTGTTTTAGCGACTCTGGAGATTGGTGCTCTGCCAGAGGGGTAAAGGCAGTGATCTGGCAGGCGCCTCGTTAGGTACTGGACATACCCCTCCCTCTCTTATTCTGCTTCCAGACTCTACAACACAGAGACTCAGAGTCCCCCGTTGGTTGGAGAAGTCGTTGCAATTCATTGAGGCTTGAAATTAATTTTACATCTTTTACAAAAGAATCCAGCTGGGCAACGCTGAGAGAAACTAGAGGCGAGGAATTCACTGATGGACTCGCATGGATAATCATGCATATTCATAATTAGGATGATGGAACTGAAACAAAATCATCTCAGATTAACAGCAAAACAAGGCAGAGCAAAACTTTGTGACGAAATGTGTTTACATCACATGAGCAGCCCCTTTAGGGGGTGGGGGGATGGTTGAATATGCTGATCATGTGACCAGTTAGTTAAAGTATTAAAAGTAAAGAAGAATCCTCCCATTTTAGAGACTGGAAAGGATCCAAACAGTTGTGTCAACCAACTAAGTATTTAACCAGGTAATCATTTTAGCTGGACTCCTATAAGCGTAATTTTAGCTGTAACAGATGAATGTAGTGGAGTAAAAAGTCCAATATTTCTCTCTGAAATGTAGCGGAGTAGAAGTAGAAAGGGGCATGAAGAGAAAAGACTCAAGGAAAGTACAAGTAGCTCAACATTTGGACTCAAGTACAGTACTGGAGTACATGTACTCAGTTACATTCCAGCGCTGCTTGAATGCATTTGCGATAAAGCAAAGAAGCCGCATGCAAACATGCTGACATCACACGTACAGTGTGTTCGGTGCACCACACGTCATATCTGACCCCGAAGAAGCAGAAAAGAGTGAGAGGGGAAAAGTTTGAGAGCGAGAAAATTGTGCAATTCCCGAGAGACGTGTTTCCAATCGTGGGGGCGAGGCACAGCGGGGGGGCAGAGGGACAGACAGTAATCTGAGGGAGCGATAAAGGTTGCAAAGAAAGAAGGCGAAGTGATGATATATGTCAGGAGAGAGACTACTTGCCTTTGTACCCGAGGGACACCGTCCTATCAGAGAGCAGGTCAGGTCAGGAGCAATGACACAACGCAGACAGACGGAGAAAGAGAAAGGAAAAGCAAAACAATAGAGGAAGTGAGACAAAGACAGAGGGGTCATGTGGAAAACAGCGGTTGCCCGGATTACTTTCCCCGCTCCCCGCTGTCAGCTGCGCAACTCCAGCTTCGTATCTGATAAAACATTTGATCTTTGGACTGCAACGAGATGAGAAAAGTGAGAGCAGAGAGGGAAGACGTTATCATGAAACAGATGGAAAGATAGAGGGAAGAGGGGAGGGATAGGAATCTCATAAGTCCTCGAGACAGAAAGAGCGAGAGAGCAGCAGAGAGCATCGCTGAACGAGTGAAAAAGATCTAGGAGAAGAGGGAGGGCAGTGGAAGAAGTTTGCAGCTGTTTGCTGCTTCCTGATTGGTACTGAAGGGTGACTTCAAACTTAGGATAATATCAAACACGTTTGATTTGGTCTGAATGTCCAGATGGGAGAAAGACTGACTGGGACTGAGATTTTTATTACCCTTTGGTGAACAGAGTCCTCAGTCTACTGGGCTCCGAAAATAAAGAAAATGCTTCATTTAGACATCACTACACTACTAATCACCACCTTTACACTAAAGACTGTCCCATCTGGTGTTTTCTTCATTTGGACAGGACTAGTATTTACCTGCCACACAGAACTTCACTTGTAATATCTTAACTTCACCCAAAGTTTCAATTTTTGTTAGCCCTCTCCGCGGCGGTCTCCTCCGCCCCATGTCTTTAAATGGAGCTAACTGCTAATCGGAGCTAATCGTTGCTAACCAAGCTTTCGTTTCCCCGTGCCTGTATCCATTAACTGCATTTATGGACTCGAGCCCGAATAAAACCATTCATTTTATTAAATTGGCTGTACAAGTTTTAAACTACAACTCAGAGTTGTTTAAATCAAAGAAATCTGCTCAGATGAGATCTTAACGAGTGCAACAGGACATGTATGGTAACAGTAGGCTATGTTTAGGATTCCCAAAACACGGATTAAAAAACCAACAAGGATCTAACAAACAAAATGAACAAGAATTTACTTTACGTAGCCCTAGTATATTTAGCAGGAGCTGGGAGGAAACAGTGTTGAGATTTATAATAACAGAACTTTCTGTATGGATCATAGTCTAGTATTGTGGGTATCTTATCTGCTGAACCGTTTGGCAACAAACAAAAACGGATTTAATTGGAATATCACATCATGGCTACACTTTTTTGTCATTCGTTTTAAATTCAATAGTATTTTTGTCAGAATACTGAAAGCATCAGAGAGGCAGATCTGAGTACACTTACTGTAACATATGAAGAGTAATAGTACAAGCATTTTGTGAGAAAAAAAAGAGGTGAATCTCCGACAAATAGCAACAGAAAATCATCCCTGCTCTATTACATATAAAAAGTCCTAAAAAATCCAAGTGGTGGAAGGCATTGAAAAATACTGAAGACGGTGATGGTGTTTCCTATTGCAGCCCATGTTAAAGGGAGACACTACAGGTGATATTTAAACTAACAGATATTATCATCAAACTTCCTCAGTCCAATTACTTAATTTTGTTTGTTTAATTAAGCAAATGAGGCATTGTCTAATTAAATATGTGCTAATTTGCATATATAATATAGCATTAGCCAACATATTTATAAATATAATATATATTTATAAATATAATATATATAAATATATATTTATAAATATATATTATATTTATAAATATAATATATTTATAAATATAATATATATATATATATTTATAAATATATATTATATTTATAAATATAATATAATATATATAATATAATATATATATATATATATATATATATATACACATACAGTACAGGCCAAAAAGTTTGGACACACCTTCTCATTCAATGCGTTTCCTTTATTTTCATGACTATTTACATTGTAGATTTTCACTGAAGGCATCAAAACTATGAATGAACACATGTGGAATTATGTACTTAACAAAAAAGTGTGAAATAACTGAAAACATGTCTTATATTCTAGTTTCTTCAAAGTAGCCACCCTTTGCTCTGATTACTGCTTCTACACTCTTGGCATTCTCTTGATGAGCTTCAAGAGGTAGTCACCTGAAATGGTTTTCCAACAGTCTTGAAGGAGTTGCCAGAGATGCTTAGCACTTGTTGGCCCTTTTGCCTTTACTCTGCGGTCCAGCTCACCCCAAACCATCTTGATTGGGTTCAGGTCTGGTGACTGTGGAGGCCAGGTCATCTGGTGCAGCACTCCATCACTCTCCTTCTTGGTCAAATAGCCCTTACACAGCCTGGAGGTGTGTTTGGGGTCATTGTCCTGTTGAAAAATAAATGATGGTCCAACTAAACGCAAACCGGATGGGATGGCATGTCGCTGCAGGATGCTGTGGTAGCCATGCTGGTTCAGTATGCCTTCAGTTTTGAATAAATCCCCAACAGTGTCACCAGCAAAGCACCCCCACACCATCACACCTCCTCCTCCATGCTTCACGGTGGGAACCAGGATGTAGAATCCATCCGTTCACCTTTTCTGCGTCGCACAAAAACACGGCGGTTGGAACCAAAGATCTCAAATTTGGACTCATCAGACCAAAGCACAGATTTCCACTGGTCTAATGTCCATTCCTTGTGTTTCTTGGCCCAAACAAATCTCTTCTGCTTGTTGCCTCTCCTTAGCAGTGGTTTCCTAGCAGCTACTTGACCATGAAGGCCTGATTCGCGCAGTCTCCTCTTAACAGTTGTTCTAGAGATGTGTCTGCTGCTAGAACTCTGTGTGGCATTCATCTGGTCTCTAATCTGAGCTGCTGTTAATTTGCGATTTCTGAGGCTGGTGACTCAGATGAACTTATCCTCAGCAGCAGAGGTGACTCTTGGTCTTCCTTTCCTGGGGCGGTCCTCATGTGAGCCAGTTTCGTTGTAGCGCTTGATGGTTTTTGCGACTGCACTTGGGGACACATTCAAAGTTTTCGCAATTTTCCGGACTGACTGACCTTCATTTGTTAAAGTAATGATGGCCACTCGTTTCTCTTTACTTAGCTGATTGGTTCTTGCCATAATATGAATTCTAACCGTTGTCCAATAGGGCTGTCGGCTGTGTATCAACCTGACTTCTGCACAACACAACTGATGGTACCAACCCCATTAATAAGGGGAAAAATTCCACTAATGAACCCTGACAAGGCTCACCTGTGAAGGTAAAACCATTTCAGGTGACTACCTCATGAAGCTCATTGAGAGAACACCAAGGGTTTGCAGCGCTATCAAAAAAGCAAAGGGTGGCTACTTTGAGGAATCTAAAACATAAGACATGTTTTCAGTTATTTCACACTTTTTTGTTAAGTACATAATTCCATATGTGTTCATTCATAGTTTTGATGCCTTCAGTGAGAATCTACAATGTAAATAGTCATGAAAATAAAAAGGAAACGCATTGAATGAGAAGGTGTGTCCAAACTTTTGGCCTGTACTGTGTATATATATATATATATATATATATATATATATATATATATATATGTATATATATATATATATATATATATATATATTTATTTTATTTATTTTATTTTTTTCACATTTGAATAGTAATTTCAGCATTCGAATCGTATTAATTTTTTTTACTATTCAAATAAATTTTGACTTTTGGAATTTGTTCCAACAGCCCTAGTATGACGTCAGCTCTGTTATTCATTTCATCAGGACATTGCAACGTAAATGTAGAGAGAAAAGGAGACAGAGAAGGAGTCTCGGAGTAACAGTGAGGGAGGGGGGGCATCCTTGAAAAGAAAGACATGCAGATACAAGCAGGCTAAGAATGATGGGAAATGAAAAAGGAAAAGAACACAGATGATGAAAAGACACCGAAGGAGAATGAATGACCGAGACACGTTGGACTAATGCCACACCGTGAAGAGATCTGCTTCTTGTTGACTGCTTCCATGGGAGATATGACCCAGTAAATCCTTCCTCTGTTACAGAAAAATCATTACTGTTGGGAGACATCTCCCCAACTCTTCTAACAAGCACACAATGACTGAGAGCCGCATGAAAAGAAGACGTTTTTAAAGGCTTTTCCAAGCACAGAGTCATTTTTGAAACCAAAACAAGTCCTGCACATGGAATTACTGTCACGGATTTTGCGTTTGAAGTTGCACAAAACAAAATATATACATTAAAGTGTTTTTGTAGAAAGAATATCCATATTTATCCTGATCGTATGGATTGTTTAAATATGGTTCTTCATAAAGCTGTTTTTGGCTAAAGTATCTTTTTGGGTACGAATGGTTCCATATAATCTGGATATACTTTAAAAGCATGAAATACAATAGAGCTATCGGAGCCCTGCAGGGCTGTGCAAAGCCACAGTTAAAACAAATTAAAGCACTCCTATCAGTTTCGTTCCACTTCAGGCCTAATGGAGTATGGCCAACTTAGTGATATGTGTTGGGAACTGAACCCTGGTACTGGATTGGGGCTGTATAATATATAGTTTTTTATTGTCATTGCAATATCAACTGCCGCAGTAAACATATCGCGAAAGGCTGCAACATATCAGAGGCTTTATGGGTTAGTTGAAAGAAAATATCAGTAGAAAACTACACTTTAAAATTCTTCTTTTACTTGTGCCTTTCGTGTTCATCTCAATGTTCAATTTGTTCAGTAAAAGAAAGCTGGAAAGCATTTCCTTTTATTTTGTTTCAATTCACCAACACAGTCCATTTTAACAAAAGAGGACAAAAGACGCACCGGCAAAACAATGTTTGACAAAACTCCTTCTCAAAAAGCCAGATTACAAAATGACTCCACTTTGTGAAGACTTTGGTAAACTCATTTCAAGCACCAAAACAATTCATACAACACATCACAAAACATCCTACGGTTGGTTTTCATAAGAGACTGGAGTAAATGTCAAAGGGCGTACCTCAAAGTTTCAGCTTCAGCACCAAATGATCTCTTTACACGTTGCTCTGGGACAGATTTTTACAATTAGCGCAAGTTGTCCTGTTATCGCGATATTCAACTATGTTATCGCCAGAGGTGGAAAGTAACAAAATACATTTACTCACGTTACTGTATTGAGTAGTTTTTTTGTGTATTTTGTATTTTTTAAGTAGTTTTTAAAATCGGTATTTTAAAATGTACTTGATTACATTTTGAGTGAAGGATTGTATTTCGCTACATTATAAATCCCATCCGTTACTGAGTAAAAAAAAAAAGATGAAAGGAAGAAAAAACATCGAGCCCTGAATGACTACACCACACCGTAGACTGTAATGCAACCTGAATGCACGCACCGGCATTCTTTATTTTGCGCGAACCTAAGCAGCTTCTTCTTCTCTGGCTGTAAGTCGCAATTAAAAAGAAGTAGAAGAAGAACTGCACCGTCAGACCCAAGGGGGTAAGCTTCGCTTCAGGACTCGAGCCATCATGGCGCCATTTTGTTGCTAACTGGCCATCACCTCCTGTTAGCATTCCACTGACCGCCATTTTTTTTTTACGTCACTTGACTGCGAATAACTTTACATCAGAAATGTTTGAAGACTCTATGTGTCCGTTGTTTAGTTCCAAAGAAACACGACAATGTATAAAAGGCTTCATTACCTTGTACCTCACGTTATGGCTCCGTAGCAGACGCTTTTATAAAAATAGGCTAACGATTGTGTCATAACCAAGTGACTTACTGTCGCACAGTAGAGGAATTACCGTATAGTACAGGAGAAGCTTGCAGGCAGTTTCTACTTACATGAGCGGTTTAGGTTTAATTACTAATGTTAACTAGCATGTTAGTTAGCAATAATTAGCCTGTGCCTATGTTATCTCCTTACATACACCTACACTCTCCATCTCTGTAAGATTGGGAATGATTGAGATTTCTCTTAGCGCAGCCACCAGAAGACTTACAACTTTCAGACACGTTGCTAACGTCACATTCTCTCAGTTGGAGGCTGCGCAGTAAAGCTGGCCATCACCGGAAAAGTGCTTCTAATAGCCTTCACTGGTCTCCGTCCAGAGCAACGGGGTCTATTGGTCCATTATATACTGTCTATGGTCGGACCAAAGCCGGTCTACGATATATTAGAAGTTCTTTGGTCGGACCCATGGATGTCAAACCTGGAACTGAGAGGGAGACTTTAGCATGGACGTAAATCAGCCGTTATCCCTAAAAAAATGACTTGACTGAAGCAGAGTGCGCACCGACATCTGAAGCTTGGCTAGATAATTATGCTCCAAAGCAACAATGATCCAGGGATGCAGCAGTCAGGACCAGTTTTGTGATAAACTACAAAGTCGCCAAAACAGTAAGCCATTTTCTGAAGGGGAGTTTATTAAAGAGTGTTTGGTGGACTCTGCTGCGCTAATATTCCCAGAGGAAAAAAGAGACGTTTGAGAACGTGTCGCCTGACATAAAATTAATATTGAGCAGAATTAAGTTTAGCCAATTGGTCCACAACAGTCCCTGTTTCTCATGTGGCCCATTGGGAAAATGAAGAATTGCCTACTCCTGCCAGGACAAGGTATGTAGGAGACTGGCTGAATTTATTCACATACATCTAATTAGCTCATATGGGCTACTTAGGTGTGTAGAAGCTAGCTGCTAGTCTGGGCTGTAACATTAGGGTCTGTTTATAATATACAGTATCTCACAAAAGTGGGTACACCCCTCACATTTTAGTAACTATTTCATTATATATTTTAATGGGACAACACTGAATAAATTACACTTAGCTATAATGTAAAGTATTAAGTGTACAGCTTGTATAACAGTGTAAATGTGCTGTCCCCCTCAAAATAACTCAACATACAGCCATTAATGTCTAAACCGCTGGCAACTAAAGTCAGTCCACCCCTATGTTAAATTCCCATAGAGGCAGGCAGATGTTTATTATTAAAGGCCAGTTATTTCATAGATCCAGGATACTATGCATCCCCCCCCCCACATCATCACATACCCTTCACCATACCTAGAGATTGCCATGGTTTTATGTCAGCTAGCCTAATAGCTGGTTTGATTTGCATTGAGAGATGATTTTATGGAAAGTACCCCATGCCAATCTCTAGGTATGGTGAAGGGTATGTGATGATGTGGGTGGGGGGGGGCTATTTTAATTCCAAAGGCCAAGGGAACTTTATCAGAATGCATAGTGTCCTGGATCCATGAAATAACTGGCCTTTATAATAAACATCTGCCTGCCTCTATGGGAATCTAACCTAGGGGTGGACTGACTTTAGTTGCCAGCAGTTTAGACATTAATGGCTGTGTGTTGAGTTATTTTGAGGGGACAGCACATTTACACTGTTATACAAGCTGTACACTTAATACTCTACATTGGAGCAAAGTGGAATTTCTTCTGTGTTAAAAGATATAATGAAATATTTACTAAAATGTGAGGGGTGTACTCACTTTTGTGAGATACTGTAATTAACAGTCTATGGGTCTAACCCATTTATGGCGAAAAACACGTGATTTGGCCTTGATTTGCATTATAACTGTTGTTTGTTTGTGAAGAAAAGAAGGATGGCCCTCAGAACTAACAATGTATGGTACTTTTACTTTCAATTGATTGTTTGAAAACATTTTATGGGATGGTCCGAACTAAAATTGCACATTATATCTTTCTAAGGGTGTTAAATAACGTGTGACATGGGTTATGTTGTTATTACATGTGTATACATTTGTATAGAACTTTCTACCCTTGTATAGATTTTACTTAACTAGTTAAAATCAAAAATAGTTTTGGATTTATGACCCCTTGTCCTATTTTTCTCTACATGGGAGAGATCGCCCCCCCCTGTTTTACATTTAAAAAAAGAAAAATGTAACTAAGTAACTTTTACTTAAAGTACATTTTAAATGAGTTACTTATTACTTTTACTTGAGTATTTTTTTCAGATAGGGATTTTTACTTGTACTTGAGTAATGTTTAATCAAAGTATTTGTACTTTTACTTGAGTACAATATTTTAGTACTTTTTCCACCTCTGGTTATCACATATCGCATATTTTCCTCATATCGTGCAACTCTGGATCATGTCGAGCACCTTTTCCTTTTTTTTTAAAGAACATTTGGTTACACTTTAGTTGAAGGTATCTACATAAGAGTGACATGAAACTGTCATGAATGTGTCATAAACATTATAAACAAGTCATAAACTATTCTTTTAGTAAGTGTCATTCGGTTTTTGTCATGACAAGTTATGGTTAGAGTTAGGGTTCATGTGTCACGACACTGTCATGTCACTCTTATGTAGATACCTTCAAGTAAAGTGTTACCGAATATTTGGCCATTTGAGGCCCATGTGATATAGGTTAGCTGAAGATGTGAAAGGGGAGAGAGAGAGGGGGAATGACATGCTGTAAAGAGTTATCCAGGCGTCCCGTTGAGCATCTTTTCTGTCTCAGGAACACTGAGCACAGGTGGGAGAAATAACTCTGACATACTTCCACTGAGGAACTACTGGTTGGAAAACGTCAGTGGTAACATTAACCCTCCTGTTGTCCTCGGGTCAAATTTGACCCGTTTTCAAAGTTTCTATGTCAAAAATATGGGTTTCTTTCAACCAAATTGCCCACAAATAACTCGGATGTTTCCATACACAAAAAAGGCTGTGATTATCTATCAACATAGGTTTCTCTGATCTATTAGTCAAAATAATTCATAATTTCTGGGGGGTATTTAATCGAAAATTAGGTATAATTTAATATGAATGAGGTTAATTGACTATGAATGGCTAAGAAGATGTAACACAGAATTGGGTGATCATTTATACTTTATGCTTTAAGAACAGGCAAAACAGGCAGAGGACAACACAAGGGTTAAGACTTTGATGAGGAAGGTAATCACTTTGTAAATTCGTACATTTTGGTTTATAGTTCAAACAAGATATGTGTTCACTTGTCATTGTTGTCTTTTCTTGTTTTTTTTTGTTTTGAAAAATGTGAATGGCATTAAAGATGGTGGCATTTTTTGTTACCACATTTTCCGTCCTCATATCTAAACCAGAGAAGGTAACGGTTGTTAACGGTCCCAGTTTGATGGTGGTTTGGGCTCAAATCAGACGTTACTTCACTTCCTAAAGGTTACCACGTGACTGTTGCTATCATTCTTTCCCACAGGCTAACCATCCAGCCTCACAGACAGTTTATTGCCTTCTTGCCAAATCACTGAGTGGCTGCTTCATCGGGGACTCCCCGAGGCCGCTGTGAGTCGATGTATTGATGCCGAGCCAGATCCCTGGGGATGTATATTCTTTGAAAAGCAGATTGAAGGCACAATCTGAAAGTGAGCTGGTTGTAATGACTGTCAGGTCAGAGCCATCACTCAGAGAAGTCAAGTAATTGGGCCCTCCAGTCAATCACCTCTCAGGGTAATGTGACTGGGATTTGTGTAATAAGTGGAGACCAACTTAAAGAGGGAAAACTAAAAACCTGTCTGTAATAATGGAAGCTTTGTGCCGAGCATGCATCTGTTTGGGTTCAGCTTGAAGCATTATAGTCTCTACTGTAATGCGTGTGTGTGGACAAGAGCGAGAGAGAAAAGAACCAGTTTGGATCTGTTCAGGTACTGAATAATATTAATGTCTCTTTGTCATCAAGGACTTGATTTCCACAGGAGCTATTACAATGTGTTTGACCAAAATCACCTCCATTTATAAAAAGCAACAGAAAACAGCTTGTTGTAAAAGTTACAGAGAGTTACAAGCAGAGCCCGACCGATAAAGGATTTTTAAGGCCGATATCGAATACAAATATTTGGTGATTTAAAAATCCGATATTCCGGTATATCAGCCGATATATATTTTAAAAAGAAATCCAGAAACGCGTAGTTATTTATGAATCCTCACTAAAATATGATAATGCAGTTTAAAAATAAACTTGTTTTTTTTATTGTCACAACAGAACATCAAAATATATTAAAGTTCTGATAAATAAAATGTATAAAAATGCAAACTTAAGATATGAAACTTAAAGTGTTAAACATGAGTGTTGCCAACAGGGACGTTGTAGAGCGCCCTCTACTACGCAACGCCAACACTCACAACATGGTTGAAGTGGGTTTCGTCCATCTTTATTTTATTTTTTAAATATTCATTTATCGGCCATTATAAATGCCGATACCGATAGTTTGGAAAATGCCTAATATCGGACGATAATATCGGCACGCCGATATATCAGTCGGGCTCTAGTCTGGTGTGCTTTGCAATCTGCAATGCAGCAGAGCAGCAAACTGTAGCAGCTTCAACGTTTCCAGCCCTATGTTTCCACATTTCTAAGATCTTTTTCCAAAATTAGGCCCTATGTTCCCACATTTCCTTTTTCATTAATTTGTATCAGATTTTATCCCCCTTTCTCCCAATTTGGTAGCCAATTACACCCAACCTATTATCCAGTAGCAATGGACTATGTAACCCTAACCCTAACATAGAGCCTAATTTTGAGACCATTGGGCTGTGGAACATTGGGCTGTGGGACCATAGGGCTGTGGGACCATAGGGCTGTGGGACCATAGGGCTGTGGGACCATTGGGCTGTGGGAACATAGGGCTGTGGGAACATAGGGCTGTGGGAACATAGGGCTGTGGGAACATAGGGCTGTGGGACCATAGGGCTGTGGGAACATTGGGCTGTGGGAACATAGGGCTGTGGGAACATAGGGCTGTGGGAACATAGGGCTGGGGGACCATAGGCTGGGGGACCATAGGGCTGTGGGAACATAGGGCTGTGGGACCATAGGGCTGGGGGACCATAGGGCTGGGGGACCATAGGGCTGTGGGACCATAGGGCTGGGGGAACATAGGGCCGGGGGAACCATAGGGCTGTGGGACCATAGGGCTGGGGGACCATAGGCTGGGGGACCATAGGCTGGGGGACCATAGGCTGGGGGACCATAGGGCTGTGGGAACATAGGGCTGTGGGACCATAGGGCTGGGGGACCATAGGGCTGGGGGACCATAGGGCTGTGGGACCATAGGGCTGTGGGAACATAGGGCTGGGGGACCATAGGGCTGTGGGACCATAGGGCTGGGGGACCATAGGGCTGGGGGACCATAGGGCTGTGGGACCATAGGGCTGGGGGACCATAGGGCTGTGGGACCATAGGGCTGTGGGAACATAGGGCTGTGGGACCATAGGGCTGTGGGAACATTGGGCTGTGGGAACATAGGGCTGTGGGAACATAGGGCTGTGGGAATATAGGGCTGTGGGAACATAGGGCTGTGGGACCATAGGGCTGTGGGAACATAGGGCTGTGGGACCATAGGGCTGTGGGAACATTGGGCTGTGGGACCATAGGGCTGTGGGACCATAGGGCTGTGGGACCATAGGGCTGGGGGACCATAGGGCTGGGGGACCATAGGGCTGTGGGACCATAGGGCTGGGGGACCATAGGGCTGGGGGACCATAGGGCTGTGGGAATTTAGGGCTGTGGGACCATAGGGCTGGGGGACCATAGGGCTGGGGGACCATAGGGCTGGGGGACCATAGGGCTGTGGGAACATAGGGCTGTGGGACCATAGGGCTGGGGGACCATAGGGCTGGGGGACCATAGGGCTGTGGGACCATAGGGCTGTGGGACCATAGGGCTGGGGGACCATAGGGCTGGGGGACCATAGGGCTGTGGGACCATAGGGCTGGGGGACCATAGGGCTGTGGGACCATAGGGCTGTGGGACCATAGGGCTGGGGGACCATAGGGCTGGGGGACCATAGGGCTGACTCCTTGTAGTGAAGCATTTAGATTTTTCTCTGTGTGAAACAAAACCGAACCAAGGGGAACACACTCCAAGTTTTCAAACTCAACTGATTCGGACTAGAGCAAACTAATTATAGGTGTGAAAAAGCCCATAAAAATACTCAAAAAAACTACACACAATATTGGCCAAAAACATGTATTTACAGTAACAAGGGTAAATGTATCTTGTGACAGACAGACAGAAAATGCTGTCACAAACTTCTACATTCTTGAAGTATCATTTATTTCCCTCTGCGCTGACACACACACACACACACACACACACACACACACACACACACACACACACACACCGCCTCACAGTGAGTTGAGATTTTGGCCAGGCTTTCCAATTGGTGTTGTTAGTGAACATGACTCCAGTTTTCATTACAGCGCCATAAAAGTGCTTCAGGGATGATTTAGGGACGCAGTGGCTCTGCTCAGCCAGGACTCACAAATACATTCAATCGGACTCCACAGAGGCAGAGATACTGAATAAACCAGACCGTTCTGCAGGCTGGCAGCTTCTTTGGACACCTGCCCGCACATAGACACACACACACACACACACACACACACACACACACACACACACACACACACACACACACACACACACAGACACACACACACACACACAGATTGTTGAGGAAAAAAAGACAAAACAAATTCGTTTTGTGTTTCTTTGTGTCTTCTCACACACTCTCTCACACACACACACACACACACACACACACACACACACACTCTGTCTTTGTAATTTTAATGAGATTGTTGAGGAAAAAACAGACAAAACAAATTCCTTTTGTGTTTCGTTGTGTCTTGCTTTCTCACACACACACACACACACAGACACACACACACACACAGAGTAATGGAAGCCATCCAGTGTACCTCCACACTACACGTTGGTATCTCTGCCCCTCAGAAGCATTGGGGGCTCAGCCGGGAGCTGCAGTGATTGATTAACACTTTTCTCCCCCTCCAGCTCTGGCTACAGTGATACCAGACACACCGGGACAGGTGTCTGTTCTATTCCCCACAAACCTCACTGTCTCACAAACACACACACACACACACACATCACACATCACACACACCAATACCCGCTGTTGCTTTCCTGGCATAGGAATTAATTTCATGTTCCTGACAGACTACCCTCTCCTCTTTGCTGCGTCACACCTGCTCACTGATACGTATTGTGTTTGCAGATGGATTACGGAGCTGTCAAATCACGCTTGGAACAAATACAACATGCTGACATTACACTATGCAAAACACCTGAGAAAACTCAGATTTTCTGCTCTCTAATCCCCCGTCAGTACACACACACACACACACACAGGGCGATACAGAGAAAATCAAGCACCACGATATTTCTTGACCCAATAGACCTTTTTTCACGGCAGACATGTTGACATGTCGTAGTAGGAAAAGCACAGGTGTATTAAACCATTACTGATGGCTGCATTCCACTTAGGAGAGGTCCTGGTATTAAACCATTACTGATGGCTGCATTCCACTTAGGAGAGGTCCTGGTATTAAACCATTACTGATGGCTGCATTCCACTTAGGAGAGACCCTGGTATTAAACCATTACTGATGGCTGCATTCCACTTAGGAGAGACCCTGGTATTAAACCATTACTGATGGCTGCATTCCACTTAGGAGAGGTCCTGGTATTAAACCATTACTGATGGCTGCATTCCACTTAGGAGAGGTCCTGGTATTAAACCATTACTGATGGCTGCATTCCACTTAGGAGAGACCCTGGTATTAAACCATTAATGATGGCTGCATTCCACTTAGGAGAGGTCCTGGTATTAAACCATTACTGATGGCTGCATTCCACTTAGGAGAGACCCTGGTATTAAACCATTACTGATGGCTGCATTCCACTTAGGAGAGACCCTGGTATTAAACCATTACTGATGGCTGCATTCCACTTAGGAGAGACCCTGGTATTAAACCATTACTGATGGCTGCATTCCACTTAGGAGAGGTCCTGGTATTAAACCATTACTGATGGCTGCATTCCACTTAGGAGAGACCCTGGTATTAAACCATTACTGATGGCTGCATTCCACTTAGGAGAGACCCTGGTATTAAACCATTACTGATGGCTGCATTCCACTTAGGAGAGACCCTGGTATTAAACCATTACTGATGGCTGCATTCCACTTAGGAGAGGTCCTGGTATTAAACCATTACTGATGGCTGCATTCCACTTAGGAGAGACCCTGGTATTAAACCATTACTGATGGCTGCATTCCACTTAGGAGAGGTCATGGTATTAAACCATTACTGATGGCTGCATTCCACTTAGGAGAGGTCCTGGTATTGTGCATGCTGACTCCCTGAAATATCTTACTGGGACACTTGATGGAACTGAGCCTTCGTTAAGGTTATCAGTCTCAGCTGTGCTTTTCCTACTATGACAAGTCAACATGTCTGCTGTGAAAAAGGCCCATACATTGATATCTCAACGATATTGTAGGGTTTCAGGCAATATTTTCACACTGAGATTTTTGAAAATTAGTCATGTTTAATGAAATAAACAGGTAAAGACAAATAATAGAAAAGTTAGAACGGAGCTCCGGCCAGCGGCTGCGGGAGATCGTTGTTTTAAATGGATGTAAAACAAACACCAGAAGAGCTAGAGCGTTCATTCTTTCTGCAGCAGAAAGCGAAGGCTTCGGTCTTTAGCGTCATCATGTTGTACGCTGCCATCACGTTACGGGACGTCCGGCGCGAAAAACAGCATGACACCATTTCTATCGCAGATGAAACTATCAAAACACCTTAACACTCTGCTTATAAAAATGAGCATATCAAGGACAAAAAAATTGCAGAGTTCAAATAACTTCTGGAGTGTGAAGAAATATTTAGTTTATGTTTCTACATTTACTAAATCTTTTGGAGTAATATGTTTTGTGTGACTATTTAGGAAAATGTGATAAACATGTCAGATTTTTAAAATTTTTTATTTAAGACCCAATTTCAATACAGTTTGTAATTATTACATTTTACTGACTTCCATAACGTTTTAGCTCAGGTCGTACTGATTTTAGGGATATGAAACATTTGAATATTGTCCAGGAAATGTAAATCACAGTAAACAAAAATACCATTGTAGGCACTGGCGGAGCATTTCTATTTCAGAGTTCAAACTTTATAAAAGGTTTAAGGTCTAAAATGTCCTTTTTTTAAGCAGATAACTAAGAAAAGTACAAACTGTGAGCATCACAACACTGAAACTCTTTCACACTGACTGACCAGTTTTAATAAATAATATCATCTTTCTCCCGCTGCTGCTGTTTCTTATTGCCATCATTATAACTTATTGTGCCCAGACTCTGACTCATGCTAATCAACACTTACTCTGTCTCGAAATTGTTCTTACAGTATATTTCTTTTCCTCCGGGGAACCAGAGAAAACGAGCGGTGGCAGCCTCAACGTTACGACATTAAAAATCTGTGTGAAGTAAATAAGACTCTGCAGCGGACGCAGTTTAAATACATTATTAAATGATCTCGGACCATTTCAGTTAATTGAAGGGCTCTGGGCTAAGTCTGCCAATTGCTTTCGCCATTGTCAGAAAGGATTGAAGCAATAGTTTATGATTTATTATTCCCATTTACGCAATGGGTATTTTCTTACTTAATCTACCATATCTGATGCCCAAAGCACCCGTGTGAACAGTTCATTTTAGCGCAGACGACATTAGCCGAGCAGCCACACGTCTCCTCGCTGTCACTGCAATGAAGTGCGCTGCTGGAAGAGTCGCAGTGGCGGAAACGCTCAAAACTAAACCAAAGATTGCATTATGATTGCTGCTTTAAGCGATGTGAACGTGGAATAATCTGAATCATTAGGATATTTCAGCACTAGACGCCGCATGGGTAAAGATTGGAGAATGCTCGGCGGCTGACACCAAGAAGAGTCCAAAGGTCCAATCAACACGCTGCAAGTAAAATAATGCTCTAATTGCTCTTACCATTTTTAAATCTGCATACCACATTGACCCAAATATAAGTCGACCCTTATAATAAGCCCCAAAAGGAAAATCACTAGCACCAAAATGGTAATAACTGACAATAGAAATAGCAATTCAAATCCTCTCTCAAAGTGTTTAAGAGATATGTATCAAACAACAGTTGAGTTGAACAAGCAGAACAAAAACTTGAATAGGAGAGTCTGGCTGTACCGGACTCTCAAGGTTATTAATTTAAATATTAATATCGCTTTTTTAATCAGTTTTGTTAACTGGGGTTTTATTAACTCAAGCATTATATACATTTTTGTTTATTAAATTCAGTGTTTCCCCTACTATTGTTTTGGAGGGGCGATAGACAGGAAACGACTTAATGACTGTCAGTGAACATAACGGCAGTTTGGTTTGGAGAGTTTCTGTTTTTAGTTCTTGGTTCCCTCCCCTGCATCCTCTGCTAACATCTGACAGTAGATTCATGTTTCACGGCTCTGTGCCGGCTCCAAAAGCTGAAGAGACAACAACAATCCCAGAGGTGTCTCCTGTGACTTTCACAATCCTACGCCGTGTGGCGCTGCAGGTGGAGATGGTTAAAAGATACGTTCAGCAGCACGTACGTTCCGCCAACGGTCCGCATACGTTACGCGTTCGATGTAGCCAAAGTCGCACAACCGTCACATGAGGTAACACAGACTCACTGCCTTTACTGTACACGGAGTCGGAATATTTTAGAATGTTTTGGGAATATTTTGGAAAAGAAAGTTAGAAAAAAGTTTGAGGGAGTTGCAATATAGAAAGAAAAAGGAAAAAGTCGGAATGTTTCGAAAGAGTTGGAATATTTTGAGTAACAAATTATTTTACTTTTTTTGACCCTCCACCTTACGTTACATCTGGTGACTCCGTATTTCTCGGCTGGAAGGTGGTGGGACGTTTGAAAACAATGGCAGTGCCGCCACTCCGACAATTAGACGTCAATGTCGGAGTGGAGGTATGTCGGAATGGATGGCGGAACCCCTTCTTCTCTTTTGTTTGCTAACTTGGCTAACTAACTACGGGAGCGTGCCTATGTTCCCACATTTCTAAGAATTTTCTTTTTCACTCAAAATTAGGCCCTATGTTCCCACAGTTCCCACATTTCAAAGATTTGTTTCCAAAATAAGGCCCTATGTTCCCACATTTCCTTTTTCATAAATATGTATCAGATTTTATCCCCCTTTCTCCCAATTTGGTAGTCAATTACACCCAACCTATTATCCAGTAGCAATGGACTACAGATGGAATCTAACCCTAACCCTAACATAGGGCCTAATTTTAAGAAATATCTTAGAAATGTGGGGAACATAGGGCTGTGGGAACATAGGGCTGACACCCTAACTACTAATAAGCTGCTTTGTTTGTTGGGGATGCTCACCATTAATTAGCAGAGCATGAATCATGTCCCTCGAGCTTTCTCAGCGAAGAAAAGAACATGGTTTCAATCCGAAGTTGTGTGTCAGTGTCCAAGACACCAAGAAAGCTCAACAGAACACAGCCAACACAACGACACCGCCCTCCAAGCAACTTACACTCACTCCTGTCTTTAGCATCACCAGCTAATTAACATGCTAAGCTAAGTAGCATGCTGCACAACCACCAAACAAACTACTCTCTTCAGTTACCTCATCCAAGCAAGCAACACAACAAGCACTTAACAGTTCAGAGTTCTGATCCTACCTTTCTTTCTTCCAGCCATTCACCTCTCTTCTCTCAGCCATGCACTGCAGTGTCAGCTGTTTTTTACTTACCTGTTTGAGGCTCCACCCTCTCACACCCAGGTGAATTCAGGGGCACGTTCAATCTCAAAACGGGTGTGCACCGCTTTGCTGTGGTTTCCGCATTGAACGACATGTTTCCTTGACTCTTCAGTGGAAAGGACGTCTCATCCAACGGGGTAAGCGAGCCTTCGCAAAGCGTAGCTCCTATGGCGCCATTTTGATGCTAACAAGCCATCACCTCCCGTTAGCATTCCATTGACTCCCATTCATTTTGGCGCCACTTTGACAGTGAATAACTTTACATCTGAAGCATTTAAAGACTATCCTGTCTAGACTGTCCATTGTTTATTTCTAAAGAAACACGACAATGTATAAAAGGCTCCGTTACCTTGTATCTCACATTATGGCTCTGTAGCAGACGTTTTTGTAAAAATAGACTAACGATTGTGTCATAACCACGCGACTTACTGTCACACAGTAGAGGAATTACCGTATAGTACAGGAGAAGCTCACAGGCAGTTTGGACTTACATTATCTGTTTAGGTTTAATTACTAATGTTAACTAGCATGTTAAATTAGCCTGTGCCTATGTTATCTCCTTACATATACCTACACTCTCCGTCTCTGTAAGATTGGAAATGATTGAGATTTCTCTCGGCACAGCTACCAGAAGACTTCACACTTTCAGACAGGTTGCTCACGTCACATCTACGTCTTCAAGCTCAGTTGGAGGCTGCTCAGTAACGCTCAGCTATCACCAGAAAAGAGCTTATAATATCCTTCACTGGTCTCAGTCCAGAGACACGGGATCTGGTGGTCCATTTTATATATGTCAATGGTCTCAGCCCTCTAAGAAACACATTTCCTCGTTTCCTCTCTCCTCGCATGATTTCCTTGCATCTTTCCCGTGCTTCCTCGCTGGGACGGACTAGGAGGACTAAGGCCCTGAGACGTACACGCTATGTATTGGAACATACTGAATCTCTTTCTGGCATACTAAATAGTATGGTAGAATGGTTATTGATACGGAATAAGAGTTTCCTTTGCAGGGAGCAACTGAGATTTGACCCTGTTGCTATGGATGATGATTAGCCTAAATGGAGTCTGGTGGAGTTTGGTGATGGTGATTTCGGGGCTGTTTCATGTTAAAGGGGTGATAGAATGATTATATAGGGTATTTTACACTGTTCCTTAAGGTCTCCTAATAGGGTATGTAACATTGGTTGGGCTGAAAATTGCCCGAATGCTATTTTATTAGGCCCTTAACTACCCTGTGAATATGGCTCTATTTGGAACAAGAGCTTTTCTTCCAAATATGGTATGCTCATGAATATTTAGAATGAGCTGCGCGCTGATGGGTTTGAGCAAACTACATAGAAACACATGGGAGACTCGATAGCAGGTCTCAGATTTCAGACACTGCAAAGTTATACATTGTTTGTCGGGCTATTTCGTTATTAAATTCACTTCTGAGACTTTTTTAAGCGATATGATGTGTAACTACAAATCACGGATGGTTAGCTTCATTTTCGGCGGAATTCGAGTATATTTACAGTTTGAATTTTGTCACGCCACTTATACAACATCTACCTAAACGTCTTATAAAGCTAACAACGGTGTCCCATTTCAAGTTAATGAATATTTGTGAAGATTAGGGGTTTCGTTAACTGCGACTGTCCCTTCAATCCTAGCTATGTGTAACTACAAATCACAGATAGTTAGCTTCATTTTTGGTTGTATTTCGAGTATATTTACAGTTTGAATTTCGTCACGCCACTTATACAACATCTACCCAAATGTTTTGTAAAGTTAACAACGGTGTCCGATTTCAAGTTAATGAATATTTGTGAATTGCAGGGGAATTCTAAGAGGAGGCTAGCTAGTTCTCATTGATAGAGCTCCATCCAGCCGCAGGCTCTATCAATGACTCACGGACAAGCGGCGTTTATTTCCCCAATCGTGTGTTTAAATAACTCAACACATTATAATTACACACATTAAAAGATTAACTGGAACCTGTGGTAAGAGATTGCTGGCGTAACAAGCTCGCTGACCGCGCTCTCACTCACATACACCGGGCATTTAGCTAGCAGGAAGAGGGGAGCTGCAGGCCCTGGAGCTCTGTCAGAGCTCCAGGGCCTGTACATAGAAGCTCAGGGATTTTGAGTTTCTATGTACAGGCCAAAAGTTTGGACACACCTTCTCATTCAATGAGAAGGTTCATTCAATTCATTCACCCGGGGACACGTTCTTGCCATAATATGAATTCTAACAGTTGTCCAATAGGGCTGTCGGCTGTGTATCAACCTGACTTCTGCACAACACAACTGATGGTCCCAACCCCATTAATAAGGGAAAAAAATCCACTAATTAACCCTGACAAGGCACACCTGTGAAGGGAAAACCATTTCAGGTGACTACCTCATGAGAGAACACCAAGGGTTTGCAGCGCTATCAAAAAAGCAAAGGGTGGCTACTTTGAAGAATCTAAAATATAAGACGTTTTCAGTTATTTCACACTTTTTGGTAAGTACATAATTCCATATGTGTTCATTCATAGTTTTGATGCCTTCAGTGAGAATCTACAATGTAAATAATCATGAAAATAAAGAAAACGCATTGAATGAGAAGGTGTGTCCAAACTTTTGGCCTGTACTGTATGTCCTATTTACCCAGGGCCGGCGATTGCTATAGGCGAACTAGGCGATTGCCTAGGGCGTCAAAAGTGTTGGGGGCGCCTCTCATTAATAATAGAATTAGAACGACAAGCGAAATAAAACATGTTTATTAAACATGATCATCCTAGGGCGCCCCCTCAGCCACACGTTTACTTGTCAACCTTTTATTACGCGACGTTTCCCGTCTCAGGTCAGACTCAAACACACGGAGCTCTGAAGCAGAGCTGTGCGTCGCTTAGTGTTCACTCTCTCTGGAGAAATCATAGACAGTGTATAAGGGAGAAATAGAGACGAGCAGCGGCACAGACCACCAGGGGCATCGGACCGGGGGTAAAACCAATACTGATTACCAGGGCCCAAGGGGAGAGAGGACCCTTGAAAAGTCTGGAATATATTTTATTTTACCTGGATATTTTTATTTCCTAATAACATTTCATAATGCATATCAGATGAAATGTAAAGTTAGTGTATTGGCTGAATAACTTGGTTGATTGACTGACTATATTTTGTATACAAAAAGGTCTCACCCCCCCCTTCTAATGTGCCAAATGGTTTAGTCCACCTGCACTCATTACGTTAGCTAGATCAGTTGAGAGCGTCTGGTGGAGACCAAACTTCTGCTGTAGAAATGTCTTTCTCAAAGAAAGCCAAATCAGCAGGCACGGATTTAGAATGCAGAGGCCCCTGGGCACAAAATCTTGGAGCCCCCCCTCTCCCCCCTCTCAGAACTCATGGCCCAAACTCACACAGCATCTACATTTTTAGAAACAGTAAAAGTAAGCTGTGGGTTTTTCTTTAGTTTAAAACAAAACCACTTTCTCCAACTCCATTTCTTGTGATGTTAATTGTGACTCTAAATATCTATAAAACAAAGGACAAAATTGAAACTATCACAGAACAAAATCAACAGAATTTATTGCAATAAAACAGATTAAAATCTATGAAAATACAGCCTAAAGAGCTGACTTTGGAAAAACAGCTGATTGTTGAGCACCTCTTTTACTCTCTCGCACTTTCTCTCCCCTTCACGGAGAAACAGATGATCAACATCTACTAGCCTAGTGTAACAGAGCTGTGTTTCAAATATATGAATGAAAATAGGTTGCGTATAACTTATATATACGTATAGGCCTATACAGCTCACTCTCAGCGTGAAATGTAGTTCTCAAAGTTAAGTTGCACAACTTAATGTATGGCAACTATTTTATTCTATGTCATAATTTCCTGATATGTAATGAGACCTGACAATGTAACGCCATTACCGATGTTGTTCAGCTCTACATCTCCACCAAATCCATCACCACTGCAACTCACTCCACTTTGACCATTGGCCTCAGTGAAATTAAATCATGGATGCAAACCAACTTTCTGAAACTTGACAACTGTGACAAATCAGTCACGATCATCATTGGTCCCAAATTCCTCTTCCATAAATCGCACAACTTTTGCTTCACCATCTGTAAATGCACTCTGTCTCCCTCCTCACACATCCACACCATCAGGAGTTAGTTTGGACAGCAACCTCTTCTTCGAAAAGCATGTCATCAAAATCACAACTGCCTTCTTCCACCTTAAAATCTGTATCAGTATCAGTATCAGTATTATCTTATGGTTTATATGTTTGTATATTTGCACACTTTACATTTTAGAGAAAGAAGTATAGCCTACTTTATTTATTTATCATTTTGTATTACATTATCTGCAGAAATTATTATATTTGGTAGTGACAAAACCCGTATTAAATATGCAGACCTACAGTTAGGTGATTTTGGCTTTGCAAAGATGCCTGCTCGCTGTCCAATTGTCTGATATGAATGACCACGTTCTGTCTTACACAGCAAACTAATTCTTCACTGGTAAGACCGACAAACTATAACATACATATAACGTTCAAATAAAAAAACATAACATCTTGTGAATAGGCCTAAGCAGGGGTTTAAATTGGGATTTGTTATGGGGGGCTCACCCTAGTGGGGTCCGGGGGTATAAAAATAAACCGTTAAATGGCACTTTCTGGAGAGTTTTATGCAAAGAAATGGAGAAATTGAGTCTTACATGATATGTGCAAAAACTGCAAGGTTAAGAGCCTATACTTGCATTTACATTACTGTTAATCAGTCATCACTTGATTACACATTGTATTACCTTGTTATGATATAAGAAGTGACCCATACAATGTGCCAAACATAATGTGCCACATGAAGAGACAGACATGCATATGACAGTAGCAACATCTGAGAAGATTTGGGTCTGTGGTCACTAGGTCCACCTCACACAAACTTCCTTCTCCCAATCTCTCTCTTTACTACAGCACACACACACACGCACGCACGCACACACGCGCACACACATAAACACACACACACACACACACACGCGCGCAGACACGGCACCGAGTGGGGCTCTCGATGCTCGGAGCCCTGCCGCTGGAGGAGATGCGACAGCGAGAACCGGTTCAACGGCTTGGTCAGCGACATGAACTCGTAGCGGCCGGTGAAGCTTCCGAGCACCGGGCTTCCACCGCTGCGAACGGGGTGTTTAGTTTTAGGAGAAGGCATTTGATCTGCTAATCCTACCGACGGAGACACTTTGGTGTTATGTAGTTGACCCGTGGTGGTGAATTGTCTGCAGTTCTGGGAGGGTTGTTGCCGTGTTCTGATTGTTCTCATCTCAGCTCCACCGAGACAAAATAGACATGCCATTTCAAAAATCTTTCATTTATTGTCAGAAATATCATGTTTTCAAAAGAATCACTTTCATCACATTTTATGTGACATTATATTTAGACTGCAAGCAGGCACATCCGGACAAACGAGCAGGCTTATGTGCCGGCGCTGAGCACCGGCCCAATTTAACCCTGGGCCTAAGTGATTTAGCTAATCAGCGGATGGTTCTAAAATTATTAAAAACAACAAAGCTATACTTCACCGATTCTCTGCAGTGAACTGACGGAAAAAGAAAAAAGATATAGGCTCCTTTTAAAATATGCATGTGAAATATGACGTGAAAGTAGCCTCAACTAGAGAATGACTCCCACATATGATGCATTGAAATGCATTGATAAGCTTAGACCGCGTTTCTGGTCATAACAATGAACCGTCTATTAATACAACAACGTTATATGATTTAAAAAGAAACCTATCATATGGGGAGAGAGCAGAAGTGCTGGGCTCTAGCTAAATCAGAAAACAATATTTATTTAGGTTGGTCGGTGGACGCAGATTCGGAAGGCTTCGGCGCCGATCGGGGTATCTATAATAATCAGGGTGTTTAATAAGTGGGAAAAGTAGTAGATAGACCTACATTTTGAGGCTGTCAAACTGGTAACGTAGCTACGTACCGCCGGGTGTCTGCGGCCTGCGGAGTCGGAGATCGTGGGGGGGGCATTTAAACAGGTGCCTGTCACTCCAGCCGGGCTGTGGTTCTCTGTCATGTTCCTGTCCTGATGTTGTTCTAATTGTTCATCTAAATAGCAAGGCTGGATGTTATGATGCTAAACTCCTCATCGCTAGCATCACCGCAGGCGCTGCCAGGCTCTTTATTAGCGTCGAGACGACTTATGAAAAAAGTCGAGATGGATGTCGAGAATATTACTCCTAATTAAATCCTCTCTGCTATCGTTCTCCCTTTTAGCTTTCCGTTTTGTGGCTCCGCTGCTCCACCGTTTTTTATCCATGTTGTTTGTTTTGTTTTCTCGATGTCCTCTACTCTCTTTCTCCACCGCCTGTCTTGCCGCTATCAACCGTTTCCGCGGTAATCTGACTCGTAGGCCTAGTCATCAGACACAGCCTAAAAACTGATTATAATACTTTTTTGTGTGCAACTAAATTATTGTTAACACACATACACACAAACACACACTAATACATTAATTTTATTTGTAATTTAATTTTAAATAGAAAAAAAAAAAGGATGAGGCCACACAGTTAGTGGGGTCTTGGAGGCCCCCTAGAGGTCGGAGGCCCCCGGGCACCGGCCCAATCGGCCCGGTGGTAAATCCGGCCTTGCAAATCAGGCTACCAAAAAGAAAAGAAAGACAGGAGGAGGAGAGAAAACAGAATGAGGGGAAACAATTGGTAACAGACTTCTTTTCAAAGAAAGGTGAGCACAAACTAGAAAACCAAATCCATGGTGATAAACTGCTTGAATATCTCCGTGACTGTTAGCGCTAAAAACGGACTGAGACAACCCATATAAAGAGCAGAACATACACATGATCATTTGGTTATACATGTAATCTGAGGTAAAGACTAAATACATAAACACTAACAATACTGTTTGCATATAACACACCATTGTAATAGCCTCATTTAAAACATGTTTGATTTTAAATGAATAGACTATAATGTCTATAATTAGCAGTAATAGGCTAATCAGTGTCATAGGTAGCTTGGTAGCTTATCGGTAGATACATATCATGTCAACATTATAGTTATGTCAGATTTAGTAGAAACAGATGTTAACGTTGTGGAACACATGGCACTCAGTTTCAGAAACTGTCCCACCAGGGAGTGGAGTAGCAACAGAGCCCTCAACATCCTCTTTGGATTTGAGACAAGGTGAGCTTATATCAAAATTAAAGCAAACCATGTTTAGTCATTTTGACTGAAAGGTGTTAAGTAACACTAACATGTTAGTGTGTTTTATTATATTAGGTTACAATTAGGATAAGAGGTTAATATCAGATGTATCCTTCATAGAGAAAGATGATGGAGAAGATGTGATTGAGGATGATGGGAGTGAAGACAGCAGGGAGCTCTGAGCACAGTGTGGAAATGAGGAACTGGAAAGTAGGCAGAGCAGTGCAGACCCGTTTTTGCCAGAGGATCCAGGACTATGGACGCGCTCTGCTGTGGGCATGCTTCAGCAGATGTGTCCCTATTTCTGCCTAGTTTTGTGTTTCCACCTCCGATGTAGAGCAGCCTACAGCCACTTCCCTAAACTGTCTCATTCAGAGACCAGCGTCCCAAACAGGGCTCTGAGTCTGTCAGGAGGTCTGAGATCTACCGTCTCAGCAGAGATATCACGTACTGCACAGCACACTATGGTGCAGGTGGATTATTTTCTGAAATATAGGGACTTTATTCTTGTAATAGCTTATTGTATTATCATTTTATTTTTCTCAAAATATCACGACTCCTCCAAACCTCAGAACACAGATGAGATATACTGTATTTTGAATGTGCACAAAGTTTTGAACATGAGCAGAAATCTTGCTCAAACACATCTGAAATATTACAGTCCTGGGGTTTATTAATTCATTAAAATGAATTAATGTATCATTCAGGTGAATAATTTTAATTTGCACATTTAAGGAGGTTACTTCCTCAACAAAAGAAGCCAAAGTGGGAAGAGTAAATGATGCCTAGGCTACATGTGTTGTGACTCAGATATATTTAGAAAAGTCGATCTACAGGAGAATAAATAGTTAAAAGCAATACAGAATGCCTGAGAGCCTTACTGCAATATATTCCATTATATTTTTATATTTGGATTGCAATCTATGTTTCCTTTTAGATAAACATATTTCCAGTATAAATTGTTTCAGAAAAAGGTAAACAAAAATAAGTGCATAAAAATTCACCAGAATGCAGGAAATTAAGTATTTAATGCTCAAAATTTTCAGGGGGAGGACCCAAAACACTGGCCTCTGGGTTGTCAGACCAGTTATGATTAGACCAAATGTTGGTGCCGTCTAACTTACATGAAAGCTAGAAACTCAAATGAACATACATTGCTACTGTATCGCTGACACAGAGCTGTGGACATCTGGCAATGCAAGACTAGTGCGGGGGGGGGGGCGCAAAACTCAATCTCGCCTAGGGCAACCAAAGGGCTAGAACCGGCCCTGTATTTACCCACCGAACGGTCGTTATTCAACTATGATCGGTTTGGCATTCTATCACCCCTTTAAACTAAAAGGATCTTACTCTTTAACTAAAAGTTCTATCTCTGTAGGGATCCTTTCATAATGTTGTCAGACACTTAAAATAATAATCTGAGCCTGTCAGCGTCTGTTAATGGACTAACTGCTGCTGAACATTAGTCCTGTATAGGGTTAAATTGCAGCCCGGTTCACAGCTGCATTTGATTTGATTTTTTTTATGTATCTAAAAAATAATCAACATACCGTAACTGAAGAAAAGAAAGAAAATCAGATAGACCTAAGACTTTGGTAAACTCATTTCAAGCACACAAACAATTCATCCACATGAGTGTAGGTCTGTTTTCACAAAAGATTCAAAGAATTAAAAAAAAAGAAGCTTTTCAGCTTTAAGGGCCAAACTATCTCTGGGACAGATTTAGGCCTCACGTTACAGAAAGCTGAGTTTGTTCTGAACATTTTGATATGAAACACACAGGGATCAGTTATATGTTAATACCCATAAAAGAAAAATTTAAGAAGAGATGTTGTAATCTAGAAAATGCCCTTAGAACTCAGATGGTTAAATCCAGGCCCTATAGAGTCCTCTGGTCTGCTCAAACTTCTCTAAGACCGAGAAGATTGAATTATTTGTGAATTACCGTTTGACCAAAATCTGGAGTCGTACGTTAAAGTTCGGATGGCAGGAGTTTCTCCTGACTCAGCCATCCGGATGTTTTGTGGCCCTGGTTATAGTTCATAAAGCTGCACATGAATTTACCATCCGCTGCTGGCGCCTGGGTAGCTCACCTGGTAGAGCAGGCGCCCATATCCAGAGGCTCAGTCCTCGACACAGCGGCTCAGGGTTCGATTCCGACCAGTGGCCATTTGCTGCATGTCTTCCCCCCTCTCTCTCCTCTCTTTCCTGTCTACAGCTGCCCTGTCTATTAAAAAGGCTAAAATGCCCCCCAAAAAGAATTTACCATCTGCATCACCAAACCTTATTATTTCCATCAGCATACCTACACACAGAAATCAATTCTGATTTATTATGTCTGCTGAGGGGAAGTCTGGGAAGTTTGAAGTTGAGTCTACTCCCTCATATCTATTGAGACAGCTCGTGGCATATCATTTCTTTCTTTGTTTTATATCTGCATGTAACATTCAGCAGGTGCAATTCAATTCCCTTCTGTTCCGTATTAAATCCACTTTATCATTCATATCATCCCTCACACTCTTATTTTGTCTAAACAAGGAGGTCAAATGTTTCATCTTTGAATAAAAGTGTTTGTTTTTTTTCGTGCATGGGTTTAAATCTCATCTAACTGATGGGGGGGGGCACACCAAAACAAGTTCCTTCCCGAGACTATTTAGCAGAGGCACCGTGGCTCCGTCCGGAGCTTAGCGCCGCCCAAGATGATTGTGATTGGTTTAACCCTTATGTGCTGTTGGGGATGTTTTCAGCCACTAAAGGGTAATTTTGAGTCTAAATTTGGCCATAACTTTTTCCGTGTTACAGCAAATGGAATGATTTTCACTGACAAATCTTATTTTAACACATATTTTAGGAAAATGGTTTGAAAATTTTCCAAAACCCAACAGTACACTGTGGGCAAATTCACTCACTTTCGTTATGTTCGTGGCTGAAAACAGCCACTACTTTAAACTGCTGTAAAAATGTATCAGATAAATATTTTTTTCAAATATTTTTGCATACATCTATTAATCAACCTCAGTCCTGATCAAAACTACTAAATTTTCTAAAACAAATCTGGATTTTAACTCTTTAATTGCCAATTTCATAAATGATGTCACAGATTTGGGAAAAAAAACACACAAAATGACTGATTTTCAGAGTCCACAATCACATTTTATATTGAAAATCAGTCATTTTGTGTGTTTTGTTTCCCAAATCTGTGACATCATTTATGAAATTGGCAATTAAAGAGTTAAAATCCAGATGTTTTTTAGAAAATTTAGTAGTTTTGATCAGGACTGAGGTTGATTAATAGATGTATGCAAAAATATTTATCTGATACATTTTTACAGCAGTTTAAAGTAGTGGCTGTTTTCAGCCGCGAACAGTAAATTAGGGAGAAAAAAGTTAAAATCTGATCCTGCACAAAACTAACAATGCATCAAAACCAATGTTGTTTCTCATCTTTGACATGTCCAAGACTGTGATAAAAGGTAAAACAAAATCCAGTGCACAATCACATTTTATATTGAAAATCAGTCACATTGTGTGTTTTTTTTTCCCAAATCTGTGACATCATTTATGAAATTGGCAATTAAAGAGTTAAAATCCAGATTTTTTTTTTGAAAATTTAGTAGTTTTGATCAGGACTGAGGTGGATTAATAGATATATGCAAAAAAAATTTGAAAAAAATATTTATCTGATACATTTTTACAGCAGTTTAAAGTAGTGGCTGTTTTCAGCCACGAACAGTAAATTAGGGAGAAAAAGTTAAAATCTGATCCTGCACAAAAACTAACAATGCATCAAAACCAATGTTGTTTCTCATCTTTGACATGTCTAAGACTGTGATGAAAGGTAAAAATAAATCCAGTCCACAATCACATTTTATATGGAAAATCAGTAATTTTGTGTTTTTTTTCCCCCAAATCTGTGACATCATTTATGAAATTGGCAATTAAAGAGTTAAAATCCAGATTTTCTTTTTGAAAATTTAGTAGTTTTGATCAGGACTGAAGTTGATTAATAGATATATGCAAAAAAAATTGAAAAAAATATTTATCTGATACATTTTTACAACAGTTTAAAAGTAGTGGCTGTTTTCAGCCACCAACATAACGAAAGGGTAGTGAATTTGAACAATCCACAAGGGTTAAAGAAACGCCAATAAACCAGAGCACGTTTTTCTCCCATCCCAGAATGCTGTGTGGACTAGTCAGACCCTCCTCCGCAGCGCTGTGGAGGAAGGTCTGTTAAAGCGAGACTACATATGAACTCACGTGGATGGATATTTATGGATAAAGTGCGTTTGTTCCTGAGACAAAACCCGAAATAGCTGTTTTAGATTCACCTTTATTGAGGGGGGGGAGGTTGGATGTTTTCAACAACAAATGAAAAAGCAAGAAAAAGTCATTTCCACTAACTTGATGCTCAATCTAGGAGACAAATAAATAATTCCAATTCATTATATCAGCTGGACTTCTACTTGATTTGCGCTCCCATCTGTGACCGGCAACAATTTGCTTCCTTCCTAATTAAGATTCTGCGGAGGTCCGTCAGTGGCAGAGGGTCCCTTCAGGAAGCAGATGGCTGCTGAGCCCACAATCATTTCACATCGTCGGTACTGGTGAAGGTTGTCACGGATTCTGGCTCAAAACCGTGTGATGTATTTGTATTATTATAAGGATCCCCATTAGCTGACGCCTAGACAACCTTGGGGTCCAAAACAACATTTAATCAGACAATATTAAAACATTTCATGACATATACAGAAAAGAAATAAAATAAAATAAATAATACAACAATATTTGCTTACAGAGACAAAAACAAATAACTCAAAAAAATGTATTTAAATTTTAAATTTAATAAAAACAATAACAAACCAAGCAAATAGAGAAATATCTTGAAAACAAAGTTATATATTACAGTATATTACATGGCTAACATTAAGGTCGCTCACATAGACAAAGAAGAAAATATGTTTAACCACACAATAAGAAACCTCATGATAAATAATTTAAGTGAAGGTAAGATTTGACTTTCTTTTTAAAATGTACCTTTCCTATGATAAAACAAATGTTACTTGGGATATTATTCCACAAAGAACTTGCTCTGTAAGAAGTTTTTTTCAGGTTATTGGATTTTAGTAAATGTGCAATCATCTGCCCCCCCTACGTCACCTGACAGCTCTATGACAATGTTAACGTGCAGCTCAGATCTTTAAATGTAGCTCCTTTGCTTAGGATGTGGGAACTACTTTTCACCTATCTCCACAGCGCTGTGGAGTAAAGGTCTGGCTACACCACAGATGCATTCTGGGGTAGGAGAAAGAAAAACCTTTGGGTTGTTTGCATTTCTTTAAACCAATCACAATCATCTTGGCCGGTGCCAACCTCCAGACACAGCGACGGTGGCTCTGCTAAATCTCAGGAAGGAACTGGTTCTGGTGGAACATTTGCACCCCGCAAAAGAAAACACCACATCCAATATTAAATGAAGTTAACTGTTGACACAATACAGTACCGTGAGCTATTTAAATGAGCTGATACATGGTTAAACCTCATTGGGTCTTACCAGTGTATCTCTGTGTGTACTTGGTCCACAGCAATCCCACCAATCAGTCCCAAAACCTCCCAGTTAGAGAGGAAATGACCTCAACATATTCTTTGTTAATCTTTATAATCATTCCTTGAAAGAACCAAGCAGGTCTGACTTGTTGCACCGTCCACATCTTCTTCATAACTTGATATTTTAAGCGTGTAGTGGAGGTTGATCTTGTTTTGAAGGGGCAAAGTCGGACAATCGGTGCTTCGCCAGGTGATGATGATGGTCAGGCTTATACGACGCACAAGAGAGTTCTCCGTCCTCATATCTAAACCAGAGAAGGTAACGATCACGAGTTTAAACACGTCGTTAACGTTGTGGAACGGTCCCAGTGTGGTCAGGTTTAGACACCAAAACTACTGAGTTAAGTAGATAAAAAGATGGAGGTTTGGGTTCAAATCAGATGTTACTTCACTTCCTGAAGGTTACCACGTGACGCAGAATGGGACGTAGCTCCGTTTGTTCACTAAAGTTAATAAAACGGGACATGAACCCCGGTCTCCTGGGTGTGTTTGTGTTTGTTTGACCCATCCACCCCCCCCACAACATACCTCCTTACCAGGACATTTGGAGCTCTTATACTTCCTCACCTTACTCCCTGCTTTGCTCCCGTCTGAACTACTACGGCCACTAGAGGGCGCCGCCACTAGAAACATAAATATACATCAGAATCGCTTCTTTAACAAACGCCCTAAGGGAGCATTATTCATGGGAGGACCGTCTGAAGTTGTGTTGATCCTTTAAACCCCAAATTGTTCCACGGAATAATGAGTCAAATATTGCTTTCAAATGCATCATTCAGGTACGTCAACATAAATAAATAATAATCATCTAAATCTACAAGAAGACTTCTGAGTGATGAGAGACTTATTTGGGCTGTTTCCTCTTTTCACTGCGCAGTATTATTATTCGTGACATTGTTTGAAATTGGACATCAAATAATCCATTCTGTCTTTTATTGCAGAGCTAATGCTGTGTAATATAACACATTAGCATAATTCCAAATGAAGCTATTTCATGAGCTAGAAGTTATCCAAAGTGAAGAAATGGTCAAAGATTTACAGAAGCATAAATCTCATCCTACAGACAAATGAAACCCTAACAGCTGCCGTCATAAATCAAACAGAACTCCATTAGATCAGTCTATATGGGGATGAAACAGATGATTGTTTTTCTCTCCCTGGATCTGAATATGAAAATATTGTCAATGTGATTCTTTTATATAATGTGGGGACACAAGCTGTGCTTCTCATGCTACGTTTACACGTGGCCGGCTATTTTCATAAACGGACATTTAAACCTCTTGGTTTTCAGAAAATTGTTTGTTTATATGTACCCGTGTATATATGCCGTCAATGCAGTTAAGAGCATGCCAGACCTGTAGGTGGCAGTGTAACGAGAAGCTCAAGCCCACGTTAGCCAATCAGAATCCAGACAATAGCAACAACAGCAACCAATCACGTCCTCTTTCTCTCTCTCGGCTGCCTAAACCTCCGTTTGTCTCAGTTTACATGCAAATGTGCAAACGAAGTTTTCCAAAATCTCCACTTTGGCCGGAGTTTTTATTAATAATCGTTTTTCTGTGATAAAAACGGGGTTTTCGTGTAAATGAGAGGCCAAACCGCAGGAAAATATCTGAGTCTTCCCTTCGTGTAAACGGGGCATCAGTGTAGATATACAATACCACTCAAAAGTTTGGACACGCTTTCTCATAGAATGGGGACGTGTGTCCAAACTTGGTCAGGTGCCTTTGGCGTTGTTATTGATGCTAAGTCTCCTTTAGCTTCAGATCTAAACGTGCTTCATCTAATTGTACTGGCAATATTAAGGAACTGTACAATATATGTAGTGAATTTGAATTGAGCACATCTTTCATTTTATGTAATATCACAATGGACATTGATACTTTTGTTTTCACGTGTGGTTTCCAGCATAATTTGTAGTCTGTAATCACTCCTAAGAATTTGCTTTTTATTTCCACATTTTCTATCATATTTGCTTCATAATTGATTTTTTTTATTTCCAAATATCATGAATTTAGTTTTATTTAAATTCAAAGACAACTTATTAATATCAAACCATCTTTTTAAGATTTTCAGCTCTTTCTCCACTGTATCCGAAAGCTGCCCCAGGTCATCACCAGAGCAAAATAAATTTATATCATCAGCAAACAACACATATTTCAACAATTTAGATACATTACAGATATCATTTATTTACAGTATGAACAGCTTTGGACCGAGTACTGAACCTTGTGGAACTCCACATGTTACTTTCCTTAAATCAGATTTATCATTACGTATTTGTACAGTACAGGCCAAAAGTTTGGACACACCTTCTCATTCAATGTGTTTCTTTATTTTCATGACTATTTACATTGTAGATTCTCACTGAAGGCATCGAAACTATGAATGAACACATATGGAATTATGTACTTAACAAAAAAGTGTGAAATAACTGAAAACATGTCTTATATTTTAGATTCTTCAAAGTAGCCACCCTTTGCTTTTTTTTCTAACTCTGCAAACCACCCTTAGTGGAAGTTTTTCCCTTATTAATAAAAAAGCAAAGGGTGGCTACTTTGAAGAATCTAAAATATAAGACATGTTTTCAGTTATTTCACACTTTTTTGTTAAGTACATAATTCCATATGTGTTAATTCATAGTTTTTAAGCCTTCAGTGAGAATCTACAATGTAAATAGTCATGAAAATAAAAAGGAAACGCATTGAATGAGAAGGTGTGTCCAAACTTTTGGCCTGTACAGTACATACTGCTGTCTGTTGTCCAGATAGATACTAAGCCATGTGTGTGCTATACCTCTTATGCCATATTTTTCTAGTTCTGTCATTAATATTGCAGGATCTGTAGTGTCAAATGCTTTTTTTAGGTCTACAAATACTCCTACTGTGAATATCTTATTTTCTATTGCTGTTGATATCTTGTAAAGAAATACAAAAACGTTAACATGCTAAGTGCCTAGCTTCAACAAAATAACGCTATACCAAGGCCCTGATTAAAAGACAATCATTTATAATGTCTTCCTATATCATGTATAATAATCAAATAATCAGTCATATAATGTCTCTCTTTAAATATACTGTAATGCATGTAGCTGTTCTTGACTTCAGTTAGAGAAGCAGAAAACTGTTTGTGTAGGTTGATAGAGAGAGAGAGTGAGAGGTCAAGGGGGTCAAACAGCCAGCTCAGGAAACAGGAATGAAGACGTTTCCTGGGGGAAGGGTATATTAGGCTAGACCGACATCTTCAACTTGGGTGTAGTCAGCTGCAAATATGGCTTGACCCCAAAAAAATTCTAACAAAAGATTTTTCAGTGGTTTACAGACATATAAACATACTAAAAGTTTACCAAAGTTTGACTTCAAGAAAGGCCCCATTTTCAAAATGGCGGCCGCCAGGTCCTTAAAAAGACCATTACTCCTTTGTATTCCTACTACACCATGAATACTGGTACCTTATACATGTTTTAGCCATGTAATATTCTAATTAGCATATTTGTATGATAAATTACTTATTACAAGCACAATTATATATATTAAAGCAATTCGTTGCAAGCATATTTATGCAAAAAATAAGGGCAAATACAATTACAATTTAATAATAAAATTTCCCTTAAGTAATTGCATATTTCTCATATCGTTTTGCCTAGTGTTGGTGGTTTCTGTCCATCAGCTCCCTTCTGATGAACCTCTACCACATCAGAGCCATCTCTTAAGTTTTTACAGCAAATGGGGCAAGTTTCTTGGTTTACAACAATATGACTCATCAAAATTGCATTTGGAGTGTACTTTTTCCTCAAGCTAATCCAACAATGTCATCCTCTCTTAATACACTCACATTGTTGGCCTTTGTCATGTGTTAGAAATCTTTCTAATGTTCTTTTGATACCCCCATAAAATGACACTGAGCATGTGTCTGTGAATAAGACATTTGTGCTGTAATATACACTACCGGTCAAAGGTTTTAGAACACCCCAATCTTTTTAGTTTTTTATTGAAATTTTAGCAGTTCAAGTCCAATGAATAGCTTGAAATGGTACAAAGGTAAGTGGTGAACTGCCTGAGGTTAAAAAAAGTAAGGTTACCCAAAACTGAAAAATAATGTACATTTCAGTATTTTACAAAAAGGCCTTTTTCAGGGAACAAGAAATGGGTTAACAACGTAAATCTGTTCTGCAGCAATGGAGGTTGATCAAGCTTGAAAGTTGGTGCTACCAATTCCCACAGGTGTTCCAACTTGTCTGGATTACTTACAACCCCCTCTGTTTCTATAAAAGTATTGTTTGAACACACTGTGGTACCATACCCTCGTGAGTATTATATGAACAGTATTGTACTGCAGAAAGTAGCGTGTTGCCATAAAAATGGCGGGAAAAAGGCAATTAACAATGGAAGAGAGACAGACCATCATAACACTTAAGAATGTTGGTCTTTCCTACAGAGAAATTGTGAAGAAAGTCAAGGTGTCAGTGAGTACAGTATTCTTCACCATCAAAAGGCACTTAGAAACTGGGGGAAACTGACAGGAAGAGGTCTGGCAGACCCAAAGCCACAACAGAATCAGAAGACAAGTTTCTGAGAGTCAACAGCTTGCGTGATAGGCGGCTCACAGGACAACAGCTTCAAGCACAGCTTAATAGTGGTCGTAATAAGAAGTCTCAGTTTCAACTGTAAAGAGAAGACTTGGAGCTGCAGGTTAGATAGGTCGAGTTGCAGCAAGAAAGCCATTGCTAAGACGTCAGAATAAGAAAAAGAGGCTTGCCTGGGCCAAGAAACATCGTCAATGGACTACTGAAGACTGGAAGAAGGTGCTATGGACTGATGAATCAAAATTTGAAATCTTCGGTTCATCACGCAGGATTTTTGTACGCCGTTGAGTAGGCGAAAGGATGGTTCCTCAGTGTGTGACATCAACTGTCAAACATGGAGGAGGAAGCGTGATGGTCTGGGGCTGTTTTGCTGGATCCAGGGTCGGTGATTTGTACAGAGTGAAAGGCACCCTGAACCAAAACGACTACCACAGCATTTTGCAGCACCATGCAGTACCCTCTGGTATGTGCCTAGTTGGTCAGGGGTTCATCCTACCGCAAGATAATGACCCAAAACATAAGTCCAAGCTATGCTAGAACTACCTTAGCAAAAAAGAACAAGATGGTAAGCTTAAAAACATGGAGTGGCCAGCACAGTCACCAGACTTAAACCCCATTGAGCTGGTTTGGGATGAACTGGACAGAAAAGTGAAAGCAAAGCAACCTACAAGTGCCACACATTTATGGGAACTTCTGCAACAGAGTTGGGAAGAACTTTCTGAAGAATATTTGATTTCCATTGTAGAAAGAATGCCACGAGTGTGTTCAGCTGTTATATCTGCCAAAGGGGGCTACTTTGATGAGTCAAATATTTAGAATACATTTTGGTTTATAAATTGATTCCATGATTTCTCTTTTAACTTAAATTGTTAATTTTTTCTATTCTTTCATTTCAGAATACAATAAGACATTGAACTGCATGCATTTCAATAAAAACCTGGGAAACTTGGGGTGTTCTAAAACTTTTGACCAGTAGTGTATATTTTTTTCTTTTCTTTTTTTCTTCTTTTTTTTGTTTTTACCCACCACACGTAATATAGGAGTTCTGAAGGTTCAGTTACCATGGAGACAGGGGGCTTCACCTGTTGCCAGACTGAGGGAAAATAACTGTTCCCAGTGAGGAGGGGTGTGGTTAGGGCTGGGCAATATATCTATTATATCGATATCATGATATGAGACTTGATATTGTCTTAGATTTTGGATATCGTAATATGGCATAAGTGTCTTCTCCTGGTTTTAAAGGCTGCATTACAGTAAAGTGATGTCATTTTCTGAACTTACCAGACTGTTCTTGCTGTTCTATTATTTGCCTTTTCCCCACTTGGACATTATGTCCACATTACTGATGATATTTATCTAAAATCTAAGTGAGAAGATATTTTGTTAAAGCACCAATTGTCGACCCTAGAATATCGCCTCAATATCGATATTGAGGTATTTGGTCAAGAATATCGTGATATCTGATTTTCTCCATATCGCCCAGCCCTAGGTGTGGTGGTGGTAAAAGTAATTTAAGTTACTTTTGGGTGGAATAACTTTTACACTGAATGTTAAGTCTGTGTTTTAGCAAAGAAAGGGTATATGTCCAAAAACGCGTACTGAATAGGAGTTACATGACATAGGCTAAATCGTTTACATCTCTGGTTCACCCCAAAAAAGATAAAACCTTACAGTAATCTCACTAAATGTATTCCATAAGTACGTCATCATGTCAGTGCAATTTAGACAAGTCCAATGGATTCATAGACCCAGAAAACATGGGGTTAGACAACAAGATTACTTGGCTAGGTCAAATAATGAAGGAGTTAGGATATTTTGAGGGCTTCCTGCCAATCTTGGACGCCATCTTGAAAATTACACTTTTATAGTGGTCAAACTTTGGTAAACTTTTAGTATGTTATTAAGGACACCCAATACTACAACAAAACAGCTGAGAAACCTTTTGTTAGAATTTTTTTAGGGTTAGGTGTTTTTTTTTCATATATGCAGCCGCCTAGTGAGAGTTCACAAGGTAACCATGGAGATGAAGAAACCTATGTGCCAACACAAAAGGGCAACACACCAATAGGAAGAGACAACACCCCTGTAGGGGATGATAACGTTCTGTTAGACCAAAGAAAGGGGCCATTCTACGGAGCTCCAGGGTGAAGTAGGATGGCCCACATCAATGGGTGTCATGTTATCCTTTTGCTTTATTCCTTGTATACAAGTTCTATCATTATTCCAGCTTTAATAAACCACCTTAACTGAGAGAAGTTGTTTGTCTTCTGTCCTAACTGACACTGGACCGTGTCAATCTCCTCTACTCGGTTGGATCTGAAACCATATTGGTGATCACTCAATAATGTGTGGGTTTCAATGAAGTGGTCCATTCTTAGAACAACATGTTTTTCTAATATCTTAGAGAAGTGAGGAAGAAGAGAGATAGGTCTGTAATTTGAAAATGAGTGCATGTCTCCATTTTAAATAGATGGGTATGATCTTTGCTATTTTCATTTTGTTGGGAAATATGCCCGTTTGGAATGATTGGTTACCAATATAGGTTAATGGTTTTGCAATATTCTCTATAATATTTTTAACTAGTGTTATATCAATATCATCACAATCAGGAGATTTTTTATCTTTTTAATGAAAACTACCTCTACCTTTACTACCTCAGTTATCTCCTCTTCCTCAATTCTCTTCAGAAAGATGGTTTTGGCATGTGTGTTGATGTTATCTTCACCTATATCATCCTTCACTTTTGGCTCCACGATATCCTTTGCTAGACTATAGCCGACATTCACAAAATAATCATTAAATTCATTGACAGTCTCTCTTGAATTGGTTATGTTTGTTTCATCATTGTTTTTGAACTGGTTTGGATAAGCTGATTTGGCTGTGCCCTTTTTAATGATAAGATAAGATATACTTTATTGTCCCTGAAGGGAAATTTGTTTTGGACTCTGTGACGGACTGGTAATCTGGCATTTGGGCAGATGCCAGAGGGGCCGCGGGCCCTCATGGGCCGTTTGGGCCGGCCGGCCAATCAGAGAGTTGCATGATTGTCACAGCCATGCGGCCACTTAAAGAGCAATGTGCAGGTTGAATTCATAACTGAATTAATACTTAATGTTGTCTGAAGAGGTCTTTTAAAAACACATAAGTAGAAATTGCTATGTTACACAAACCCTAAAGCAGAAATTTTGATGAAAGGGTGCCCATTTTTAAGCTAGGCTCTGAAATAGCCTTTCCCGCTAGCGACGCGTCATATGACGTAGGCAGAGGTAAACAATAGGTTTCTTCTCACACTACAGTGGTGAGAGAGCGAGCTATAGAGAAAGTTTATGTAAGTCAAAATGCTAAATTAGTGTGTTTGTGCTGGTTGCACAAAGTCCAGCCTGTCAGGAAATCGTGTACATAATTTTCCTTGTAGGAAAAGCAAGGTTTTCTGTTTTTGGGTGCGTTTTGTACAGGTGAAGAGAGCAGACTTCACTGCCGCGTCTGTCACCACCTATGGTCACCACACACTCGGTCGTTTGTGGCGCTCATTTCACTCCGGAGAGTTATAGACATGGAGATTTGTTGGAGTCTCGGATGGGATTTTGGAGTAAGGACCATGTGAGGCAGATTACCGATGCTGTTCCCTCGGTGCATTCGATGGAATCAAGTCCTCCACCATCAAGGCTTTCACCTGAATCTGACGCGGGCAAGACTGGAGGACCAAGTGTTAGCACTTGCAGAAATTCCATGCACCGAAATAGAGCTCCTAGCAGAGTAAGTCTTACTTTTAATTCTTGTAACTCTTAATTTGGCTGATTTCGTAATGTTTTAGTCTAATAATTTCAGAATAAAGAAGTGATTTGAGTGTGTATGTATTGCGCAATCCACCATCTAACTAGTAACGTACATGTTAGCTTGGCTATTGTATTAGCTAGCAAACATTTGGTAGCTGATGATTTGATGCCAGGAGTAGCTAAAATTGCGTCTGAAATCATTCCCTCATCTGGATTAAAAATGCGCTGACTGCAAATTCCTAGCATCAGGACTTCGGTATACAGAGAGAGGGAGAGACTGAGCTTTAGAACAGGTTTTCGTAATTGTCTGCCTTGAAATCAATGCAGTTTGCATTAAGCTAGCTATGAGCTGTTGGCAGCTAGCTAGCCCAAACACCCCCGTTTCCCCGTATTTTTATTAAGCTAGCTATGAGCTGTTGACAGGCAGCTAGCTAGCCCAAACACCCCCGTTTCCCCCGTATTTTATTAAGCTAGCTATGAGCTGTTGGCAGGCAGCTAGCTAGCACAAAACTCCAGTTTCCCCTGCATTTCAATTCGGACCATTCTCCCGCACGATTTTGTATCCCAGTAGGCTACTCTCTGGTAATTTACAAAGTCCAAATTGATATATTAATCAATATCCTGAAATCTCCTAGATTTTGCCACTAGAGGTTTTGACACGTCAGAGCTGCTTTGGTTTTATTTCTCTTTTTTATTATTACTGATCCAGTTGGTAACTAAGCTTGTATCCTATTTTTTGTGAGTGATTTTGAACCTCCGTGTTTTTTCAGATTTTGGCAGAGCGTGCAGCCAGTAATGAAGGGATAGATGCACCTGACAGAGGGCTTCTCTCTACAGGATCCTGGGCCATTATTGCTTCGTAGTGGGTCACAGTGCAACATCAGATGTCTGCAACGCTCATCAGGTAGTGTAACTTGCATCTATCATTAGCTGTATATGACACATTTACAAATTACTTCTAATGGTAGGAAGAAGACATTTCATACTGGACTGTATTAGGTTGTGTTAGGTTGTATGTGTTGTGACCACTGACTATGTGATGTTGTGCAACTCTTTTTTTTTTTTTTTTCGCCTAGCAGTTTTCCTTGGACTAGGGTGGCCCCTAAATCATTGCTGCAGCTGTCGCCATGGTCCTGCTACACTCTGCTACGCTGTGCAGTTCCCTGCTACGTCTTGTAACGCCCTGCTACACCATGAACTACTGCAACTACTATTTCTAGTCATAGTTCCATTATCTTTATTGTGACTATTATTGCCACTGTTCATCACACCCCCAACCAGCACCGTCAGACACCGCCTACCAAGAGCCTGGGTCTGTCCCAGGTTTCTTCCTGAGAGGGAGGTTTACCTCGCCACTGTCACACTGAATGCTTGCTCTTGGGGGGGGGGATTGTTAGAATTGTTGGGTCCCTGTAAATTATAGTGTAACCTCTCCAAATTATAGTGTAAATTATACCTACTCTATTTGTAAAGTGTCTTGAGAGAACTCTTGTTATGATGTATTCAAGTTGATAAAGATGAGACTTTATTGATCTGGTGGTGAAATTCACACGCTACCTGCCAAGTCAAACTAAATTAATGCAAAAGTAGTGTAAAGCATTACAATTCAGAGACTGTAATATAACTAATTACTCTGAAATGACAATAACTAGTAATCTATAATAAACTACATTTTGGAAGTAACTTGCCCAACACTCCTAGTTACTATCAATGAAATTATGAATACATTTTATACAACAAGACACTTTGTGATTGTGTTCGTTTTGTGAAAACAAAATATATTTATTGATTGCCTCCCTTCCTCTGGAAACTGCCTCCTGATTGCGGCCACAACAAAAGCTGGTATCACCTTCCTGATCTCCCTGCCCAGAAACCCATATGTCAATCGGACCACCTGCCTGTAGGCTGTGTATCAGAATTGCCTGGAGAATGATAGGGGTGCAATGTTGATATTGATAATCCTGTTAACATAGTCAATATGATCAAGAGTGATAGACTTATTTGATGTAACATTTTCAGTTATTCTATTCCATAAATGTATGTATGCACATCAGTTTAAAAATCTGCTAATCCCTCAGCATCAATAATGCACATTAGATTATATTAGATTCTACTGTATTGTCATTGTGCAGAGTACAAGTACAAAGACAACAAAATGCAGTTTGCGTCCAACCAGAAGTGAAACAAAATCAAATATGTATAAGTAAGTAAGTAATGAACGACATGTACAGATATGTGCAAAGTAGTAGGAGTAACATAGTAAGAATATAGATATATATGCAGGGTATTAACAGAATATATTATAAGAAAAACTGAAAAAATATGGATATTCAGTATGAACCATATAGACAGATATGTGCAGTGTGGTAACAGTACCATTGTAGTGCAGAAACGGTAACGTAAGAATAAGTGTACTGTATGTGCAGGAGGAATAGTATGAAGAGCAGTAGAATATGGCTATATATAAGTAGTTACAGTATGTACATTAATTATTTTGATACAGTTTATTTGTGTAGAAAACTGACGACTATAATAGAAGTGTATAATAATATAATAGTGTTATAAATTACTCTCATCTAAACATACTGTGGTCTGTTGGCTTGGAGAGGACCATACTCCTGTCTGAAGTTGAGGTATGCTACCTGCAGTGAGAACGGGTTGAGGCAGCAGGCATCAAAGCCGGGATGGAGCGTCAGGCAGGTAATGTCCGTGGCCGGGACTAAACCCTCAACTAGTGCCCAGTAGGCATCCACCTCTCGACAACACATGCTGTCCACCACCGACGCCATAGCCTCACAATGTCCGCACAAGCACCTAGCCAACAAAACGATTCTGTGCTAGTGCTAACCTGCTTCTCTTAATACATCCATGGCTTGGATGGACTCCACAGTCCCTGTCTCAGCGTTAAAATCTTAGGTTGTAGAATATCACAAGACAAAACGTTGCTGGCTTAAATTAAGACAATCTACATGTATGTTTAATCTAAAACGAGGTCGAAAGTATGTTTGCTAAAGCAGATTTATTGTATAACACCAATGTACTAGCCTAGATTAACCAGAGTTAGCCACCGTACTACACAGTAACTCACCAAGTCACTTGCCCTATTCGCCACTGGTTCGCAACTCTACTTCTCTCCTTGACCATTGTTCCTCCCCCTGATCTCCCCCCTAAACTCCCCCTGATCTCTATCTCACCTAGGAGGCTCATAATTATAGGCATGTGGGCCATCATAGGCATGCTCGCCAACGTTGGAGAGCTCGGTTTCTTCATCCATGTCCATTGTAATTTGAGCATGAACTTGACCAGACTCCCTCGCGTTACGTCACTTCCGGTCAGTGATAGATAGATGCGGAAGTTATTTTATTACAATTTTATCTCAAAATATCGTTTATGGCGGTTATATATTCCTCCAGTTTTGAAAATATAGTTATTTATCATTAATATACGCTATGCTGTATAGGGGTGTCCAACCTGCACATTGTTCTTTAATTGTAAACTGCGGCCCATATCATTTCTCTCGGCCCCCTTTCAAGCATCAATAACAAAGTTAACTTGCTAAATGCTAGCCAAACGTATCCAAATCCTTCACACTTTGTAATCATGTAATCTGATTTGTATTTATACCACACATGAGTCTCTCAATATCACAGTCATGGTTACCCTCTACAGTCATGAACTTTTACATCAGTCTGTATTGTTTTGTAGCAAAATTACTTATTTAGATCAGATGTTCAAAAACCTAAACGTGCATGGTTTGAAATAAACAAATCTACCTGCATTTCTTTTATTTGAATATCTTTTTGCTAAAGTTAAAATGAAGCAATGCCTTCTGGGAATTTCAAGACCGAATCAAGTCAATTGCACCTGATAGACCGCGTCTGCGTCTTTATGTGTCTATGGTCTGCGTCAGGTGGTGGTTGGAAGTTGTTGACAAAAAAATGAATCAAGGCATCAAGCGACACAATGGGGGGGGGCAGAGAAAAAGAGAGAGAAATATAAGAGAGCACTGTTGGCTGACGGTGAAAAATGCTGCAAACTGACTGATTTGTTTTTAAACTCAAGTGCAGCTTCAGCTAGCATTAGCGCTAATACAGCTAGCATGTTAGCAACACAGCTGAGCCAGCACACCAGGGAGAGAGACAGGACAGTGAGGAATATGAGGAAGAGGAAGAACAAAACGAGCAAGAGCAGGATGAAGAGCTAGACATGGATAACAAATCTATGGAACTAACCAACACAGAACAACAAGCGTGTTGTGGGTCTGAATGTGGATTACCAGAAGTAACAGAGATGGAGACCAATGCTGCAGGAGGGAGTGTAGGTACAGTAAGTCTGGCTACTTCAGAATATTATATTATTATGGAGTGGCTGGCTCTGATGATTTATTCTTTTTTTTTTTTTTATAAGTCTATGTTTTGGTGCAGTTGTTTATAGGGAGTTTACGTTCACCATCACTGGGGCTATCAAAAGTGTGTGTTCTTTCCGTGCGTCAAAAGTTCTATCTGCGAAACCCCCCCACCACCACCACCACCACCGGTGGGCCGCTGGTGGGTGGAAATGCCAGGGCCGTTTTTTGTTCCCAGTCCGTCACTGGACTCTGTCCATTCTGCAGCTTTACAAAGATAACCCAAAATACAGAAAATAACCATCTCTCAACACATACTCTCATGAAACTCAAAACATGCTCTCATATACATTAGACAGGTATCTATATAGTAATACTCTCATATACATTAGACAGGTACCTATATAGTAATACTCTCATATTCATTAGACAGGTCCCTTTATAGTAATACTCTCATATACATTAGACATGTCCCTATTTAGTAATACTCTCATATACATTAGACAGGTACCTATATAGTAATACTCTCATATACATTAGACAGGTCCCTATATAGTAATACTCTCATATACATTAGACAGGTACCTATATAGTAATACTCTCATATACATTAGACAGGTACCTATATAGTAATACTCTCATATACATTAGACAGGTACCTATATAGTAATACTCTCATATACATTAGACAGGTACCTATATAGTAATACTCTCATATACATTAGACAGGTACCTATATAGTAATACTCTCATATACATTAGACAGGTCCCTATATAGTAATACTCTCATATACATTAGACAGGTACCTATATAGTAATACTCTCATATTCATTAGATAGGTACTTATATAGTAAGCCCATTAACTCCTCCTTTCATTGATGATGCTGTTAAGCACTTTCCATGTGCCTTGTATATGTTTTTGTGTTGAACTAATAATTTATTATATTATATATATTATATTATAATAAAGTCTCTATTCTTTTTGTTGTCATTCAGTAAATCTATGTTGAAATCCTATACAAAAACCTTCTTTCAGTGATTCATTTTACCATACATTTCAATCATTTTTTTCATTGAATAAGTTTAGGCAGGTTCCTGGAGTTCTATATATACAACTTATTATTATGTTGTTAGACTTTTCAACATCTATTTCTAAAGTTATGCATTCCATGACATTTTCGATTGCTGTTGACATACTTTCTACAATTGAAATCATTATTTACATAGAGTGCAACCCCTCCTCCCATTTTGTTTATAATAATAATAATAATAACACATAAGTTTTATATAGCGCTTTACATGGAACTCAAAGACACTTTACAAACAAAAGAAAGAAAGAAACAAACAAACAAACAAACAAATCAAACAAGATAAGTAAATTATGGATAGGCCAATTGAAACAAGTGAGTTTTGAGCAGTTTTTTATAGGTGTTCAGTGAGTCCGAGTTTCTGATGTGGATGGGGAGTGAGTTCCAGAGGGTGGGGGCAGCTATTGCAAAGGCTCGGTCCCCCAAAGTTCGGTGGGTTGATTTGGTGATGGGTTTGAGGAGGTTTAAGTCAGCTGAGCGAAGGCGTCTGGAGGGGCGATGGTGTTGTAAGAGGTCTGTGAGGTATGGAGGGGCCAGATTATTGAGAGCTTTGTAGGTGATGAGTAGAACTTTGTAATGGATGCGCTGTTGTACAGGGAGCCAGTGAAGCTGTTGGAGGACAGGGGTGATGTGTTGTCTTGAACCGGTGTGGGTGAGGAGGCGAGCAGCAGAGTTTTGAACTTATTGCAGTTTTTGTAAGACAGATGAAGGGAGACCATATAGGAGGCTGTTGCAGTAGTCAAGTCTCGATGTAATGAATGCATGGATGAGAGTTTCAGCAGCAGATGTCGAGAGGGTGGGGCGAAGACGAGCAATATTTCGTAGATGGAAAAAGGCAGTTTTGGTGATATGACGGATATGGGGCTTAAAAGTGAGTGTGGGGTCAAAAATAATACCAAGATTTCGGATCTGGAGTGAGGTGTTGACTGTATGTCCAGCGATGGAGAGAGCGAAGTCTTGGGAGGAGGCGAGTAGTGATTTTGGACCAATGATGATGATTTCAGATTTGTTGTAGTTGAGTTTAAGGAAATTGGCAGACATCCAGGTTTTTATTGCAGAGAGGCATTTTGTGACGGTTGATACTGTGGCAGGAGTGATGGATCTAGTGCTGAGGTATAGTTGTGTGTCGTCTGCGTAAGTGTGGAATTTGAGTCCGTGATTTTGAATGATAAGTCCAAGGGGAAGCATGTACAGGATAAACAGAAGAGGACCTAGCACTGAACCTTGAGGGACTCCGTGATTGACCGGTATGGTATGGGACGTACAGTTGTTGATGGATATGAATTGAGATCTGTTGGTGAGGTAGGAGGTGAACCAGGAGAGCGCTGAACCAGAGATGCCCAGATTTTTTAGACGTTGCAGAAGGATGGAGTGGTCAATGGTGTCGAAAGCGGCAGAGAGGTCAAGTAGGATGAGAATAGAGAGGCAACCAGAGTCAGAAGCAAGCAGGAGGTCATTGGTTTATTCTATTGGTGGTGAATAGTTTGTAGCCCTCTATTTCTACATGTTTCCCCTTCTCATCATTTAACCAGGTTTCAGATATTACACTAAACATGATGAACAGATGAGGCATTTATGATGAGACACATTATTTCATAGAATCTACTAAACCTACGCCCCTGACATGACTTGTGATTTGTTTGACTCATTGCAAGGGTTTGAGACTTGCTTGTCTCAGTGTGAAGGCACCTGTGAACCAAAGCAGCCGTGTCGTCAGCAGAGCTTTATTTCACCTGCAGCTCGACTCTTTCATCACGTGTATTGATCCAGGGAAAGATAAAGAAAGAAGAAAGAGGGATTTGTCTTCAGTGGTCAGGACACACTGTGATCGACTTCTTGTTTCAGGGTTCTTCTGAAAGTCAAGTCCGATATTTTCAGGTTTAGGTTTCGGACACATCTGAAGAAATCAGCCGTTTGAAACTGAATATGTTCTGACGCTTGCTTCGTCTCATGGTGAGTTTAATTTACAGAGATAGTTAAGGTTATGGCTTGCATGATTAGTATAACCCCAACAATACTGGCTTGTCGAGGCTGATCAATCAATGTTTGGGAGTTCAAATATTCAATAACATGAACATGAACTGGATACAATAATGATTTGGGTTGCTTCTTTTATTTTCATTTTGAAGAAAATACATACTGAGCAGAACATTGTATGACCTACAACACATTCTCATTAACAGGTTTGTATGATTTTGTACAAAAACGTATATATGCAAACTATTCGTATTATATCTTATGCCAACCGATCGCATGTTTAGGAGCCGCTGCATTTCAAAGTTTAGCCGACATACGGGGGCCCTCGTAGCTTTCCTGGTTCAGCGTGCGCTGCACGTACCAAGGATCAGTCCTTACCGCAGTGGCCCAGGTTTGAGTCCAATCCGCGGCCCTTTGCTGCATGTGATTCCCCTTCTCTTTCCCAGCTTTCCTATCTTAAGCTGTCTCAATAAAGGCCAATAAAAGCCCCAAAGAAATCTTAAAAATTAAAAGAAATGCCAACAAAAGGTCACAGTCTTCCAGCGACGACAGGTACATTTAGAAAATAGATTTGTGGTTTGGGTTATGGGATACAAACACCTGTTTCCTTGGTGAAAGTGTTGTGTTTTCTCCTTAACTTCTTCAGGGACATGAACTCTGCTCTCCAGCTAGAAAGCTCTGTGTTTAATTGATCTGTGAATGTCAAGTCAGTTTTACTTCTATAGCACCTTGAGGGGCTTTACAGTCTGTGCAGCTCAACACCAAGCATGTCCTGAGACCCTCACTGAATGTTAATTAAACGCTCACAACTCCTGGAAGTAAGACATCATTATGATGGTAATCTAGTTATTTTCTTTCTGAAATAAATTCATCGCCCCTCAGTAAAATTTCCTAAACAGCAGTTACTGTTTGTTTATGTGTCCAAGATAAATTTCCTTTGGGACCATACAAATTTATCCTATCTTAAAACTGCTCCGCTCCCTTTGCAATATCTCTGCATAATTTGCACGTGTAATTTTGAATCCTATAGAGGTTGCTGCTGTATCAAAATTGTGTTCTGTATATTGTATGTGCTTTATGTGCTTTGTGTTTTTGTATTGTTGTCTTTTCCTTTATATGTCCATGTGTTTTTTTTTATTACCTTGCACTCCTGACTGCAGATCAAGTTATCCATCTGGGATAACAAAGAGACTGAACTGAACTAAATTCATCCATCCATTCATGAAACAACTTTCTTTCTGCCTCACTCTCAGCTGTGAATAAACGTTTGATGCACCTGAATGCAGTTTTCTCCTCTTTAGCAGGACGGGGATAATAAGCTCTAAGATTTAGCCGTGCTGGCTTTGTCCCAAACCATACCATTCCACTTCCTATCTTTTTTCCCCTTCTCTATCACAGTCATGATTTACTGACAGAGCAGCCGCGTGCAGCCTAAGTCTTTATATTGACCGTATTGAGCCTCTTTGTAGCTGACCAAAGATTGGTTTCTTTGTCGCAGGCTTATCTGCAGACGAACAAACAGGTTGGTGGGATTTACTGTCAAACTGAAAGGCTTGTGTTATTTCCTCACTAAAGGCTACATTTACATTGCTACATTTTGGTTTGTAAGCGTAGTTTTGAGCCAAAAGCCATAAACATGCCTATATGCCTGACATGGTTTGATTAAGATTATATCATGGAGACATTAACACACATTTTGTAAAGTTGTAATATAAATAATTACATCACCAAAACTTTCCAATCAAAGAGTTGCCTGTCAGTCCATATGACGTCATGTTTACAGCTCTTAAAAAAATCAAGAATGTCAATCCGCATGGACCAAATGAGCTGAACCTGAAAAGTAGTTCCCACATCCTGAGCACAGGAGTTAGAGTTTCAACTAACACGCCCAAACCTCATATCTCATCATCATTCTGGTATACTGGACATAAACAGGAGGCAGTGTGGAGACTCCGCCCCACTGCTGGTAGTTGCCATGGTAACGTTAGTAGCTTTAAGTCTCAGAGAACGTGACGTTGTGACCGATAAAACCCAATCAGGAGGAGAAACGTCGGCGTCAGCGTCGTTGTTGTCAAAGGTCTCCGTTTGAAACCCAACCCCCCAGATTCAGAACCAGAACGGGTCAGAAGTGTTTCCTAATGTCTCCGGTTTAGGGGCTCAGACACACCAGAGCAGGGGGAATGAGAGGGGGAAACACCAGAGCAGGGGGAAGGAGAGGGGGAAACACCAGAGCAGGGGGCAATGAGAGGGGGAAATGCCAGAGCAGGGGGGAATGAGAGGGGGAAACGCCAGAGCAGGGGGGAATGAGTGGGGGAAATGCCAGAGCAGGGGGAGTGAGAGGGGGAAACACCAGAGCAGGGGGAATGAGAGGGAGAAACTCCAGAGCAGGGGGAATGAGAGGGAGAAACACCAGAGCAGGGGGAATGAGAGGGAGAAACACCAGAGCAGGGGGAATGAGAGGGGGACACGTAGCAGAAGATCTTCCTTTTTAAACCTAAACGTAGCGGTGGAGATGGAGCCTAAAACTCTGTCCGAATTCACTGCCTGGATGTGTTTTAGGACAGATATGGAGATTGTCTTCAACAGGGCTATTAGGCAGTTGATTGCCCTCCATTTACATCAGATACAGATTGAAGCGCTCCTCTGGTTGGTGACACCGGGGCTCGCTGGCTGTGGGAACATCAGTCAATAATTTGGAAACGCTTGAATGACCGCAGATAATTTGCCGTGGAAATAAGCAATCATCCAGACTTGGTGAGAAAGTGCGTTCAGTTGTTCCTTTTGATGAAAACAAATCTGCTTTTCTCACACAAAGAAGAAATGCAAAGAATGAGACAAATCAGTGATGTATGAACTATAAACATCAACTATAGTGCAATTTTGATGTAAACATTGAATAGAATAATTACATTGAAGGTGAAAGTGTTTGCTTGTAGAGACAAACCCACAGAGCAGGGGTCATCAACTAAATTTTTTCAAGGGCCAGAATTTTTCTACGCAGACACTCTGGGGGCCGGACTTTCAAATAAAGAAAATAAAATGTATTTATACCTAATACGCCTATTCTTGTTTGAAATTTTCACTTTCTTACTGAATTAATGCTATTCTTTTTTTTTTCTTTTACATGTATTAGTGTGAGCAAACTCCTAAAAAACATGGAACTCCATAATGATAACTGGCTCTTTAACTAGAAAATGATCTCAGACTAGGAGGCAGTTCACTGAGGAGTGATGGTTAAAGTCTGTGATTATGGAAACATTATTGTAGTATGCAGCATCCTGATTGGTGGAAAATGCTTGCAGAAAGAAAGGCTGTTGTCAGGTAAGAATGACACTGTCAAAGACGCTGAAGTGAAAAGTTGACGTGGAAAAGCCAAAAGTCCAGCTTTAATGATGAATGACTGATAAGCAGGCTATGCACTCGTCATGTATGCCTCATTTGCAATGAAAGATGCTGATGCAAAATAATACAACCAGCATCATCATCATCAAGAATGAAGAACTCGAACATAACGATCGCGTCATTCACGTGCATATTAAGTAGCCACTTATAATACTTCCATAGATTTACCGCTCCAGCGGAGTTTGGTTTGTTCAGCCAGCAGTGAGGTTTACAAGAATTTGTCCAAATTTCCAGATTCCCGGCAACTTAAGATCAACAGTTAGACTAAACACCGACAGCTTTTGTTATAGCTTGTTTGTAAAAATTCGCTATTTGCAGAGTAGAGCTGTGTTGGTAGAGTAGAGCTGTGTTTGCGTAAAACAGCGCGGTGGATAAGAGTGCACTGAGCAGACTGAGCAGATTGAAATATCGCTTTCTACATGTTTATCCCGGTCTACACAGGTGAGTGCATTGATAAGTATTGACTTTTTACTCACGAAGGTTTAATTGTAGCCTATTCACAGAAAAGAGACAGCGCGAGTTCATCTGCCCCAGCGGCCGTTGGTAACTCTTTCTGTATCGTTCCCAGTCAGGTGCTGCGTGTTAAATTAACGCACACACACATCTTGGCTCAGCTGTGTGTGTGGAGCTCAGGCATCGCTGCATAGAATCCCGGCATGTGAAGAGAGATGTAAATACAGGGGGCTGGGTTTTTGCTCTAAATGCTTGAAATGATAAATAACAGAACGCATTTTGTTCTCTTTACATTCATGATTATTCTGCGGGCCAGACTAAAAGCTTTGGCGGGCCGGATGTTGCCCGCGGGCTGCCAGTTGCCGTTGGCTGCCACAGAGGATTAAAACCCAGCCTTGTTAGCTTTTTTAGCCTCGTTTAGCTCGTTGTTTTGGTTTTACAATCATCTCTTTCAAACCACAGCAACAGTCCATAAAATAACCTGTTTTTCATTGCAGGGAAGGGACCATTAGTGATGGCTTACTGGGTCAGCATCTCTGCTCACAAAGCAGGTTTGTCTTAATTATGGTTTAAAAGTGACTTACTGACCTACTCTCATTGACCTGGGTCTAGTGAACGTGTCATGTAAATTGTCCTCTGATTAGATCAACGCAGCTGTTTGTGTGACAGTAATAGATAGTAAGAAGGTTAACAGCAAGAAGTCACAAGCACAAATAAGGTAACACACTGACCTAGTCTGAACCAACGGAAGTACACTTCCAAATTAAAGCCTCTGCTTCCTCTCTCTGTGTGTTGCCATTCTTAAACTCCATTCTCCTTGAAAGAACAGCAAACTTCAAGCTACACGCTGAAAATATCAAGTTATGAAGAAGGTGTGGACGGTGCAACAAGACAGACCTGCTTGGTTCTTTCAGGGAATGATTGTAAAGATTTACTAAGAATATGTTGAGGTCATTTCCTCTCTAACTGGGAGGTTTTGGGACTGATTGGTGGGATTGCTGTGGACCAAGTACACACAGAGATACACTGGTAAGAGCCAATGAGGTTTAACCATGTATCAGCTCATTTAAATAGCTCACAGTACTGGATTGTGTCAACAGTTAACTTCATTTAATATTGGATGTGGAGTTTTCTTTTGCAGGGTGCAAATGTTCCACCAGAACCAGTTCCTTCCTGAGACTATTTAGCAGAGCCACCGTCGCTAACCCAGAGTAGGCCTGGTGGATACTCAATCCTTTTTTTTTTAAGATTATTTTTTGGGCATTTTTAGACCTTTATGCTACATCGAGGCCTTTTGATTTGGATGAATGCCATGTTTTCATTTAGAATCTTTTAATTTTATTTGGAAAATTTTATATCCATAAATGTAAATGCTCTGAAAGAAAACCGAATATTCATTTAAAAATGACATCAAGTTATATTTTGAAACTTTAAAAGGACTGACAAATAAGAAAGCCATCCGGACTCTGAACATTTACAATGACTTACAACCTCTTTAATGTAAATTTCATGTGCCACTTTTTCATGTACGTATGTATGCATTTAATGTTTTCAATGTATATGTGTATCTGTACTGTAGACAAAAAAAAAAAAAAACTTGAGTTTCAGACTGTCTGTTCAACCTAATTGCATTTTAATATACTACATTTATACACTAAACCTACAGTAGACCTAGCGAGGCTACGTGCTGAACATTGTATGTTATTTTAGAAGTGAAAGAATGGCTTTTGTTGTTGATTTGCTTTACCCTGAGCTCGAGGAGAGATTTCACTCGCTTGTCTGAATCAGATCCTGTTATCATTTTAGATTGAATTGTAGTAGGACTCAACTGAACTGGGTTAATGATACTAGAGACTCGCAGTCAATTTAAAGACTTGGGTGAAAGATCAGAGCGAATCATGACTCACACAGGTTTACTCCAGAGTTTAGCGCCGCCCAAGGCCGTTGGGATTGGTTTAAAGAAACAACAAGAGTTTTTGTTCTTCGACCCCAGAATGCATCTGTGGTGTTGCCAGACCTTACACCACAATGTGAGGCTATGTAATTTCGGTAAAGGCTTTATTTTGAAATATAATCATATTAATTGCAATTTTTATACACTTTCCCTCCACGTGTAGGTAAGCATGACATTGTGGCTTCTTAGGTATGCGTGCATGCATCTGAATGAGTCATGCATACATATTTATTGTATATTTTATACATTTTTACTTACACGTGTAGGTGAGCATGAAATCTTGGCTTCTGTGTACTGTGGTCTGCGTGCATGCATCGGGATGAGTCATGCGTGCAGAGAGCAGCACTCAGGCACCTTGTCTCTGAACGTCCCCTCCGAACCTGCCAGACATATGTCGGCATCTGTCCTGCTGTCATTTCTCAGGCAACACTGCAGACTCTGCTCTCCCCTCAGTGAACACAGACACAGCCACACACTGAAGGCCACCAGATGTGGATTACGTGCACGTCGGTAGAGCATGTGCACGTGGATACTTTACAGAGTGAAGCTGCTGGAGGTCTGCGCTCATCTGAGTAGAAACAGTAGACGTGCTCAGAGATAGAATGCTTTCTTCTGCCCTCCTGCAACAACATTCATCTTATCCCAAATCTCTCTTACGCTCTTTTCTGTGAGGTTTGTCCGTACAAGTGTACCTCGTTGTAATTAGATTTGATCATAATCAACACCCTAAAATGGCTTTATGACACAAAAATGTCACCGGAGAGTAAAAAAAAAAAAAAAGAGTGATTTCACATCACTTCTCACAAGCCTTCATTGCTGTCAGCAATCAGGAGACTATTTAGCATTTATACACATTTAGCCGTGTCAGTAGTTTCATTAGAGGACCCGAAACAATTAGAAAATATTAATATTACACCTGTCAACAAGGAGAAATGGTTCGAAGCAAAGTGGTAGATGGGAGGTGATCACGGGGATGAGACAGCTGCGGAGAATATTCTACAGCAGGTCATGTAACATCTGTCAGCGTGCAGCGGAGGACATTTCTCCGGACAACGAGCTGCAGAAAGACCCCGAGGCAGCTGTCGCAGAGAGAGAATTTACCTGACAACTACCAGTTGCTAAAATATGACAATAAACTCACCAAATCTAAAATCTTCTCCAAGCTCTCGGTAAATTGTCAAGCCATGAAGAGACAAGACCATTCGGAAACAGATTATTCATTTTGTACTAAATTAATTTCATCAATCATTTCTTTTGTTGGCTTGATAAAATGTTTGAACTGCAAATTCAGATTAAGCAAATATAATCCTTAAATCAAATTGTTTGTTTTTCTGTGTAGAGGCAAACAAGGACACTAAAAAGGGCTTACAAAATCATATTCTATTACATTTTCTAACTTACTATACACAATTTAAACTTGAGCCGTCTGCGTAGTTTGTTATTTATTTCTGTGGACCAACCAAAACTGTTAAGATATATACTGAAATTTGTAATTTCATTTTGGTTTTAGTTTCCAATTTGAATCTGCTGCTCTTCAATATAGAGGAGGCTTGTCTGGAAATTGAAGAGGTACAGAGGAAGGAGCCTGAGGGATTGGAGTACCGGGGTCAGCCCTATGTTCCCACATTTCTAAGAATTTTTATTTTTCACTGAAAATTAGGCCCTATGTTCCCACAGCTCTATGGTTCCACATTTCTAAGATTTTTCTTAAAATTAGGCCCTATGTTCCCACAACCCTATGTTCCCACATTTCTAGGACATTTTCAAAATTAGGTATTGGGTTCCTACATTTCCCTTCAATTTTAGCCCTATCCTCCCACAACATTTTTTAGGGTTAGGGTTAGGGGGATACAATTTGATACAAATTCATTGACAAGGAAATGTGGGAACATAGGGCCTAATTTTGGGAAAAAAATCTTAGAAATGTGGGAACTGTGGGAACATAGGGCCTAATTTTGAAAAAGATCTTAGAAATGTGGGAACATAGGGCTGTGGGAACATAAGGCCTAATTTTCAGTGAAAAAAAAAAGTCTTAGAAATGTGGGAACATAGAGCTGTGGGAACATAGGCACGCTCCCAGAGTGCCAGGAGCAGCCTCCTCATGGATGTATTAAGAGAACTGGATACAGCGTTCGGTGTGAAGCCCCGTTCATTCCAATGAGAGTTTCTCAGTAGCACACAAGCAGTCATGGAGCTCAAAGAAAATACCGGGATCTTCGGCGTTGATTGGCCCATGACATCACGATGGACATGCGCACTAGTACAGTTTGTTTGAGTTGTCGTAGCAACACCAATCGTCCATGAGCTTCTCTCTTGTGGATATAGAAACAAGTATACGTGTAGAACTCGCTGTTCATTGTCTAAAATATTCACTAACGTTAACCAATGTGTCATCTTATCGTTTAATGCTCATCTAAATAAACCATAGATGCATTAAGAGAATCAAGGAGATGTAATCATTATGTTGTGCTACTAGCTACTACTAACGTTAGCCCCAGGAGTTTGGGAACAGAGACGTTAATAACGTTACATTCACGTTACAGGCTTTACAGCATACAACCCTCGGATGTATTACAAGATAATAGAAATGATGAACTACAACCATTATATCTAATACAGCTACAGGATCTCAGGAGAACCGTCTTATGAGCCTGCAAGTGCAGGGAAAGTGGCCGCAGTCCTGTGTGTCTGCTCGCTTTCATTATGTGCGTTCATCATGCCTAGTTTAATAACTCTGGATTTGGCTATTAGTGCACATTAACATTTTTTAAACATGATGGTTTGAACAAGGACCATTTAAGGGTTCCGACTGGCAAGTTGAAAATTATCCGCTGAAATATAGATGTTTCTTTCGCCATGTAAAGTCTATGAGAAAAGTCTTTCTGGGCTAGCGGGTTGCCAGACGTTGCAATTCCACCGTTGGCCGCTAAGCCCATGGTTGCATGAAAGCATGGCGCTGTTTCTTCTGGGCTTGATGCTCCTCTGATCATCCTCCCACTGGAATCAGTTCCACCCCCATGCCTGAGGGAAATTATGAGACAATTGATGAAAATATGTCCTCATCCAGTGACCTGTGAAATGAACAGTCCGTCCATCCATCCTCAAACCCTGAGAGTGGGCTTCCTTCAGTGAAGGCTACTCTCAGGGGATGGGAAAGGACGTCTCCTCTCTCTAAAACACATTTGCTCGTTGCCCCTCTCCTCCGATGATTTCCTCGCGTCTCTCCCAGGCAGAGGAAAGGAGGCAAGTGGAGGACTCGAGGAGGCAATTTACATAGACATAAGAAGCAGCCATTGAAAACTCCTACCAGAAGGCTAGTAAGCTCAAGCAGAAAGACTTCAAGGCAGTGCAGTATGAAAGTCTTAGGACTTAAGTCAGGTAAATGTTTTCACTTTGTTCCAGTCAGGTATTGTTAACTTTCTAAAAATCTAATTGTATGTCCTAGATATACAGCATTTTTGTATGTCTTTGTATGGGTTTCCAGGCCAACCATCACCTTTCTGAGGTGAAAGGACAGAAAGCAGGTGGCAATGTTAAGAGAAAGTTCTTAATTGGTGAACGTCACTCTTAAATCAATAAAATCGTAAAGTACTATTTATTTTGCACATTTGAAGCCCCTTGTGCTCCATGACAGTCATGTAGAAGGTCTGCGTATGCGTGCAAACAATTTGTGCATGATCCCTGCCAGTTCATCTGTCACTGCAGGGGGAAAGAAAGAAATAGAAAAGTTCCCCGTCCCGTCGCACCTCTGCATCTCTGTGGCTCGGGGTTACATGGCAATTAATCAACGACGGCAGCCCGGCAGACGGATCTGGAATTTACATAATATAATAGCCAGGCTTTGTCTGCGAGAAGCAGACAGGGGGGCTCTGCTGTCATCCCAAGACAGTCCTCAGCCTTCAATGTGATATAGTGTAATAATAATAATATGGCTGAGCGTGTGAGATAAACCAGCCTGTTCTCATGAAGCATTCTTTTACATTGCTACAATCGGTATTCCAAGTATTTATTACTGTCAGCAGCACATTGACTGCCGCTGTATAAGAGTGTAAAGATCCTCGTAGGGAGGAGGTCGGGGGGGGGGTGTTTGGCATTCACCCAGGAAACAAGTGTTCATGTCCTGAAGAAGTTAAGGAGAAAACACAAGACTTTCACCCAGGAAACAGGTGTTCATGTCCTGAAGAAGTTAAGGAGAAAACACAAGACTTTCACCCAGGAAACAGGTGTTCATGTCCCGGGAGTAGTACTTAAGGGGACTGCCTTTTAACCCAAACGACAATTTTATTCTAATCTTAACTAGTGTCATGTGACCGGCCGGTGGTCACTGTAATTTCAAAGGATATCATACGAATTGTTGTGCATAATGTCCTGAGAGAAGTTAAGGGGGAAAACACAAGACTTTCACCCAGGAAATGGGTGTTCAAGTCCTGGGAGTACTACTTAAGCTGTAGTGCGTAGTTTCTGTCTCCCCCATGAGGAATTCAAAGTAATGACAACAACACTGTCAGTTCGTAGGATATCGTAGGAATTGTTGTGCATACGTTTTTGTACGATATCATACAAACCTGTTCACGAGAATGCGTTGGGTAAACAGAGAGAGTGAGAAAAGTTCCAACTCCAGGAGGACAATCTGTCCTCCAGATCTCAGGAGCTTTTGGGATCTTTGCCTCTGTAACTATAGCAACATCACTGCGGTCTTTGATTTGTGTAGCTTACTGTAAATTCAGACAAAAACAGTTTTCTCTCAAAACAAGGATGACCTTTCTTTATGTCTGCGGGGATTCAATGTTTGCTGCAGCCTGTGTTTGTGTGTCCTTGTTAGGATAAGCCTGCTGGTATTGTATCTGGCTTTGCAGTTCCCCAAACCACCTATGAACATTATTGGCTGCATTTTAACACAGAACACCAGGGCTGAACGTTGTTGTGTTTTTGCTCACTGTCCTTTCTGTCCACAGACCCCCCCTCCCCCCTTAACCCTGTCTCATTTTCTGGTATGTGAACACATTTTTGCATCTATTCAGGGCAAGCTGAAAAATAATACAGCTGTGTACAAATGGAGTAAGTTCTGTGCTATTCTTCCCAGTGAAGTCCGTTGTGCAACATTTTAATGTTGCATAATTTCCATAACATTTTGTTAAGACATTCATACTCCCCAATATATAAATCCTACTAAAGTTGGTGATTCTCTGACTTTTCGAGATTGTCCTCCCCGAACGCCCACATTAATCGTTTGTTCAAGCAGCAATTAGGACTCATATTAATGTTTCTAGTGACAGCGCCATCTAGTGGCCGTAGTAGATCTGACGGGAGCAAAGCAGGAAATAATAATAATAATGTCTGCCACACACTAGAGGACTTTGAATAAAATAAAGTCTGACACCATCTCACATCTAACCTTAAAGACTGTCCTAATAAGTAAATAGTGGGGATCTTGCAGGGTCACACATTGCCAGAGGTGTCAAAAGTATTCACATTCATTACTCAAGTAGAAGTATAGATACTAGGGTTTGAAAAGACTTTTGTAGAAGTTGAAGTATCAACTCAAGCTTTTTACTTAAGTAAAAGTGTAAAAGTACTGGTTTCAAAACTACTTAAAGTATAAAAGTAAAAGTAATGTAAGGCAGAGATCTTCAACAGGGGGTCCTCAGAGTCATTGCAGGGGGGCCTCCAAATTATTGTACATTTTTGAGTCTTTAAAAAAAATAAAAATAAAATGCCTTAACATAATTCCAACATATTATTAGCAAATATAAATTCCCACTGATGATAGGCTTACTGGCCTATAGGTAAGGTAGTCACTAAGATATCAGCCCACAGATACAGTTAATCCTAGATATACTGTGCCACGTAACATTAAAATATGATTTAAAAAATCATGCCAACAATTAATATTTTAATAGCTTATGAAAAAAGGTATGTAAGAAGACTTTAGGTTACCCTAACAGTTATTGTAGGCCCAGTTTAATATGCAACTTAATTTCATACAATATGTAGTAGGGGGTCCCTGCTACATCTCACTTTAAGTTAAGGGGTCCTTGGCTTAAAAAACGTTCAAGACCCCTGATGTAAGGGGGGGAAATGCCATTAAGGACAACAGCTTAACTCTAAAACGCGGGGACAAAATCATATGACTATAATAATGTTACAGTATATTAAAATCATACCTGCAAACTCAGAAGGGCTGAAAAAGGTGACATGAGGCTACATCTCTTCTGTGTTTTTCAGACAACGGCAGCTACAGTCTGGTGTCAGACTCCTCTCCAGTGAAATACAGACACACTTTTACACCGTTTAGCTCTCAGCATTTTATCATGTTTACTCCAGCTGCTAGCTAACGCTAGGCTAACCTGCTTCCAACTGTAGTGTTGACTATCGTCCCGTACGGCGATGTTCAGTTCCCTCTAACGTCCGTTTTCGGAGCATCGCGCAGGCACCTAAGGCACCGAAATCCGTGTTGCTATTCGGTCCGGTAGATAACGGTCGTTAAGGCACCGGTGGCGTATTAGCACCGGGTCTGTACAGGTGTTATGGATCGCGTACAAACCAATAGGGTGTTGGAATAGCTATGTTTATACTTCTCATCCAACCACAATCAAATTCACTCTCTCCGGATGGAGCGATCTGGATAGGGTTTTTTGTGTGTGTTTTTTTGAACGATGACTAACGAGCTGGAATGAAAACAAGCCGAACTGAAATATGAGTAACGAGGCTATTTTTAAAATGTAAGGAGTAGAAAGTACATATAATTGCGTGAAAATGTAAGGAGTAGAAGTAAAAAGTATGCTGTAAAATAATTACTCCAGTAAAGTATAGATACCCAAAATCTCTACTTAAGTAAGGTAACAAAGTATTTGTACTTCGTTACTTGACACCTCTGCACATTGCAAGACTACAACTAGATTCCTTTTGAAAACTGTAACCAAGCTAGCTAGCTACCGCTAGCGTTAGCTGGTAAATTTAAGGGAAAGTCTGCAGATTTCAGACGTACAGATGAATGTCTCCAGTACCAGGAGGAGCGTTATCCATTGGTTCTTGACAATGTTCAAGAGATTTAATTCACTACCAAGACTTCAAAGTTAGCATAATAATTCATTTTGAAAAGACTGAGTTTATTATTATTATTATTATTATTATTTATTACATTTATATAGCGCTTTATCATAGACACTCAAAGCGCATTTGGGGGGACGGGGGGTGGGGACTGCTCTATAACACCACTAATGTGTAGCACCCACCTGAGTTTATGACCACCTTACACCAAATGATGGAGACGACGGAAGCACCCCCGACTCTAGCAAGACTTATTGGAAATTAGTCTGCGATACTGCTTGAAAAGGTGTAACTAAAAGCTGCTGTGTGGACATTTGGTGTGTTCATAAAATATCAACAAAACTGAATGCAGGATTATAATATCTAATAACTTTTGGTTTGGTTGGTGTCACTCTGTCTCGCTGAGTGTGTTTTCTGGAACATTTGCTGTGGGGAGGGAACTCCCACAGATCAACAACTACTGCACACCAGCACAGAACTGTCAGCAGATTCAAAGCAGAGCTGCTCATTTAAAACAGCTGTTAGAGCCATTTCACTGGCAACCAGCGTGCGACACTGTGGGTGTGAAAAGTTTATCTAAATGTGGCCTAATTGGTTCAGCTGTGTTGCGCACGAGGTCACAGTGTTTTGAACGTGGTAACGTTTTAAGATGGAAAGGAGAACTGTCATTCTGTTTGATTAGTTTTGTTATTATTTCACATAAAATGATCGACATATCCAAATTTAAGTTTCAGATTTTGGACAATTAATTTGAGGGAAGATTGTTTGTTTTAAAGCATCCCATCTACACCGGGCCCACGCGTTAATTACCCACCAAAAGAAAGAACACATGTGCGCCAACAGCAGCACATAGGCTGAATTCAGTGACTATGTTTACATGCACATAATATTCTGTTTTTTGCCCTTATTCCAATAAAGATGATATTCCGACTAAGCTGTTTTCATGTCTAATGCAAGTTAGTACTTCATTAATATTCCCGTTTACATGCATTTGCAGCTGTGTAAAATAAGATTTTATCAAAGTGTTCCAGCGGTGGAGGACTTGTTGGAGCGTGTGAACACAGCGTCTGTTTTTTGTTCCTTCAACCAGCTTCTAGAAAAGGTTGCCTCATATCCAAAAACCTGTTGATGTCCAAGACTTTGATTATGTTTAAAAGTAGCTGTGTTTCTCATTCTTATCGGGTCTACAGCCCTGCAAACTGTTAGCTGGTTTGTTTGTGTACAGTAACCATAGCAGCTGACTGTAAGCCGTCCCAAACTGCAGTAAAACCCCCGATTGAGACACATATTCTGAATGCGCTGTATACATGTCCAAAGAATGCCTCTAAAACCCAAATAATAGCGGAATATCACACGTCTTAATCTGAAAATGCTATGGTTGGAAAAATACCTTATTCTGAATATCCAACCGGAATATGCTGTTTATATGACCTGTATCAAATTCAGAATATTGTTATATTCGGAATAAAAGTAGAATATTGGTGTGCATGTAAACATGCTCACTGTTTCTCTCCAATACTATCTTGGAGAGAAACAGCTTTAGTTGGCTTCACAACTAAAGATCATTGTTGAAAACTTGCTTTCAACTGAGACCTTGTTTTTGTTCTCATTATGCTGCCACAATACTGGTAATTTGTTGGGAGCCCAGTATGGTTTCTGAATCTTGATTAAGCCGGCCCTAATGAGCTGTGACTGTTAATGAGCCAGCTGCACAACTCTTCCTGTTCTCGTTGATTATTGGCTTACTTTGTTTTGTTCCTTCAATCTCACACTGGGACTCCACACAGTAACTGCGATTGCTATTGATCTGGAATATGCAGTTTATTTTAGCAGTTACTGCAAAGACAGTATAAAGAACAGTTGGTTTTAGACGTGCATATATCAAATCAAGACATGAATCTGTTTCATTTCATTCTGTGAAAACTAAATAAAGCCCCTCTCGTGGTTGTAATTTGTATCATACATTCAGGGGTTTTCCTGGCTCAGAATGGGCCTTTGGGGGGAAACCATAGCCGGTAAAAATAATGGACTGTGACGTCACTCATTGGTTTCTGAAGAGCCCGAATGAAGCGCAAAGTGGGCGGCTCCCCCAGTCGCCATCTTGACAGTGATGCTGTGTGGAGCTGAGGTCCACCGGGCGGGCTGAATGAATCCTGGTTGCTGAAACCATGCCTGCCTAGCGCTAAGCTCCCAAGCTAGCAAAATGCTAAGAAGCTAGGCTAAAGATAAAGCTACTCTTTTGCTAGTTCCTCCCGGTTGACGTTCGTCTTTCGTTTGAGGTAAGTTAACCCAAAATTATTAAACAAAACGTAATATAATTATTTGTTATTGAGATAAGACTTTACACAAACGTAAAATGTATGAACACTAAAAGATCCAAGTCCTAAAACATTAGCTAACTTAGCTCACCTGCAGGCGAGCTAAGCTACTTCTCCCTGCTATCAGGAGGAAGAGAGGGTCAGCTGTCGCTATTGAAAACTGTGCCTCTATTGCATGGTGTTGCCATATGGCAACAAATTCTTTTTCTTAGTTTTTTTTCACAGGCAACAATATAAAATCCATTGTTTTTCTGTTTAATTGTGTAAATGGGTCTTTTATTTTGAAATTTCATATAACCAGGAAATCCTGTTTGCTCGTCCCTTTTCCGCACAATGTGCCAAACTGAAGCTCACGTTCCAGTATCAGCCAAAATGTAGGTTTGTTTTTTAATTTTAGAAGCATAAGTAAACTTTCAATTTTGATAATTTAAACCAGTTAAAATGTAATATTCTGTAAAAAGGCTAAAATGAATTTGTAGCCTTATGGCATCATTATGCAAATATTGAAGTGAAATGTGTCCATTCAGCCTAATGGGCTCAGATTGAGTTACATAACTTTAGGCTGCTCTGACACTATTTTTTTATTTAACCTTTATTTAACCAGGTTAGTCTCATTGAGATATAAAATCTCTTTTTCAAGAGAGACCTGGCCAAGATAGCAGAACAAGTTAGTTACATAAAACAACAATTTGCAATCACAAAACAATCACAAAAGAGGCAAAGACATCTCAAGTGCATTTCAGTTAGATAAAAGTACCATTAGATAAAACATTTACACGTGTGGATGGAGTCATGTTCTATGGTTTTAACATAACCTTTAAAATTGTTTAAGGAAATTAGACACTGTAATTTGAGTGTTTTCTGTAGGTCATTCCAAGTAGAAGGAGCAGCAAACATGAAAGCCTTTTTAAACATCTCTGTCCGCATGTAGTACAGACATAGTCTCTGTCTGTACTATGTTTGAAATTATTTATATTTCAAAAGGAAAAAATATTAAATGTATTTATGTTATGTTATTCCAGCCATTTTTGTAATTAATATATTGTCTGAGTTATTAATTACACACTAATGTAAATTAATTGCTGGTTATTCCAAAGGAAATCATGTTGGCTCACCCAAATTATCTGTTGGTCCACTCACATTTATAGTCAATATACCCTTCTAGTTTAAATAGGGATTTCCTACAGGAAGATTATGTATCAGAAATATTTTTTCAGTGGCCATATAGTTCAATAATTGTAAGTGTAGTAGTTTGGCTTATTTTGACCCTTCAGTCAGCTTGAATCTGTTGATTTTCATCCTTAGAACTTCATCATTCACTACATTCTTCAAACCAGTTTTTCCACTGTTGGACTTCAAAACCCAGGTGGCCTGATGCCTGTGCGTGGAGAAGAAAATTGCCAACAAAAGAAAGGGGAGGCCTGTTCGACCTTTGCTCTTGGAAAAAAAGCGAGGGACGCAACAGCTTTGTGCCCCCAGATCCTGTCAGAAGGGACAGCACAGACCACAGGCCCTTGCATGCAATTGAAAAAGGGAGGTGCAACATGCCAGGGTGTAAAGGCATAGTGAGAAGCAAATGCTCCAAATGTGATGTCTATCTCTGCATTACCCACGAGCGCAACTGCTTTGTGGCCTTCCATCAGGGGTAAAACCTGGGTTAGAATGCATTGTGTAAAATGATTTTACTGATGACCAAATGAGATGAATGATATGAGTATGAATTTTATAATATTAAACTGGAAATAAACTGTTTTTAAATTAAGTAAATTGTATCTGTGTGTCTTCGTTCAGGTGTATATAACGGTCTTATTACAGTGTTATTATTAATAATTATCGCAAACTGCAATTAAAACTAAACTAATTTCACTGTAAACACATTGTGCTATACATTTTATTAAATATAAGTTGAATTTCTTTGGTATTTTTTCAATAAAAGCATGTTTTTAAAGAAATAATGGATTTGTTGGCACTTTCCATGAATGTGCGTTGTTGCCATATGGCAACAAATTACCAACCACCCCCCTTTCATTTTTATTACAGACAGAATACCAGCTGAGATCAGTTGCATTGTTTTTTTAACCAAGGCAGCACTTTTCAGATGACATTATGTGCTTACATAATTGCAAAAGGGTTCTCGACTGTTGTAGAAAGAAGTGGCTGATCTTTAATGCAATATCTACATTGCCCATTATCAGCAACCATTCATCCAGTGTTCCAAAGGCACATTCTGTTACAATTCTGATATCATTTTAAAAGGCTAACTGAAAAAAACATTGGAGAACCCTTTTGACATTATGTAAGTACATAATGTAATCTGAAAACTGCTGCCCTGGTTAAAAAAACAATGCATCTGGCTTCTTGAGTTTAGACAGCTGTCTTTTAAAAGGACAACAAAAAAGTATTTACTGTCATCTATATTTTGATATTGTTAAGCTCCCTTGCTCCATTTTATATAACTAGTGCAGTGCCCGTTGAAAATGTGCCTGTTTGGAACGGGCTGATTACTTGGCCTGTGGTGTTGCTGCTTGTAGAATTTATCAAAACCAAAGTGTACCCCAAAATGACTTACAGAAGGACACTGAACCACTTAATATGCAACTCCACTGTATAGCCTACTATCTATTGACTTAGTGTAGGCTAAGTCTACATCAGAGGAAGACATAGGTGCCCACAGAAAATACTGAGCACCCACGTGTGCCAGACTACCAGTAGGCTAAATTCATTTAAAATTAAACATTGCAATTGGTACTAAGTGGAGCGTCTGTCATAATGTGATTGGTTATGTCGCTGTCAGTCCCCTGCTCCATATCCTATGAAAACGCCTCCATCCCCCCCACAGTGCGTGCATGTGCGTTAGGTAATCAGAGTGAGAATTAAATGGACAGATTTGTTATTAAAAAAGCAAACCTAATGATGCAAGTGCATCAACGATATCCACCACCAGTGCAGAGAGTTCTTAATTTCCCACGAAGCTGATCGCGGTTGATACCCCAGAATCGGTTGCTGTGCGCTGGATACAGAGCACCGCGAGCAGCCGGTTGTGGTGCTCCGTCAGGTCAGCGGTAGTTGGTGGTCAGTGTTGGGAAGGATACTTTCAAAACGTATTTCGTTACAGAATACAGAATACATGCCCACAAATGTAATTTGTAACGTATTCCGTTACGTTACTCAATCTGAGTAACGTATTCTGAATACTTGGATTACTTCAGGATTACTTCCACATTGAATTGCGTTTTATAAGTGTAGGAATGCGGCTATCACATCCAGCTTACTAAACAGGCCTAAAATGGTGTGTTCTTTTTATTCCAACTAGCTGAATGTGTACCTGAACAAGCAGATAGATTATTGTATTGGTAGTCCCGAACTAACCTGACTCCACCAGATGGATCGCTTCACATTAGCTCGGCATATCCATCTGGGAACTTTCCGTTGGAGAACTTTTGGGAAGGGGCGGAAATACTGGTTAGCTGATTGGATGAACCATCTGTCTATCACCTATGTTGGTGATAGACGGGCCAACCAATCAGATCCACGAAGCATATGAAAATACAACCACAAGCCCGCCCATGCTGCTGCAGGCAAAGCATAGCTCGTTAGCTCAGCATGCAAGCAACGTGTCGGTAAAGGATATTTGCCGTTTGTGTAACTAGAATTTAGGAATAAAAGACACCATTTCAGGTTCCCGGACCATATTCCAAAAGAAGGATCCAAGAGAAAAAAAGCATTAGCGAGCGGCTAACAGAATTAGGGCTATACCGCTCTCTGAAAATACTGGTTAGCTGATTGGATAAACTATCTGTCTATTACCACCTAACTCACCTCAAAACCAATGCTGATTGGCCGGGTCGTTTGGCTAACGACTCCAAATTTTCTCTATCTCAAGATGCCAGACTGATCTCCGAGTGGAAAACTGGAGCTCGCGAGATCAGGACGGTCTCACGAGGCTAGTCCCGAACTGCATACTACAAAAATCTAACCGCGGTCTAAGCTACCACAAGCTAATTTTAGCTAACGTTAGTTAGCATGTCAAACGGGGCTAGTCAGTCTTTAAACGGCTCTGGAGCTAGTAAATTAGCACCTAGGAGAATGTAAAGTCGCACGTCAATGTTAAAATAGCAAGGTGACCAGTAAAACTACAGCAGACGACTACCCTTGGCTAATTAAAAAAATAACTTACTTTAAGATGCTTCTTCAGGTTGGAAGTGGAGTAATTTGGAGCTGAAAGGAGGTTGGTTGCTGGCAAGCAGAGGCTGCACTGCACAGTTAGCTATATTCCATTCTCCCTGTTCGTTCTTTAATGTGAAATGCTGTTTGAATTTCCAAGATAGAAACTTATTCCTGCCCTGGCTCTGTCGTGCCCGTTCCGACTCCATTGTGACTGATCACGCAAATAGCTATTTTATTTCATATCGGGGCTTCTGGAAAATGCATTAAGTTGCCTTAATTTATTCAGAGTGAATAAACTCGTGAAACAGAGAAGTATCGTCATGTAATCCATTGATTTTAACAATGTAACTGTTTTCTAAATACCAACTATTTAAATTGTAACTGTAATGGAATACAGTTACTCATAATTTGTATTCTGAATACGTAAAGCCGTTACATGTATTCCGTTACTCCCCAACACTGTTGGTGGTCAGTTAAACTTCTCATCTCCAATCCTATCTGTATCTGTGAGAAGTGGCGCTATCCTGAGTTAAAACCTCACGGCTTTATTATCGAGTTAATAGTGTGTTTGTATCGGCCGCTGTCCGTTTCCTAAGGTCCTGAAATGCAAACATTTTTTGACTACTTGTTTTTTTTAAAGGGCATGCGCCCGTGAACACCCATGGAGGAAAACATAAATCGGCGCCTATGGAGGAAGACATTGTGCTTCTATATTTACCTGACAGAGAAAATTGCAGAATCAGAATGTAATCACAAAATATCACAATTAAAACGTGGAGTAATCAGACATTAGCGTCATGGACTCATGGCAGTGCGCTACCCACCCGGCCCGTTATGAGAGCTAAACAGCACATATCTGCGATCATCAACCACCTGTGTGTGTGTGTGTGTGTGTGTGTGTGTGCGCGCAGAGAGAGAGAGAGAGAGAGAGAGAGAGAGAGAGAGAGAGAGTTGTCTTGTGTTGGATCGTTAACAAATTTAACATTCCAGCAGAGGTGTTCATTTCCATACAGGTTTAGTAGCTTGACAGTTAACGGTAAAGTAGGGGATTTGATTTGGGGGGGCTATTTTGGTGATTTAATTAACCTGACCCAGGGTGAGTCTGATGAAATCTGATGTAGGCTATCTGCCCGGTTCAACTCTGAGATTTTCTTGCATTGCACAGCGCTCTGAAGGAATAATCTCTGAGATTAGGCTACGTTATGTTCTGCCAGCTCACAGCAATTTAATACAATAAGAGGAAAATAGTCAGAGGGCTGATGTGCAGGTTACCTTCCCCCCCAAACACGGACACACGTACAGATACGTCTCGCTTTATAAGATAGCCTGCCTATAAGTGACATCACGCTCTGTCTGCACTTGTTGTCTGGTTATGCTTTGCATGTGTGGGATTCTGAAACGTTCTTAAATTCGGGAATTGTCGTTTGTTTATTCAAAGTCAAAGACAGTCCAAAGTAGTGCTACTTTGCACATTTTTGTGGGTCTGAGGTGTATGTCACATTTTAGATGCCAAAACTCTGCTGCTTTCTCTCTCTCTCTCTGTCTCTGTTCCTGCTCACTCAGTGTGAGAGGGGGAGTGGCCAGCGGCTAGAGCGGCAAAAGCCAATGTGTGCTTCTTTTACCGACGATATCTTTTGCATTTATTATCCAAACAACGTCAAACTTGGCACTGCACTTACTCGTGCCCATAGGAAGACACCTGAAATCCATCGGACTAACGGTTCGAGAGATATGCACTTAACACCCACACAGACAGACAGACGTTCCTGCAATTTATAGATAGATAGTATTGTCTAAACATACAGCTCACTCACACAATACAATACTACGTCATCTTACGGCGCCCCATAGCTGCTGCTCTGCCCGGTGCGTTCCAAACACGTACGCTGAAGGGGGATTTTTGCGTCTTATCTGACGCTGACAGCCACTGCCCGAGTGTCTGTACTTTACGAGTTCGGAGTGAGTACTGGATGACGTTGCCTAGGCAAAATAGCCATGTGTCACATATTATTGTCTGGGCATCCAGTTTTTCTGAAGGAGAATGTCAAGTAAATGCTTAAATGTTAAACACAAACATAGTCAATGGTAGGAACCCTCTGACTACAATACATTTAATCAGCCAGAGGCTTCTGATTGCAGAGATGACGCTCTGGTGCAGTTTTATAACGAATAATAAAATGCCAGTAGGTGATTTCCATTCCATGGCTATTCCAGTTTCAAGAGGGTTTCTGCTTGTCAGTTTAAACGAGGGGAATAAAATGTTTTCGGGGCATCGTTTGTTAAACTGCATGCTATTTTAATCCAGTTTACCTCACCCAATTTAATATCCACATAAATATCTCAGTAAGAATTATAATGAGCTTTTTTACCTCGTGAGCCATTGAAAGTCAATGTAACCCACTTATGTAACAACTCTCACGGTTTAATTTGCATGTGAGAATGACTGAGAACAAAAACATGTTTACTTTCTTACGCTTCTTTTCCCCCACCTGGCTGTCAACGGCAAAACCCCCATGAACCTCGGGAAGAAAAGGCATCTTCATTTAAATAGCTAATGACTTGACAAAGAGCAGGCTTTTATTATAAACTCTTCTTTAGCAACATCTAATCAGATGACTCGTTAAAACTAGCAGATGGATTGCAGATAAGATTTAACTTATTCAAAAGAGAAAACACATTCGCTAATCAGACGAGAACATTTATACCACTCCTATTGTTAGGACGGCAAACAAACACAGGACTTTCACCCAGGAGACCGGGGTTCATGTCCCATTTGAAAAGGAAACAGAGAGAGGGATGTCTGTCTCCTTCCTCTTCCTTTGTGTTGGCGTTCTAACCTCCAGTGGATTTGGGAGGACTATGGTTAACTGCTCCTCAGATCTCTGCAGGGTAAATCCAGACAGCTAGCTAGACTATCTGTCCAATCAGAGTTTTCTGTTGCACGACTAAAACTACTTTTGAACGTCCACATGTTCCACCAAAACAAGTTCCTTCCCGAGACTATTTAGCAGAGGCACCGTGGCTCCGTCTGGAGCATAGCACCGGTTCAAATGGTTCAAAGAAATGCCAATAAACCAGAGCATGTTATTCTCCCATCCAGGAATGCTGAGTGGACTAGTCAGACCTTCCTCCACAGCGCTGTGACGGAAGGTCTGGGAATGCGAGACTAGGTGCTTAATGTCAATAATTTCCAGTGTTGGGAGTAACGCAATTACAGTAATATATTCCTTTTTGCTGTAATGCAGTAATATAACGCATTACTAATAACATTTTGGTAATATTATACCAGTTACAATCTCAGTAACTCCAGTTACAATGCCCACAAAGTCCATGAGTGTTATTTTCTGTTGCTGGAATTCAATGGTTGAGATGAGACATTAATATTGTAATATAAATGATTACTCTCAAATGACAGTAACTAGTAATCTATAATGTATTGCATTTTGGAAGTAACTTGCCCAACACTGATCATTTCACACGTGTCTCTTCATCTCATCTCTTCTCAAGTAGCCTGGGAAAACCCTGACGAACTTCTGGCAAATTTGAGATGTGCTCTGCAAGTCTGTCTGGCCGAGAGCCCATTCAAGCCCATTTAAATCAGGAGAGACTTTGTTGCAGATATGCAAAATGTATTTGTACACATGCAAAATACAAGATGTACAGAGTCTTTGGAGATTAGACTCCATTGTTATGAAAAGATTTTTAAAGGGGTAGAAAGACAAAAGATATCCCCCTCGATGGAGTCTAGACACTGGTGGTGGTGTGAGGGAGCCCGAAGACCGGACCGAGGAGCCGACGGGAGCGCTCTCCAGGAGGAGGACCCAGGGAGCCGTGTAGAGGTGGAAGGGGAGGAGGAGGGTTGTGCTCTCTGCCTGAAATGACAGCTGAGCAGCAGAGAGAAGACAGGTTTAAAACAGGGATGTCATGCTAGATTGGCTCGTGAAATTCATGGCCGCTTCTGATTGGTTAAAAGAAAAGTGAACGCCTCCAACAGCTGTTCAGTTTTAGAAGAGAGAGAAAAGTGATGAATTTAGAAGTCTTCCTGAAGGAATTCACGCTGTGCTTTATTTCCAATTTTTCCAAATCGAGGCACCAATCACAACCGTTGAGGCGGGCTTTACACAATGACGATAGCGCAGCTTCTTGTTTACATTCAACATGCCACCGAAGCGCAGCAACCCTTAGATGCCGCTGTCGCTGCTACGTCACCCGGATCGTTGCTCTGACTGGTTGAAGGACTATCCAATGCGCCCAGAGGCATTTGAGTGGCGTCCGTTGGTGACGCCCCTTTGGAAATGGGCTGTGAATGAATCTTCCCCAGATCCACTCTCAGTTACAGCTGAGAAGGGTCTGGTGTCACCCAGGCTACTTCTCAAGTGTCTTTCTCCGCTAATTAGCTAATTCACACTACCTACCATATATATCATATATCATATCATATATATATATCCACCACTGCATGCATGACGGTTAATTTCTGTCGTCAAGTTTTACACAAACCCAATTCTTTACGCAGTTCACCATAAAGACACATCCTGCTGATTGTAGTCATTACGTCTAAACGCATCAACTGTAAAACATGATCACCATGGTTGTAGTCTTCCCTTAAGGTTTGCTGTCTCCCTTATTTTGGAGGATTTGTTTCATCATGTGGAACTTTCTCACAGGACTTCCACTTCAGCTCTGTTGAAAGAATAGCAGTACACTCATTACGCTGTCTGGCTCTTTGAAGCAGACGGGTTAGGGATATTGTGTAAGACCTATTTTAGGAGACTGGTTCAGTCCATCGTTAAAAATATCTGACAGGGTTTATTGCTTACTGCTTATGAATGTGGAGCTTGTGAGCAGATGCCACATAATGCAACACACGTTGTTCATGTGCAGGAAAATGCATGAATCTTTGTTTGAAGAACGGCAGGTTATGGGCATTTTTAAAGTTATATTCATGTTTCACACTCACTGTATGCTATTTAGCATTATTAATGACATAAAAGTGGATTTTTTTTTTTCTAAATTGTTTCATAAAATTGAACGGGTAATGTTTGTTCTGAAAAGAATCTTCAGACTGACAGCCCAAATCCCTTTTTTGGCATGTTGAAAGTGTGCAGATTGATATTAGAAAATCTGGACAGCTAAAAACCACATGAAATACTATTTGTTGAAATCGGATCCAAACCACATCCAATCGGATTTCTACTCGTGTCTCAGTCTGGGCGCTCTGGACGCTCAAAGCGGATTTCAAAGTGTCTTTTGCATCATTCGTGTAGCCAGGGTTATGAATTGTGCCTACATTAGAGCAGATAATAAATTAGAAAAACAGAAGAGTTAGTCGGTGCCAGCGTGAATCAAGATGCCTTTATTCGGCAGCGCAGCTTTATGGGCCAGATATACTAGCTTGTTACCAATGCGTACACAGACACGTAGACGGCGGTGCTTGGCATTGTTTACATACTTGCCTGTGTACTTTGTAAGCGGACACGTAGCGTTCATTTCTGTAGACGTGCACAATTTACGCTCCAAAGGAACGCAGGATACGCATGGCAGCCATCTTACGTACGCAAACACGTAGTTCAAAGCAATTATATCTGGGCCTTTACTCCTTCCATTTTACATGTCACAATAAGGGCCTGTTGGTCGTAAAGATCTGATTCAAGAAACAAATCAGACATATTCTTAGACCTCTCTCTACTCTCCTGCTTTTAATGCCTCGTTGTGATTATTTCTAAACTCCTTCTTGTAAACTTAGCTGAGTTACGCTTCAATCTTTCCACATACCCCCTGTCAGCTGCAGAAGTGCCCCCTGTGGTACAAGATCCCCTGGTTGTTGGGAATCACTGCTGTAGACGTAAACTAAAGACTTTTAGTCAAAGACATTCAGCTGCAATCACAGTTTAACAGTCCCTGCCTCTAAAAACCAACACATCACTCCTAAAACAGAGAAGATCATTAAGAAAGTGAACCGTGCTTGCAATGCACCCTTGATAGTGTTTTCTTTCTTTCTGCACCGTGTTGAACTTTCTCTCTCCAGAAAGAACTTCAATGATGCCAGCTTACCCTGCCTCATTACACTGTCTGTCTCTTTAAAAGAGAATGAGCAGACGGTTTATTGTTGCGGGTTTATTTCAAGAAATCACCGGCTTTGTACTGGCGACGAGGAAGCCAGTGTGCAGTTCATCTAAAGGCGAACAAATCACAATACACAATGCGGGCATGTCGAACTGTGCCAAGTCCATTTTCTATAAAATGACCCGTTTTTGAGGGAATTGTTTTCGCCAACGTCAATGCATGAAATATTTATACAATAGCGGTTTCATCACACTCCAATGAGGACATAAGAGTAATAAAAATACCAACAATACCACACTAATATTTAAGTCGACCTTTCTATCTCTTAAGGCGTTTTACACACCTGTAGTTTGATTGCTCTGGTCTGAATCAGTTGATGAGTTTCAGCATTTTGGAACGTTTTTTTTTCACACAGAAAAATCCAAGCGAATACCAAAATGCTTCACTACAAACCACGCAAGCAGGTTCCCTCCTCTTATTGGTCAGATGTGTCTGGGGGGCGGGAGCAAGAAAGGAAATACAGGAAGAAGGTCCTGTGTTCTGGACGTCTCCATGGTCAAACCAGCTCATTTCATTTCAATCGTTTTCCAGACATTGTTTCTACGTCTGCTCTGCTCGCCGAGACTTGGCTCTGCTCTGCTCGCCTCTGTCTCCAACTTTAGCGCCGGCTGCTTTGACCACGGAGACGCGAGTGACGGACGGCGAGCTTGACCGCTGTCTGTTGCTGTGAGAGAAACACTGAAGCTGCTACAGTTTGCTGCTCTGCCGCATCGCAGATTCTTGCAGATTCTCACTACAAACCAACCAATCCAGAGTCGGGTTTAAAAGCGTACCAATACCACCTCTTCAAGGAGGTCTCAGTACGCTTGTGTGGTCCAATTTTGGTGCGCATCTGAAGGCGATCGCTGCTTTCACACTTGCCCAAACGAACCGCATTAAGGGGGGAAACCAACTGTAATGCGGCTCAACACAACTAAATGATCCCAATGTGGAAATTTACCATCTGCATTTGATTTATCATATTTTCTTCCAGCCCAGTGGGTCAGTTGGAAATGAATAAATTCCCTCTTTATAATTTCAAAGTCATATGTTTTACTGATTTCTGCAAAACGTCAATTATTGAATCGTGGGTTCCTGTGTTGAAAGGAATGCATCAATTCCTTTGAATATTCCCTCTAATTTTCCTCGGAGACTGCTGCGCCAGGCGAATTTGGACTGAACACGGGGTGTATGCCTGCATACATTACACAGCTTTGAAATAGCCTTTTGTTGAATTGCTTTTCATGAATAATTTCCCCTTTATTTATTGGAGGAAAGAAAACATATTGAAGCAGGGTGAGACAAAGAATACCGAGGAGAGGCGGAGTGCAACCACTGTTTGGTTTGTTTACAATAATTTCATGTCAATTTGCAAACACATATAGGCTCCGATTCTTTTTCTGCATTGGCATTTTTCCTCACACTGTACAAATAAATGAAGCATACATGAGCTCTTCATTGTGAAGTTTTTATTCCTCTTTTATTTAAAGTGTTTTAACTTTGGCATTTATCTACTGGTTTACATTCTTTTTTATTGACTGCAAAGTGCCTCTAACCTCTAAATCTTGTGCAGCTTAAAAAAAGCAAATGAGTATCACAGGCTCTAGTTTATTGGCATTTCTTTAAATCAATTACAATCGTCATGGGTGGTGCTAAGTCTCTGTGTCCTGTGGGTTTTTCCGCTGCCAAGACTATTTAGGAAACTAGCAGCAGGTCCTGAGTGTGTTGATTTCAATGGAAGAAGTGAACATGAACACAGATAATGAGCGATTCTTTCACCCCATAGTCACCTAAGTAAATATTAGAGCCATTTTTCAACAAACCACATAACAAATACATCTGCAATTTGAGCATGCATATTGACATCCACTGGTATAACTGGGATTCGGGGTGGAGATAAACAGTTTGTGTTATTTGTTTTATCAGTGAGATAGGGAATCCAGTCCCACAAGACAAGACATACAGTGCCCTCCACAATTATTGGCACCCCTGTTTAAGATGGGGTCATGGACTTCTAAAAATTCTCCTTTTTGTTTAAACAACATAGAACCCAAATGCAAAAAAAGAGAAAAATCCAACCTTTTATTTAAGTACATTACTTTGGTGGTAAAAAAAAAAAATCGCATTTAGAAAAAGAAAACTTGAAATCATGTGTCCCACAATTATTGGCACCCCTAACAATTCTGCTGAAAAATGTAATAGATTTTTTTTAAATAGCTTTTTATGTAGTTGCTAAAGTTGGTCAGGGTATCTAGGAACTTTTAAATAGTAATTCATGACTTCCTGTTTCCCTGGGGTATAAATATGACGTGACACAAAGTCCTAATTCTCTTACCCATTTGTCAACATGGCAAAGACAAGAGAACACACAATTCAAGTAAGGCAGATGTGTGTCGACCTTCATAAGTCAGGCAATGGCTACAAGAAAATAGCCACTGGCCTTAACTTGCCCGTATCTACAGTCAGAGGAATCATTAAGAAGTTTAAAACAACTGGAACAGTGACAAACTAGGCTGGAAGAGGTCCCAAGTTTATCTTGCCACAACGCACAGTGAGGAGGATGGTAAGAGAAGTAAAAAAAAAGTCCTAAGCTCACTGTCACAGAATTGCATCAAAGAGTGGCATCTTGGGGTCACGAAGTCTCCAAAACAACCATCAGACGCTCTCTACATGCCAACAAGCTGTTTGGGAGGCATGCAAGGAAAAAGCCTTTTCTCACTAACACTCACAAACGTAAACGTCTGGAGTTTGTTAAGCTGCACTGGGACTTCAACTGGGATTGTGTGCTTTGGTCAGATGAGACTAAGATTGAGATTTTTGGCAACAAACACTCTAAGTGGGTCTGGCGTAAAACAAAAGATGAGTATGCCAAAAAGCACCTTCACCACCGTGAAGTATGGTGGAGGATCTGTGATGCTTTGGGGCTGTTTCTCTTCCAAAGGCCCTGGGAACCTTGTTAGGGTGCATGGCATCATGAATGCTTTGAACTACCAGGACATTTTAAATAAAAACCTGATGGCCTCTGCCAGAAAGCTGAAGATGGGTCGTCACTGGGTCTTTCAGCAGGATAATGATCCTAAACATGTGGCATTTTTTTGCACTTGGGTTCTATGTTGTTTAAAAAAAAAAGGAGAATTTTTAGAAGTCCATGACCCCATCTTAAACAGGGGTGCCAATAATTGTGGAGGGCACTGTAGTTAGAGAGCTGCGTGAGAAGTCAATGTTTATTGCTTATTTCCTTTGCTACAAATCACAGGGAGGAAGTGCAAAAGAGAAGGAGAAATAGGTCACCCCATAGTCACCAAAGGAAATACTGGACCCATTTTTCAACAAGCCGCATATCTCCAGACACTAAAACGGCATTTTTCAGACGGAAACATCAGGAGAAAACTAACTTTGTTTGAGACCTTTTTCTGTCTCAGGACCAAACTCTCTCCAGATCTGGCAACAGTGAGAAGCTAACGTCAGCTAATGTTCCTGAACGCCCTAACAAAACTATTTTTCGTTATGCTAAATAAGTCTTTTAGCTGTGTAAATATCTATACAAATATAACGTTTCATCCATCCACAAGTCGTTCACTACACTTTCAAACGAGGCCACGCCCTTTTAGGAGACAGGAAGTGTGGACCGTTTCATACCATCGGCGCAGCGTGAAGCGTCTCTTTCGATAGAGAAATCTTAACAACTCAAGGGAAACTGGACTTGGTTAAAGCTGCTCGAAGATGTTCCGTCTGTCATCTGAGGGACTTAAGGCTGAGCCTGAACGAGCATCCACCATTTATTTGGTTTGTTCCTTTCTGAAATAACGTCTTTGTGGTGTTGGATATCGTTGGCCGACTACAGATCGGCCATTAACATCTTGTATTTCAGCTACTTTCTTATATTCTAAAGCAAAGCCCTTCTTACACAGACATGATCTAGAGAACCAGAGAACACCGTTCACGACTATTCGTTCAAGGCTGGTTATTGTAATGCACTTTATGTTGGCCTCCGTCAAACTTCTGTTTTGCGCCTTGAACAAAATGCTGCTGCTTGCTTTTTAACAATTGCCTCCAGGCGTGCACGCATTAGTTTACTCTCTCTATTGGCTCCCGGTGCTTTTTAGAATTGATTTTAAGATTTTAACGTTTGTTTTGGCCCTGGCATATTTGGCCGACATTGTAAACTTTGTGAGAACTTTTGCAGTTGTTGCCCCAAGACTTTGGAACAGGTTACCCCGTGACATTCACACTGTTAATCTTAATTCAAAAATTATGTATTTAGATTTGCTTTAGCATTATAGTGCTGTGACATTTTTTTTTTTTCCCCCTTTTTTATGTATTCTTTTTCTGACTTTACTGTGTTTTGTTTTATTCTTAAATGCTGATTGATTATAATATTTGTATTTTTCGAAAGTTTTTATGTGTGTGAATTAGCGGTTTGCAAACTCAATCCCCTTTAAATTTTCCCGTGACGATTAATGCAGAGCTGCAAGCTGAACGCTTAACACATTCTCACTCCCAACACGTTACATACGTTCGCTCGATCAGGAGCCCTCAGTGTCGTTTTTCGTCGTGCAGGGTTAGGGGTAGGTTTAGGAAACTAAACTACTGGGGTAGGTTTAGGAAAAGATTGGGTGGTTTTCTCTGATAGTCACTGTGCACTACCTGCCACCAAACAGGCAGATTTTACAGAATATTGCTATTCTTTCTGGCGAGTGAATCGAATCAATGTGGTAAAATCATGTTTTTCTCTCCAACTCGCTGCTGCTGTCATTGAAGCGCCGTGTTGAGTGTTTCATTGTGTACTTATAACCGGTAAGACCAAGGACCTTTGGATCGTTATACAAGTGTGTGTGTGTGTGTGTGTGTGTGTGTGTGTGTGTGTGTGTGTGTATGTGTGTGTGTGTGTCTCTGTGTGTGTAAATTTTCCCTCCACTCGTCAGTATGTGAGATCCTCTGGTCTGAAGGATAAACAACAAAGCGTCTCTTACCTCAGTGTGGCTGCACCTGTCTGACTGACAGGTGGGAATGTCTGGATGAGAAATATTCTGTCACAAGCTATAACCTCACTTCACTTGTCGTCTACCTAGTACAGAAGGTACATACCTCTAAAACAAAAAAAGTTTTTAGTTTTCCATTGAATGTCACGGTCATTCTAGTCTGGATCAACAAAAGTACATTTCTTAAACTACGTTCTCTCCGGGAAAGCTAGCAAGCTACGAGCTACACGCTGACATTTGAAGAAAGTTTGGATGGTGCAACAAGTCAGACCTGCTTGTTTTTTTTCAGGGAATGATTGTAAAGATTTACTAAGAATATGTTTAGGGCATTTCCTCTCTAACTGGGAGGTTTTGGGACTGATTGGTGGGATTGCTGTGGATGAAGTACACACCAAGGGGGTAAGCTTCGCTTCACACACCTCCGATGGCGCCATTTTGTTGCTACAAAGCGATCACCTCTTGTTAGCATTCCACTGACCGCCATTTTTTTTTTTTACGTCACTTGACTGCGAATAACTTTACATCTGAAGCGTTTAAAGACTCTATTTGTCCGTATTTTATTTCTAAAGAAACACGACAATGTATAAAAGGCTCCATTACCTTGTAGCTCACGTTATAGATCCGTAGCAGACGCTTTTATAAAAATAGGCTAACGATTGTGTCATAACCAAGTGACTTACTGTCGCACAGTAGAGGAATTACCGTATAATACAGGAGAAGCTCGCAGGCAGTTTCGACTTACATTAGCTGTTTAGGTTTAATTAATAATGTTAAATAGCATGTTAGTTAGCAATAATTAGCCTGTACTTATGTTATCTCCTTACATATACCTACGCTCTCCGTCTCTGTAAGATTGGAAATGATTGAGATTTCTCTTGGCACAGCTACCAGAAGACTTACAACTTTCAGACAGGTTGCTCACGTCACATTTACGTTGTCTCTGTCAGTTGGAGGCTGCTCAGTAAAGCAAGAGATCACCGGAAAAGTGCTTCTAATATCCTTCACTGGTCTCCATCCAGAGCAACAGGGTCTATTGGTCCATTCTATATATGTCAATGGTACACACGGAGATACACTGGTAAGAGCCAATGAGGTTTAACCATGTATCAGCTCATTTAAATAGCTCACGGTACTGGATTGTGTCAACCGTTAACTTCATTTAATATTGTATGTGGCGTTTTCTTTTGCAGGGTGCAAATGTTCCACCAGAACCAGTTCCTTCCTGAGACTATTTAACAGAGCCACCGTCGCTGCATCTGGAGGTTTCTTTCTCCTATCCCAGAATGCATCTCTGGTGTAGCCAGACCTTTACTCCACAGCGCTGTTGAGATAGGGTTGGCAGTGCGAGACTACAGGCAGTATGCAACATTTTCATTGATAAAACTCCCACAAAAAAACACTCTGCTGCCCTCTTATTACACCTGACTCCCACATACCATCTGTCATTTCTTTACGATAGAATATGAAAACATCCAATATGTGTAGATCTAGATCTTAATCGCACATAAAACACCTGTTGGTAAACGTCACAGTGCTTCGATGTAGATGGGTCCGAGATACAGAAGAAAGACTAACGGAAATCCATTGAGGCGAGCACAGAAGACAACAAACTAAATAAGGAAAGAACAGATAAGCTTATCTCTTCACCGTAGACACAGATGGTGTTTGGTTTTTTATGAAGATAGTTGTTTTGGGCTTTTCCGCCTTTAATAGACAGGACAGCTAAGTGAGGAAGGGGAGAGAGAGGGGGAAGACATGCAGGAAATCGTCACAGGTCAGACTTGAACTCTGGACCTCTGCGTCAAGGCATAAACCTCTATGTATACGTGCGCCTGCTCTACCAAGTGAGCCAACCCAGCCACACAGATGGTGTTTTTAATGAGTACGATGACAGAAATAAATAATTTTAAAAGGTTTATTGAAGCAATTTATATGATTGCATCAATCTGAGGCTAGGTTCAGTCATAACTACTGTATTCCTCATCCTTATTGGACACAACATTGTCATTTCATGAATAAGACATGAAACAACACTTTTGGTACCTTTTAAGAAACAGTAGTAAAAGAAGAAAGTGTAGAAGAACAGGATTAACGGGATCCAAATTAACATCAAAACCCAACTAGGGCTCCTGGATTATGGGAAAAATAATCACAATTATTAAAATCACAATATTTAAATCACAATATTGAAATCAAAAATTATTTAACACGTAATCAATTCATCTCATTGACTTTTGGAAAGATATTGCAATTTTTGAACTTAAAAAAAAACAGTGAAACAGTTGAACTGTGAAATGTCTCTTATGCTGCGTTCCAGACACAATTTTTAGCCCGTAAGTTACAACTTCAAGTCACGACGAATTGGTAGCATTCCAGGCAAAGTCACGACAAACCCTTCTAGCTAGCGTTAGCATTAGCATTAGCTAGCAGCTATCAAGATGGGTCGCCATTGTTGTTTATGTGTGTGACGTCAAAAACTGGGAGAACAACGATCTGGTACCAGTTCACGAGTAGTAAGTTAGGGGTTAGGCTGCCGTTCCAGGGCACTTTCACGGGCAGAAGGTTGTGGCAGTAGGTTGTGAAAACACGAGTTACGGGTTGCCTGGAAGCAGCATTTGTACTTTTGCCTTTTGAAAAAAAAATGTATTCAAACTCAAGACAAAGTTAAAGTTAACGTGCAAAATGTGATATGCAAAATAATTAATTGATTATTCTCTTTTTAATCACACATATCAAATTGTATTCCACAACCCCAAAACTCCAATACCAACAACTGGCTTCATGCTGAACCTTCACCGGAGCACCGTGCACTCTGCACTGGACACCGAAACACCACTCAGACGGGCAAAGAAATTATAATTTCTATGCCATAGAGATGTAGTCGATGTAGAAGTTTCTTTTCATTGAATGCTTGCTTTTCTGCAGGACTCACTTTGTGCCTCAGAAAACTGAAGACAAATCTAACAAGTCCTCCAAACCATATGGCAATAGAATTTGTTTATTACTCTAATATGACCTAAACCAGAGAGCGTTAACCATCATTAACCATGTGAAACAGTCACAGTTTGGTTAGGTTTAGACACAAAAACTGGTTTGTTAAGTTTAGGAAAAGATCGTGCTTTGAGAATCAGACATTACTTCACTTCCTGTTACAAATGTGACCTATAACGGGACGCAGCACTGTTTGTTCTGTATCTGAAGAAAGGGGAGTAAGAACGGGTTAGGTAGTTTGGCCGGGTCGATATCGGATTACGTCCCCCCAAAAAACCAAACCCAAGCCTACCAGGGGGCACCTGGGTTTGATTCAACTGAAACAAAAAAAGCATGTGTGAAAAGGCCATGACTGGTTTGTGACCAGCACACCTCCAACATGTCACCGGGGTAAACTACGGAACTGTATGGCTCAGTGGAAAAGCACTCGTTTCCAAGCCCCTAAAGCGGAGACATTTGGAAACACTTCTGACCCGTTCTGGTTCTGAATCTGCAGGGTTGTGTTTCAAACGGAGACCTTTGGCAACAGCGACACTGACGCCAACAGTTTAAACAGAGATTAGTTCTTCTACTGCAGATAAAAACACTTGGAGCACAGAGATCACTTTGGGCTCCAAACTCAAACACTTAAAAACCATAATGTAGCGCTGGAGATGGAGCCTTAGAGCCCCATTTTAATATCACTCTTTCGCTCTTTAATTTTCCCCTTCTCCTCCTTTTTGTCTCATTTCCTTATTGCTAGCTTTTACCTTGCACCTTCTTCACTCATTTTAAAATCTTTATCTCTTCTCTTCGGTCTCCTGCTGTCTCTATTTCCTCTTCTCTTTTTGCTCCAGTATCTTCTTTCTTGCCTCTGTATTTCTCAGCAGCAGCTTAAATAAAAGATGAGGGCCTTTGGAGAGGCAATTGGTCCCATCTCAGTCTCCATCTCACCATTTTCCTTCTACTCTCTTTAAAGGACCCTCTGTGTCTCTCCCAGTCTGCCACTTGATTACTTTCTGTCATTATTTCTGCTCATCCCACTCTATGTAAACTAATCCCTGATTGATGTTGATAGCTCGTGGGTCTGTGGCTCGTCTGCAGCATTAGCAGCAGCTCGTTTGTGTTCCCATGTTTCAGTTACCTAACCATAGACTGTAAAAATAATGAAGGTAGCATCAGTGATGTCACCCATTGGTTTGTGGACTGCTGGTTTGAAGCCTCGAGTTAGCATTTAGTTTTTTTGTAGCCAGAAGTGACCATATTTAGTAGGGGTGGGAATCTCCAGAGGCCTCACGATACGAAATCATCACGATACTTATGTCACGATACGATATTATTGCAATTTTAAAGATATTGCAATATTCTGCAATATATTGCAATTTATAAGCATTTTTCCAACTTCAAATGTCTCCCAATTTCAAATTATGTCCCCAAATCGAAACTTTGTCAACATCTGTTTTATTTCTCTGTTTGTTCATCTCACTTCAATTTTATTGCTGCAACATCTTTGCAGCAATAAGCAGACAAACACATATATAATAAAAGATCGATACTTGACGTCTGTGTCTCGAAACAGTATTGCCACGGAAAATATCGCAATACTATGCTATATCAATTTTTGGAAAATATTTGGACAAAAGGGTGGAGCTGGGGAGGATGACTCATCTAAGCCAGTGTCTCTATGGTTTTAATGGCGCTAAGCTAATCGCTAAAGAGGGAAAGTTGCAACCCTCAACCCTTCTGAAGCGAGTCATCCAGCAGAGATTTACCGCCGGGTTAATCCCTCTTTGCCAGACCTTCCTCCACAGCGCTGCGGAGGACGGTCTGGCTAGTCCACACAGCATTCCTGGATGGGAGAAAAACGTGCTCTGGTTTATTGGCATTTCTTTAAACCAATCACAATCATCTTGGGCGGTGCTAAGCTCCGGACGGAGCCACGGTGCCTCTGTTAAATAGTCTCAGGAAGGAACTTGTTTTGGTGGAACATGTGTACGTTCAAAAGTAGTTTTAGTCGTGCAACAGAAAACTCCGATTTGACAGATAGTCTAGCTAGCTGTCTGGATTTACCCTGCAGAGATCTGAGGAGCAGTTAACCATAGTCCTCACAAATCCACCAGAGGTTAGAACCCCAACACAGAGACAGAGGAAGGGGACGCACATACATGCATCTGGTGGAATTTTCGGCGGCACCGGAGCAATCCTGGAAGTCGTGGATGTAGACTGTGAAAATGTTTATTCAGGTAATAAATGAAGTGAGAAGTAGGCTCATTTTCTCAACTTTTTTTTGGAGTCAGTGGAGTCGCCCCTGCTGGAAGTTACAGAGGAGGCAGCTTGAAGGAGCTTCAGCTTTGGCTTCACTTTTCAGACTCGGAAGTAGCTGCTTGTACCTGATGTATATTTGGGAGCTGTCCTCCACATAAGAGGATCCTGTTTACTGTTCAAGGGCTCCATCATTTTGTAAATACTCGTTGCAAACTTTCCCATTAAAATTCCCTCTAACACTTGAGCCTGCTGCTCCCCTGCCGCGGACAGAACAATCTGAGATCCATTACTGTGTGTACACATCAACACGTCCAAAATCCCCCGATGGATACAGCGCAGGCACGACCCTCTGAAGCTATTCAAATCATTACCCAGGCAACAATGAGATTCACCTTAACCCATGTTGCTATGGCTACAGTCGAGAATGGCTCTGGTGAGCTCTGCTTCTGTTCAGAGTTTTATTCCTGCAGTTGGTCTGTAAGCTTATTCCCACACAAACACAGAGGAATGTAAAGCTTTAATGCACTACAGACACTCATGAAATATAGATACACACAATCACACACTTTTACAAGCACACATCCATGCTTACAGTATAGTATAGTATAGGAGGCCTAGTATTAGTGAGTCCGGAAGGTTTAAAGCCACTCCAGAGGAGGACAGGCTTTGTTATTATGTGAGCTGGCTGAAATTGAGAATGAGGTTGAAACTGTTTTTGCATTGGTGGGAAAGACTGTAAACTTGAGCCTGACACATTTCTGATTAATTCCTGTAGCAAACACTGCACGGCAGTTGCAGTGAAGATGTGATGAATTCTGGGGTTTATGCGGAACAAAATAAAAAAACTATAAAAGCTACTTTGAAGATAACGGTGATACTTATTGTAATGCTCCCGGTTGTTAGTGTTTTTTTAGGTCACTGCGTTCTGAGAGACAAAGTTTTCTTGTTGGGAGACAAATGTTCAAGTGTGGTACAAGAGCTGAGAGATGATTCATACACACTCTCCGAAAGTAAATGTTACATATTCAAGGTCTGAAAGGGGCTTAACAAAAATAAATGCACAACACAACTAACTAATTAACTGACTAACTTCCTAACCTTAAACAACAGTAACAAATTGATTTCCAAAGACTCCCACTAATACAAACACAACCATTCTATTTACTGCTGCACAGTGGCAGGTTTATTTGGGGGATATTTTAGGCCTTTATTTTACAGGACAGCGGAAGTCCTGGAAGGGGAGATGGATGGGGAATGACATGCAGCAAAGGGCCACAGGTCGGACTTGAACCTGGAGCTGCTGCATCAAAGACTAAACCTCTATAGATGGGCGCTCTACCAGGTGTGCTACCCAGGAGCCCTCAGTGGCATTTTTATGCAAAATACTTAGGTAGGGTTAGCAAAACATTGTGGATTAGCTTAAAATGAATCAAATAAAACTACTCAAATAAAAAGTATGACAATTACCATAAATATAATTGAAATTAACTGATGTTTTACGGACCTTAATTTGTACGCAGCTACGTCATGTTACAGCCTTAAAGCTTTAAAACTTTTTTATAGTAGTGAACATCCGTTAAATTCAAGCAATGCTTAATGTGTTGATACAAAGATTATTAAGACTATCAGCTCCACACAATGTTGTCGTCCAGTGACATCTACGCGCAGAAGCTCGAGCGAAGAAAATTTTACTTTGCTCGCGATATTTACTACGGCCACTAGAGCATGGCGCCGAACAACAAACGTAAATAGGCGTTGCACAATCTATCTGTACGGTTGTTTTTTGGGTGAGGACGGGCTAACTTTGGGAGCAATTTTTTAAGGCTAAACATCGCACTTTTAAAGTGTGTTTAAGTGTTTAAAGGTCCCATGACAGGTACTCTTTGGATGCTTTAATATAGGCCTTAGTGGTCCCCTAATACTGTATCTGAAGTCTCTTTTATATAGGCCTTAGTGGTCCCCTAATACTGTATCTGAAGTCTCTTTTATATAGACCTTAGTGGTCCCCTAATACTGTATCTGAAGTCTCTTTTATATAGACCTTAGTGGTCCCCTAATACTGTATCTGAAGTCTCTTTTATATAGACCTTAGTGGTCCCCCTAATACTGTATCTGAAGTCTCTTTTATATAGACCTTAGTGGTCCCCTAATACTGTATCTGAAGTCTCTTTTATATAGGCCTTAGTGGTCCCCTAATACTGTATCTGAAGTCTCTTTTATATAGACCTTAGTGGTCCCCTAATACTGTATCTGAAGTCTCTTTTATATAGACCTTAGTGGTCCCCTAATACTGTATCTGAAGTCTCTTTTATATAGACCTTAGTGGTCCCCTAATACTGTATCTGAAGTCTCCTTTTATATAGACCTTAGTGGTCCCCTAATACTGTATCTGAAGTCTCTTTTATATAGACCTTAGTGGTCCCCTAATACTGTATCTGAAGTCTCTTTTATATAGACCTTAGTGGTCCCCTAATACTGTATCTGAAGTCTCTTTTATATAGACCTTAGTGGTCCCCTAATACTGTATCTGAAGTCTCTTTTTATATAGACCTTAGTGGTCCCCTAATACTGTATCTGAAGTCTCTTTTATATAGACCTTAGTGGTCCCCTAATACTGTATCTGAAGTCTCTTTTATATAGACCTTAGTGGTCCCCTAATACTGTATCTGAAGTCTCTTTTATATAGACCTTAGTGGTCCCCTAATACTGTATCTGAAGTCTCTTTTATATAGACCTTAGTGGTCCCCTAATACTGTATCTGAAGTCTCTTTTATATAGACCTTAGTGGTCCCCTAATACTGTATCTGAAGTCTCTTTTATATAGACCTTAGTGGTCCCCTAATACTGTATCTGAAGTCTCTTTTATATAGACCTTAGTGGTCCCCTAATACTGTATCTGAAGTCTCTTTTATATAGACCTTAGTGGTCCCCTAATACTGTATCTGAAGTCTCTTTTATATAGACCTTAGTGGTCCCCTAATACTGTATCTGAAGTCTCTTTTATATAGACCTTAGTGGTCCCCTAATACTGTATCTGAAGTCTCTTTTATATAGACCTTAGTGGTCCCCTAATACTGTATCTGAAGTCTCTTTTATATAGACCTTAGTGGTCCCCTAATACTGTATCTGAAGTCTCTTTTATATAGACCTTAGTGGTCCCCTAATACTGTATCTGAAGTCTCTTTTATATAGACCTTAGTGGTCCCCCTAATACTGTATCTGAAGTCTCTTTTATATAGACCTTAGTGGTCCCCTAATACTGTATCTGAAGTCTCTTTTATATAGACCTTAGTGGTCCCCTAATACTGTATCTGAAGTCTCTTTTATATAGACCTTAGTGGTCCCCTAATACTGTATCTGAAGTCTCTTTTATATAGACCTTAGTGGTCCCCTAATACTGTATCTGAAGTCTCTTTTATATAGACCTTAGTGGTCCCCTAATACTGTATCTGAAGTCTCTTTTATATAGACCTTAGTGGTCCCCTAATACTGTATCTGAAGTCTCTTTTATATAGACCTTAGTGGTCCCCTAATACTGTATCTGAAGTCTCTTTTATATAGACCTTAGTGGTCCCCTAATACTGTATCTGAAGTCTCTTTTATATAGACCTTAGTGGTCCCCTAATACTGTATCTGAAGTCTCTTTTATATAGACCTTAGTGGTCCCCTAATACTGTATCTGAAGTCTCTTTTATATAGACCTTAGTGGTCCCCTAATACTGTATCTGAAGTCTCTTTTATATAGACCTTAGTGGTCCCCCTAATACTGTATCTGAAGTCTCTTTTATATAGACCTTAGTGGTCCCCTAATACTGTATCTGAAGTCTCTTTTATATAGACCTTAGTGGTCCCCTAATACTGTATCTGAAGTCTCTTTTATATAGACCTTAGTGGTCCCCTAATACTGTATCTGAAGTCTCTTTTATATAGACCTTAGTGGTCCCCTAATACTGTATCTGAAGTCTCTTTTATATAGACCTTAGTGGTCCCCTAATACTGTATCTGAAGTCTCTTTTATATAGACCTTAGTGGTCCCCTAATACTGTATCTGAAGTCTCTTTTATATAGACCTTAGTGGTCCCCTAATACTGTATCTGAAGTCTCTTTTATATAGACCTTAGTGGTCCCCTAATGCTGTATCTGAAGTCTCTTTTATATAGACCTTAGTGGTCCCCTAATACTGTATCTGAAGTCTCTTTTATATCGACCTTAGTGGTCCCCTAATACTGTATCTGAAGTCTCTTTTATATAGACCTTAGTGGTCCCCTAATACTGTATCTGAAGTCTCTTTTATATAGACCTTAGTGGTCCCCTAATACTGTATCTGAAGTCTCTTTTATATAGACCTTAGTGGTCCTCTAATACTGTATCTGAAGTCTCTTTTATATAGACCTTAGTGGTCCCCTAATACTGTATCTGAAGTCTCTTTTATATAGACCTTAGTGGTCCCCTAATACTGTATCTGAAGTTGGCCTTGACCAACTGCCACTTTGCTCGTTTGAAAGCCATGATGTCTGTCTCTCATGGGTGGGCCAAATTCTCTGGGCGGGCAAAGCAGAGAAAGGGGAGGTAACCTTGCTCCTTATGGTTATATGATCATTATAATAAAAAAAAAGTGACAGTTGATTTAGATTTTATACAGCACATGAACCCCGGTCTCCTGGTCTCTTATACTTAGTCATCTCACTTCTTTGTTTGTTCTCGCGATAATTACTATGGTCACGAGAGGTCCGCCGCCTAACAAGAACCGTAAAGATGAGTTGTTAAAAGCTGCTGCACAATCAACCTATATGGTCATTTTCTGTGTGAGGACGGGTTGTGAATTCAGTGGGATTCAGACAAACACACACACTCACACTCACACACCACTATCTCCAATGTGTACACAGTGGGAGCAATATCGATCTCAACACACTTTTGACACCGTAGTTTGCAGTCATGGATTTCCCAGCAGGAGCCATTTGGAGATGCAATTCAATCTAATATTCTGGAAAAACGTTACCTTGCTATTCAAAAGTCTTCAGGGTTTTATAATCAACCCACTGAAAATCCACCTGGGAGCAATGTGGATCAACTGAGCCCCCAAACAGACAGGAGTATTAAACCTCCTGCAACACTCACCTTTCACTGTCTCTCTGTCTCCTCTCTCCCATCTTTCGGACTCTGTAGGGTTGTTTCTTCGCCTCTTCCTCTTCTCTTTTTCTTCTCATCTGAGTACCATTGTTTCTTCCCCTCTCTCACTTCCCCCCACACTGTCTCTGACTCTCATTTCCAAACAGCAAGTTACAAAATTGTTATTACAGTGCTTCTTAACAACCCACCCAGGACTGCGATCAGGATTCAGTCTTTAAGATTGTCCTTAATGATGAACCTGACCCTCTTAAGGTGGAGTATGTCCATCATCTCCATAACTTCAGGCTACATTTACACCGCTATGTTTTGGTTTTTAAGCATTTGAGTTTTGGTCCAAAAGTGATCTCTGTGCTCCAAGTGTTTTTATCTCCAGTAGAAGAACTAATCTCTGTTTAAACTAACATGCCCAAACCTCATATCTCATCAACATCCTGGTATACTGGACATAAACAGGAGGCAGCGTGGAGACTCCGCCCTTTGCTGGTAGTTACCATGGTAACGTTAGTAGCTTCAGTCTCAGTGAACGAGACATCGTGACCGATAAGACCCAATCAGGAGGAGAAACGTCAGTGTCGGTGTTGTCAAAGGTCTCCGTTTGAAACACAACCCCCCAGATTCAGAACCAGAACGGGTCAGAAGTGTTTCCTAATGTCTCCGGTTTAGGGGCTCAGAAAACACCAGAGCAGGGGGAATGAGAGGGGGAACACTAGAGCAGGGGGAATGAGAGGGGGAAACGTAGCAGAAGATATTCCTTTTTACATCCAAACGTAGCAGTGTTAAAGTAGCCTCAGTGTTGGGACTTTATTCTTTTTTCAGATAAAGAAGATTGACTTTTTTGCAGTGAGATTTCCATACGCCAAGAAGCACCGTTGAGCCATTGTCAGTTTCTTTGCTTCTTTGGATATCCCTAAAATTACTAAAACTGGATCTGGGACAATTCAAATATTTAATACCTTAGACATAAAACTAAAGATTTCCCTCCAGTAACCTTGTATCTTGCAACAAAGAACATAACTATGAAGTAAATTACCATCATGTGTGTTACATTTTTCACACAGAGAAGAGATCCCAGGAAAGATTTTATCTAGTTTTTCTTTGGAATAATCCCCCCTCTAATACGACCCACAGGAGTTTTCCATCTAAACCAGAGAAGGTAACGGGGGCACTATGGTTAGGTTTAGGTACCAAAACTACATTAGACATTTTCTGAGCTAAAAGGAATATTAAGCATTAGAGAAAAATTAGTTTTGTTACGCCGTTCAGGAACATTAGCTGACATTAGCTTCTCACTGTTGCCAGATCTCACAAGAGTTTGTTTCTGAGACAGAAACCGGTATGGAACAAAGTTCATTTTCTCCTGATGTTTCCGTCTGAAAAATGCCATTTTAGTGTCTGAATGTTCTGGAGATATGTGGCTTGTGAAAAATAGGTCCAGTATTTCCTTTGGTGACTATGGGGTGACCTATTTCTCCTTCTCTTTTGCACTCATCCCTGTGATTTGTAGTAAAGGAAATAAGCAATAAACATTGACTTCTCACGCAGCTCTCTAACTATGTCTTGTCTTGTGGGATTCCCTATCTCACTGATAAAACAAATAGATGCCACTTACATCTTTATCTCCACCCTAAATCTAAGTTTTACCAGCAGATGCCAATATGCATGCTCACATTGCAGATGTATTTTTAATTATGCATGTATGAAATGCTGCGAAATGAGCCATGATTGAAAACACCAGCATGCATACACCCCCTGCAGTGCACACCGACAGCAGCAAACGTGACAAAACAACTCTATCGTGTTCCAGATCTAAAGAATCTGTGGATCCGAGAGCTCAACAAGAAGAAAATGAAGAGGAGCACATCTGCTTGACTCGTTCTGCCGCACACAACTTCAGCCAGGTTCCCTGCATTAATAAACACATGAATATGGAATATTAAACGTGGGATGGGAGCTTCAGGATTCTCATGCAGCTGTTGTCTTATTGCTTCATTAACTTTTATGTTTCATAAAAAACACAAGCAGAGACAAGCTACACACACACACATGAAGAGTGTGAGTTTAAGCAAAATTACAGGGGAGGGTGTGATTTAACGTCGTGATTGTCACGACAGTGATGTGGACAGGACCGAGTCAAGTCCCCATGTGGGGTCATCATTTCCACCTGGCCCTCAGCGATACAACTTCACTTCTTCGTGTTTCTCTCCAGTCTGTCTTAGACTTAGACTTGGAAAACTTTAATTTGTTGTACAGTACAGGCATATTGACACATAATCCACAACACAAACACTGAACCAGACATCTACAGCATTATTTATCTAACACATAAGATACACACATCAATAAATAGAATACAGTAAAAAGGAGTATGTTGCACATCCCTAAAAGGCCTAATGTCATAAATAAATGAAACTACTGCACAGTACTTCACATATATTCTTCCCCCAGTCATACCCCTCCCCACATCTTATTTAATTTGGTTATTGCTAACCTGTCTGTCAGATTGGGCTAAAGTGGATCCGGGAAATGATGCGTGTTTATGGGTTAGGGTTCCACTTGCTTGGAATTAATAGCGTTAGTTTATTCAGGAAATTAAGGGAAATTAATTCATTTTTAAAGCCCTATTCACATGGGATTAGTATCATGTGGGGGATCTCGTGTGATTTAGAATTACCCCCCCACATCTGAGTTTCGTTTGGTGCATTTGTACCGGACAAGCGAAGTCCATTTTTTCTCAGATTTACTGAAATATCTGTACCCCAAGAGTTGGATACCCAGGGGCACGCGGAGGACGGCCAGGGCGAGGCCGCCGCACCTCACTCAGGTTGGGGTTGTGTATCTTTTTGGGCCAGGCCCGGTAGAGGTTACCAGAGGTGCACACCCTATCCCCACCGCGGCAGCAGCCACACAGCATCACCGTCAGCCCTCGGACGGTGAACGGTAAAATAAAGCCAGACTAGAGCGCCGCTTACTGGGCTCCAAGGCTGCACCACAACAAGTGCCTGGCCGCTACGGAAACCTAAACTTGTGCATATTAAATTGGGAAGCGATGATCGGATTTGAAACCAAATCCTCTAAACGATTCTAATAAAGAAACGTTTCTTCTGGAATCATAATTTTTGAAACAATTCCAAGTAGGAATTGGGTCACGATGCCCAGTCCTACCCATATCCATCTTCTCGAGAGGGATAATATTAGCACAGGACCTCGTTTTTGGTGAAATATGGTAGGTCATTTGCGGGGGAATTTTTACTTCACAAATTACAGACTGACCCAGGTAATACTAATCCCATGAGTTTGGGGAAAGGTATCAAGTCCTTTCAAGTCAAAAGGCTCACGTCCAAGTCAAGTCAAGTCACAAGTGATTGGTGTTAAAGTCCAAGTTGTTGCATTTGCATTCTTTTCTGATTTTCTCAAGTAGAATCTAAAGTCATCAAATTTGTAACTCAAGTCCAAGTCATGTGACTCGAGGCCACACCTTTGGTAAATGCCCTAATTATTCTTTGTAAATCCTTACAATCATTCCACGAAATAACCAAGCAGGCCTGCCTTGTTGCACCATCCAAATTTTCGAGTTTGAAAAATGCAACACACAGATAGCGGACGGTGAGGCATTTATCCTGAAAAAAAAAAAGTTCCATGTACACCTTCAGCATGTGTCAGACCTAGTTACATTTGCTAAGCTGATGATTGGACAACTAATGTTTGGGGGGAGGGGTTTACCAAAACGTTTAATCAGATAGACAACAAAAACAGCAGGGGATTCATGTACAATCCAAAAACAGACACTGACTCATCGTTCACTCCTCTACAGCTTTCAGATTTACTTTATTTAAGAGAAGCAGGCACATACCTGCAAACACACACACACACACACACACACACACACACACACACACACACTGACTCATCCTTGTCCTCTTGAAGTACAGAAATAAAAAAATTCAATTAAAATGCCAGGAGTGCCGAGTGTCGTGGAATCACATCCATTCATTACTGCCACAGTCTGTCAGCCAAGGACGTGGCGGAGGGGAAGGGGGCGGGGGGGTTCTCTCTTTCTCTCTCCCTCTCCGTCCATCTTTCCCACCACCGCTCTGAGCTGATAATAGCTGAAAGAGATAGGAAAGGCGGCTGGGAGAGAGATGTAGAGAGAGGGGGAGAAATTAAGAGGCCAAAGTCATAACGGTGATAATGGAGCCTTTGATTGTGATGATAATTCAGATGTAATTATAGGAGACAATTTGCTGTGAAGTGAGCGATGGGATAACGATAAAGGAGTGAAACATAAAAAGGCAGTGACAGAGTGAGAAAAGACAAAACAAAGATTCAGAGCAGAGTGCAGAGAGAAAGGGTTGATTGTTCATTAAAGGAAAAGTTCACTTTTTTTCAACTCTGTCTTTAAGTTACATGGCAGCTAATACAGAATCAGAAGATTTATTGTCATTGTGCAAAATGAACGACATTTTTGTGTATTATAAATCTAAATGACAAGAAATAAAAAGAACAAATTAGAAAGAAATATACAAAATGTATATACGCACAGAATTTGAAAGGAATATCCACGCTAAAAGTACTGGTTATTGGTTATTGCACATGGTCCATATGTAAAGGTGTGAGTGTGTGTGCGTGCATGCAGGGGGGGATGCTAGTGAGTGTGTGTGTTCAGTGTGGTGATGGCTTGTGGAGAGAAACTGTTCCTGAGTCTGTGTGTCCTGGTCTTGATTGACCTGTAGCACCTGCCAGAGGGCAGCAGGTCAAACAGGGGGTAAGCCGGAGCAGTCTGTAATAATTGCCTTAGCTCTGCTGAGGCAGTGGGATGAATGGATGTCCTTCAGGGAGGGGAGGGGGCAGCCGATGATCCTCTCTGCGGTGTTGACCACTCTCTGGAGCTTCTTCCGTTCTGCCTCGGTGCAGTGGGAGAACCACAGCGTGATGCAGTACGTCAGGATGCTCTCGACGGTGGGGCGGTAGAAGGTCACTAGCAGCTCCTTGCCGATGTTGTTCTTCCTGAGCGCTCTCAGGACGTGCAGGCGTTGCTGTTCCTTTTTAATGACAGCTGTTCGGCTTCACAGGAAGGTGAAGGCGTGGACCCCCTCTACGACCTCGTGTCTGTAGGCTGACTCGTCTCCCTCAGAGATCAGCCCCACCACTTTCACATCCTGTTGGGGTGGGGTCTCAAAGTGTGCAAAGAAGGTGTTCAGCTCTTCCACCAGTGCAATGCTTGAGCACCAGACCTTCCTAACTAAACATTACTTTCCTACAAAATAACATAGATGTAATGTATTGCATTTTTATTTATTTGTTATTTAAAAAACAATTGTGCATTCAAATCGAAAATATAATGTAATTAAACTTCTTAAAATAAATTTAAATAAATAATAATGGGCCACCTTTATATAGGTTTATAATGGCTTATTCTACTGTCAGGAGTACATAGAATATCTCAAAAACATGTTAATGTCATCATGTTTACTAAAAGCTTTGATTACTAAAGGGTTTGGCTCCACGACATTATACAATAACTTCATATGAAGGAGAATCCATCAAACAGTTACAGAAGCTAAACTATTTGTATTGTGCAAAGAGTAAAATAAACTCAAATCGAATGAATACACATACAAACAACTTTAACATTGTTTCCCTTTCAAAACTAAATAGTTGTAAGCTAGAACTGTATAACCACTACCTTGGCCACAGGTAAGTTAGGTTGTAGTGTTGTTGTAGTGGGCGAGTGAACGGAGCTCCGCTGTCAGCCTCCTTCGCTGTTTGAATAACGTCAGTAGGTTGGAGGACGTATTTCATCCAGAGTTTTAATCATTGCTCTGAACCCGTCTTTCTCAACGGTCTGTAGCGGGACCGGAGGAGGATTGCGTTCATAATGTTGCTCCGCTGCATGCTTGAAGTGACAGGTCTAACGTTAGCACGGCCGAGTAACGTTAGGGCAACAACAGCGGCTAAATTATGTCCAATTTGTAAGAAAGAAAAAACTTGGGAACAACAGACGGCTCCTCTCTTGAGCACACGTTGTTCTGGTGTATCTCCGGTCTTTCTTCATCCTCTAGCTAACTTACTTCTCGGTTCTTGAATGTTCAGTAGCGACCGGAGCCTCTCCCAGCTTAACAGACTGTTATGCTACCTGGCTAGCTAGCTAGGCTAGCAGCTGTAATGTTACCCAGCATGCCATTCGGCGGTGTAGCTACATTTGTAAATGTAAAATTATTAGTGTTAGAAACTGTTTAAGTCTCAAATTGTTATATGCTTTGGTGTTTTAGCCTTTTAAAGAGAGTTAGTTTTGGGTTATTAATTGTTGTGTTATGAAGTTAGTTACTACCATGAGTGAGAAGGGTACGCAGTTAACAGGGGTCCCGGAGCTGCGACAGAGTGGAAAAAATAAAAAACTGGATAGGCCCGTGGATCAGTTAATGTTTCCTATCCACCGATCCAGCTATTTTGTCAATATCGGGGCCGATACCCGATCCAAATATCGGATCGGTGCATCCCTAGTTTGTATGCGGGGTGAGGAGCAGAGAGAGGTGGTCTGAGTGGTCTGAGGGTGGAAGCTGTTTGGATTTGTATGCATGTTTAATGTTTGTGTACACATGGTCTAAAGTGTTTTCCCCTCTGGTCAGACACTTTACAAGCTGGTAAAAGTTACGCAGGATAGACTTTAAGTTTGCCTGATTAAAATTACCCGCAATAATGTGTACGCCTTCGGGGGGAGACTTCTACAGTTTGTTAATACTGTTTTACAACAGTGAGAGAGCTGTGCTAACATTAGCATCGGGTGGTATGTACACAGCCGTGATTAGCACAACTGTTAGCTCTCTGGGCAAGAAAAATGGGCGGCATTTAACAGAAATGGACTCGAGGTCCGGTGAACAGTGTTCATGCGGAGCTCCGTCACGTTCTGGGTCACGTGGTAACCTTCAGGAAGTGAAGTCACGTCTGATTTGAACCCAAACCTCCATCTTTTTAGCAACTTAACTCAGGAGTTTTGGTGTCTAAACCTAACCAAACTGGGACCGTTCCACAATGTTAACCACGTGTTTAAAACGGCCACCCTTACCTTCTCTGGTTTAGATATTTAGATAGGGCGGATTTCCTGCCACTGCTAGGGGTGTTGATTTATGAAACACTCCTGTGGGTCGTATTAGAGGGGAGGAATACAAGATCTATATTCTTGTTGTTTGGAGGAATTGTTGGGTCATTGAAATAGTTACTGCAAGAACTGTTCCTGCGACAGCTTTGTGCAAAAATGCATTCATAAAGTTCAGAGAAGCTTACATGAGGCAAGGAAGTCAGATTTACACTGATTAAGTTAAGTTTTATTCCATACTTTTGGCTATTTGCTGCTTAAAAGTCTAGAAACTAAGCTGATAAAACTTGTACCTCTAGTGTTTGTCTCGGAAAATTGTCCAAAATGTCCCATTTCTTTCTGCCTTTGGCCTGGTTATCTAACCAACAGTGACACACTGAGCAGACGTGGGTTCCTTCTCCACCATTAAGTCAGCTCGGCTGGTCCTCCCCCGTCTCCGTGACTTCGTGACATTACCTTGGTTCAGATGTTTCTGCTGACTCACACACCTGCTCTCCCCACATTGCCAGTCTGTCCCCCCCCCACACACACGCACACACACACACACACACACACACACACACACACACACACACACACACATATATATATTTCCCTCTGGTGGAGACCAAAATAAGGAGAATGCACGAATAAAATCAACAAGACAGAAAGCAGTAAAACCAATGAGAAAAATATAAAATGTGCAGCATATAAAACATAAGATGCTAAACATAAAATACCTGAAAATAATTTTTAAGCTAATCCAATAAAAAATAATTTTCAGAAGTGATTTAAAAGAAGATAGAAGGGTAGGACCTGAAAAGCATTTTGCTTCCTCCTACTCCCTTTCGGAGTATTTATTTTTTCCTTTTTCTTTTACTTTTCAAAATAAAAGCTCGTGTCTGGTCCGCTATGTCTTCATACTTTGGTGTTTTGGGTGTTTCAGTGTGTAATAATATGTTTTAAATATGCAAGCATTTCCATTTTTTTTCTAGGGGCTACTGCACACTGGTTGTATGGCGTGGCGTGAGCGTGGCGTTTCTGTTGCGTGTCAGCTGCGTGATGTTTTCTATGTCTTTACACCCCAGAAAGGTGTCTGACGCGTTACTGCTGCTGCTAGCCTTGTCTCTACACATTTATGTTTCCCATAAACATAAACATAAATATATACTGATTTGATTACAGCAAAGACAACGTCGGCAGTATTGACGGCAAACTAGGCTCCAGAATATTTGGTTCTGTATTGACATGTGCTTTATTTGAAAATCGATAATTATATATTATAATTTTTTTTTAAATTACATTTATATCAGCATTTATGTCAAAACCTCGAGACTTTCAAACATCGAAAATAAAAACGGACACGCCACGCAGGCAGTGTGCAGGAGGCCTGAGATGGTGCCATGGTAGTTTATTTGAAGGTTTTATGAATTTCTCCAGTGTGTGTATTATTTAACTATGAAAGCCTGTAAGTGCACGTCATGCTGCTGCTGCCATAATCTCACAAGAGTCTGGTTTTTGCAATTATAAAATTGGGCCCGTAAGGGACGGAATTGCCAGGGCTGAATTTTAGTCCCAGTCCGCCCCTGAGAGCACCCATTGGTTGTTGACAATGTTCACATGATTTAACTTCACTACCAAGACTTCAAACTTAGGATCATATCAAACACCAATCTATCAGAATCAGAATCAGAATCAGAAAAGCTTTATTGCCAAGTATGTTTACACACACGAGGGATGTGTCTTGGTATCGTAAGTACAAATCGCATTAAAATCATTAAAGCAACATACACAAACACACCGAGTCGCCATATGCGGCGCCATCTCAACTCTCTCCTAACCCTCGCAACAGATACAGCATGACATTGGGAGAGGAGAGGGAATAAAAAAGCCGTTCTCAGACTATCCTCATAAAATAAGAACAGTGTGGGAACAGGAAAAAACACCTCAGCACATAAGCACACAGTCAGTACATTTGCACTGCTGCACATAACACAACATAACATTATAACAGGACACGCAGTAGGGGTGGGATCTTGGGTGCATTGGGATGGGGGTGATGGAGTAGAGGTAGTCCAGGACAGGCAAACAGACAGCTGGTCCTGCAGCCAAACAAAGGCGCTGGCCCAGACCTGCCCGCCTGACTGGGGGGAAGAAGCGGTGAAGGCGCTGGGTAGGGGGGGTGGGGTGTGGTTGCAAATCTGTATGTATGTCAAAGTTTGTGTATGTGTAGGCCTGATTAGTCAAGCTACGTCTGGCCCCCCGTAATCAGGTTTACTCAGTCCGCACGATTGTCATTGCGATACACAGCCGGTTGCCATGGAGTCAGCCTTGAAACAGGACCCAGTACGAGTCAACAATCAACAGGTGTCAGTGGGAGTCGGGTGGGGAAATGAAGAGTGTGCCTCGCTGTAGAGCTCCGAGGGGGAGTGAGTATCCAACACCGGCCTTGGCCAAGGCCAGCGCTGTTCGGGAGCCGAAAAGATAAGGTTGGAATTTGTTTTGTCTTGGGGCGAGGAGCCGGCAGATTAGTCACTCCCGACTTCTCTGAAATGTCCCCTCTGGTCTCCGTAACGATCAAATTTCCTTGCCAAAACCGTGAGTTTCCCCAAGATCTCGTCCAACTTGTCCAACTTGTCCAGAGCTGACTGTCTCCCCAAGATGGTATCCAGTTTTGGGCCCATGATAATCACAGTATCCAATTTGTGGCTCATGGAGTTCAGAGTCACAATTTGAGTTCCGACAGCTCTGCCCACAGCTTCAACCATGACGGGCAGCCTGGAATTTTGCTCTGTTCCCGTCTTCACTTTAATTTCTCGATAAACCAGGGCAATGCCTGAGCCAATCAGCAAAAGACCTGTTATCATGGTTCCGAATAGGTAGATATCTTCAATGTCCTCCACGGAAAGAACCGCCAGACACACGACCCGCCACCTCTCCCACGCGTCGATCGTGTAGCCAGCTGCGAACGTTCCGGCAGGGCAGTCAGGTTCCCCCGAACCCGAGCTTCTCGTCGAGAATATGGTGTCAATTGCGCTGAGAGACCAGTTGATCAAATCCATAATTTGTAGTTTAGGAGCAGTGCAGAGAGAGAGACTCTAAAAGTACAAGTAACAGCAGACAACACGAGACAAGATAGCAAGCAGGGTAGGCCTGGTAGGGAGAGGGAGAGAAATGCGACCGCCTTCGTTGAGAGCAAAAAGATAATAATATCAAGGTGTTTCAGACAGTAGTTGGGGGTTTTATAAGTGAAAAAACCTGCAGACTGAAATGAAGACTGATTGGTTGGTTTGGTAAATATACATCTGGTTAATCGCCTCACCTCCATAGAAGACCAAAACAGTTCCTCAAATAATCCCGCAAAGCATAATGTTTATCTCTGATCACCTGATAAATGATGATAAATTTAATCCCATGCTTTTTTTTTTTTACCCTATTTCTATTTCAGACGAAGGTGTCCAGTATTTTTCACACACACACACACACACACACACACACACACACACACACACAGTATTTCAGACGAAGGTGTCCAGTATTTTTCACACACACACACACACACACACACACACACACACACACACACACACACACACACACACACAGTATTTCAGACGAAGGTGTCCAGTATTTTTCACACACACACACACACACACACACACACACACACACACACACACACACACACACACACACACACCTCCTCCTGCATGTCCCCTGAGTGTTAACTGACATTGATTCTGGTGCTTCAGAAAAAGATTGCAGAGACGATTTGTTTCTACTGTTTGATGCTTATTTCTGAAGCTTTCACAGACCACTTCCTTCAACACAGAAATATTTCAAAAAATAAGAAAGGTCCAAAGCACTCTCTGGCAAAAAGTTAAAGGTACAATATGTAACCTTTCTGCTTTAAAATGTCTAAAAACGACCATACCTATGTTATATATTTTTATGAGTTGTGTTCTTACACTATCCCAAATGTTTCCACCAAATGTCAAACCCAGAGAAATCTGTTATTTTATTTTCAGACACTGCACGTTTCCTTTAGTCGCCCGTCAGTGGCATCATATAACCTTTCACCCTCCAGTTACTCTAACTTCCGTCAGAACACTGGCACCAAGATGATATGTTCAGGAGTAATTGTAAATCATACAATGTCACAGAAAAAAAAATACTTGTAACCGTAATACTGCTTTTTTTTGCCATACAGCATCATTTTGTGATTAATTACATCCCACTTTTTATCACAGTAATACAACAGAGACCTTATCTATTTTGAAAGTTCAATATCGATACCAGCTTGACGTTACTACAATGTGCTAATGTTGATGCTAAAGCTTTGTGGGTAAAATTGAGGTTACAACATCGTTCAACACGCTAATAGTTATTTTTAGTATGACTGTTTCGACCACAGCTAACAGGACTGAGCTAACCCACGAATAACTTCACTAGTAACGTTAGCTGTATAGATAGACGATTAATCTAATGCTAATTTAGCCAAAGTAGCACACCCCGGTCTGTCTGCCTCACTCCCCCGGCGCAGAGAGACTCAGTCGGGATGACAGCTGACAACAGCCCCAGGACATATAGCTAGCTAGTTACCGTTAGCCCCCAGTCAGCTATCAGCCAGCTACTTTCATTACAGCAACCCCCGGCCAGAACTTATCTCCAGTGCCTGGTGCTTACGACGCTAACGGCAGTTTAATTAAACGTCTGGAAACGGACTATATCAGACCCAGCACCGAGTCACAACAGCGGCCATCCATAGCGGTAGCTACATGTCCGTAGCGCTGTGCCGAAAATCTCCTCCCTGCCGAATTTCTCGCCCCTTCGCGTTTAGCTGTCTTTACGGTTAGCTAAATTAATCCGACAAAAGGTGGGTTAAGCACCAAAACGAAAAGTTAAGATTACTGAAAAGTGAGCTGGGAGATGTTCTCTGCTGCTGCACAACAGGCACCGAACGTCCTGGCTCGCTATCGCAGAGATTTCCCCGACAATCCCCATCCACACCCGTCTCTCAGCCTCGTTTAGTAGCTAGCTAGCGTTACAACAAACCCCGTCCGCCCCTGTGTTGAAACCATCCAAGGGTGACAGAGTGACATTGATATGTGAAATATTTTGTGTTTTAGCTGCTGGCTACTGTTAGCTTGCTGGCTCACTAGCTAACTGGTCAGCTACAAATAAAAATCTAATCAAGAAAAACGTAATTATGTTGGGGAAAGTACAGCTATTTTATTATAATAACATGAATAAACGTAACGTGAATAAACTTGAATGGGTAAACTCGTCCGTGAACTGATGCATTCTAACCGGCAGCGAAGGTGTTTAACACTAAAAACTCCCATAATTCCACGCAACTTCACAACATCATCAAAAGTCCAGTTTTACCGTCCATTGTTTTGGTTGAGAGACCCCTAGCGGCAGAAAGTTACATATTGTACGTTTAAAGATCCTTTATTTAGATTGCTATTTCATGTTGAAATTGTAAGTACGTGTTAAAATAGAGCTGCGTAGTCTATATTTTGTATTTATTCATTTTATTTGTTAGGGACCATGTAAAATTTTTTACATAAATTATACATTTATACATAAATGTTGCCATTTGATGCATTGTACCAGAGTTAGCATTAGGCTAATTTACATCTGCAGTCCCCAGGCAGGGCACAGTTTAAATCCAACAGTAAAAACATGACAACATCTAACAAACACAAGACAGATCACAAATCCTACATCAATATAATGCAAATTGTGCACACACACACACACACACACACACACACACACACACACACACACACACACACACACACACACACCTGTTCAGCAACATGTTGAAAAGAAAAAATAGTAAAAGTAAAAAAGCAGGTTGTTAATGGTTGCAGAGTTGATTTTGTTTTTAAATTTCATAGTCACTAATATGGTCATAACCACTACAGTGCCAATTACCTATTTGTGAGGGTGAAATAAAATACAATTTTTCGCCGCGAAGGCTTGAACGGTCTTCTGGAAGACCTCCACCAGACCAGCGGGCGCTTGTTGGATTGTTGTCGGCCTCAGCAGGCGAGGGAGGCGGCTAGAAAGTAGAAGGATGCCGGTCCGGGCTGCTAGCCTGGCTAAGGAAACTACCACACAATTCGCCACTGCAGAGACTCATATTCACCAACGACAGCACACAAAATGGATATATATGCTACAAATACACATGGAACTGCTGCGTGATGATTATTACCGGAGCCTGGCTGAACACTCTCACTCATCCCAGACGGCAGCTAGCAGCTAAGAGGGTAGGTGAATTTAAACAATGGCTAAGTTGCTAAATGCTTCTTGTTGTCATGTAAGGGCCCTGTTCATGTTGCACAGACATTTTAATTGCATTTTGTGTCTGTTAAGAGGCACAAAGGCACTCTTTATCTTATGCCCCCATAACTGTCGTTAGCTGAGTGGGAGCTCTCGGCATTAGCTGCAGCAGCTCCGTTTTGCTAGCACCGATTCGGCTAGTTTTTTTTGTTATCGGCAGTACTCATATACATATAGCGATCAAGATTAACGTAAAAATTGCCCGGAGTTCTCCTTTAAGGAAGATTTGGACGATGCAACAAGTCAGACCTGCTTGGTCCTTTCAGGGAATGATTGTAAAGATTTACTAAGAATATCTTTAGGTCATTTCCTCTCTAACTGGGACATTTTGGGACTGATTGGTGGGATTGCTGTGGATGAAGTACACACAGAGATACACTGAGCCAATGAGGTTTAACCATGTATCAGCTCATTTAAATAGCTCACGGTACTGGATTGTGTCAACAGTTAACTTCATTTAATATTGGAGCTTAGCGCCGCCCAAGACCATTGGGATTGGTTTAGAGAAATGTAAACAACCCCTGACCGTTTATTCCCCTATCCCAGAACAATATGTAAACTAGCCAGACCTTCCTCCACAGCACTAAACCTTCTTTGGAGTGTAGTCCTCAGCACACAGTTTCACCTTTTGTAGACATAAGATGATTGCAAACACCTGAGCAAGGAGCCAATAAACTCACAGATAACAAATACAAAGTATGTCCACTAGATGGCTCTACATAATATATAGACCGAATCACCGCTAACACAACAATCACTTCCACGTAGACAACGGCAGTTGATGTGAATTGACCGTTCGCAAAAGCCACGCCCCCTAGTTATTGTTACTACGCCCGTCAAACAATTGAGAACCAGACACATAGCCATGGCTGGGTTGAGCTCCATACCTGTTGGTATAAGTGATTGGTTTTGGAGTAATGCAGCAGACATATCCTCCAGGGCACGACAGAAAGGGCTGCAATATGTAGTGGAGGGATATGTTCACTGACCTCAACCTCTCGCTAAATTATCTGTGTTCATAGCAACATGTGCTTGACAGGCTAACAGCTATCAGGCTGCCTGAATTTCCTACGGAATAATAAAGTATCTAATGTTCTAACTTTACTACTTTCGATAATAATGCTATATAGAACCACAACTGTTAACTTAAGTCTAGTTTTACAGATTGTTACTGTTATGTACTTAGCTACTTAAACTACTTATTGATAATTGATATAAGTTAGCTCGCTAGCTTTACTTACCTTGGAGCAGACATATGTAGCTATGCTTAATCCATTGTCGGCATCTTTCCGCTTGGGTCTTGGACGTTGGAAAGGCGAAAAAAACGACCCCTCCCTCTAAACTTTTGGGGTACCTGGTGTCAGACTTGCAGGTGCCATAGGCGCATCGTTTCACCATCTTGCTGAAATCGTAATGTTTGACTGGGGTCCTTCTCCTTAGTTACAGTTGCTGAGCTAGGATTGGACGAGGACCGTTCGAGGGCGGGGTTTTGCGAACGGTCAATTGCAGGGAAATGTGAAATCTGCCAACATTTCTGTTCTTTCTGTTGTCTTTTTCACCCGTAACTATTAACGTGTAAAGACATGAAGCTAAACACGGCGGTCCGACCTTTCTGTGGTCTCTGCTGTGTTTATTTTCTGTCCTGTTGCTTTGCTAGCGTCTTTGATAAACCAAATCTAGCATTAGTCTGAGGCCTCCTGCACACTGGCTGCGTGGCGTGCCCGTTTTTATTTCGGCTCCCATGTTAACAGGTTAGAGCTTACACACTGCCTGTTTAACACGCACGTCTCATGCGCAGAAAACACGTGCATGCTAGAAATACCAACGCCTATTTTTCACGAGACAAGCAAGCGTGTTGGAAGCGTTTCCAGGCAAAATAGAATAGGAAAAGATGTTCATATGTCATTTAGACACAAATACATTCAATAAATGACATTTTGATGTTTGAAAGTCTCGAGGTTTTGACATAAATGCAGATATAAATGTAATTTAAAATAAATAAATAATAATTATTGATTTTCTAATATTGCACCTGTCAATACAGAACCAAATATTCTGGAGCCTTTTGCCGTCAATACTGCCGACATCTTTGCTGTAATCAAATCAGTATATATTTATGTTTATGGGAAACATCTATGCGTCCAAACAAGGCTAGCAGCAGCAGTGCCGCATCAGACACCTGTCTGGGGTATAAAGAGATAGAAAACATCACGCAGCTGACACGCAACAGAAACGCCACGCTCACGCCACGCTCACGCCACGCAGCCAGTGTGCAGGAGGCCTAATGAACAGCAACATGTCACCGCCGGTCAGGTCTCGCGCTGCCAGACCTTCCTCCACAGCGCTGCGGAGGAGTTGTCTGGTGAGTTTAGCACGCCAACACAAAGAAAGACGAAGGAAACCTAAATGAGTGAAATCCAGCGGAATTTCCATCGGCAACGGAGCAATCCTGGAAGTGGACTACCACCGGTCGGACTGACTGCTATTTTGTGTGGTGTCATTTTCGTTAGTCTGCGGCCCAACAGGTACATTAGCTCTCCAAGGTAACGTTAGTCAAAGTGTTGACACATGAAAATATCAAACATGCATTTTAGATGAAGGAGATGAGAGTATATCCAGTTGTTACTTGTCCCTGTTTGCTCAGAGACGTTAAAATGTAAGTACTGGACGCATGAGGTTTCTATCTGGAAGATATTGGATACAAACATGAAATGAATCAAGATAATAAAAAATAAAATACATGGTAATACATGGCTGTGCACACAGAAAAAAAGTAAAGTAATATATAATAATTTTTCAGCATTTTGGCATCACTTCAGGTTGAATGAATTACCACAGTTCACCTTGCCCTTTAAGAATAATGAATCTCAGGTCTCAGATCATGGGAAACTACTTTCATTGAACTTTACTTCCCCGATGTGTGGGTGCTTCCTCTGTCAGTTGTAGGTGATTATATCTCCAACTGTCAGAAATTCACTTCATTATTCTGTCAAGGAGAGAAAAAGGGAGGAACATTAAAGAAGATTGCACACTGATTTGCACATATCTACACTCCTATCAAGACTACATCTGTGCTTCAATTTGGAAGCACTCCAGTGGTTTCTGGTGACAAGCTTTTACAAAACTGTGACAAGTCCCAGAAAGCCCCGTCCAGTTTTTAAATCATCAGAGGCTGATGATCATCATCAAGCAGCCGCCAGATGGACGCAGCGTTTGAAATTGACTGAATCAGTCTAAAAATACGGTGAATCTCTGGGGCCCTCACAGCATCGCTTAGCGTTTGTGTAGAGAGATGTGAAAAGGGAGTGGGAGTGCAGTTTGTATTTCCTGTGTTTGCCACCATCTTTGAATCCTGCTCCGTAGGGAGATAGATCAGATAAGAAATCACCCAGATGGTATGGCAACAAAAGAAGGAAACACAGGGAGGAACAGCAGCTCTGACAAATTGAACATTTCACAGATGTTTTCAGTCTCGTCTAGACTGGGTAACCCCAGCCCGGTCTGCCGGGGGTTTGATTCCTCCCTGCAGCTCAGGCTGGAAACCTGTACATTTATCTATCCTGCTTCCGTTACAATTTTACTGGGACCAATCACAAACTGGCTTATCCACCTGGCGCGCTATTGGCTGGTTTAACACAATGATGATAGAGAAGCACCAAGCAGTTTCTTGTTTAAATCATCATTGTTAAAAGTCATCTCAGCACCCCTGAAAAATAAAGTCCATATCACTGTGATTTTGTGAAATCGTTTAGTGCTCAAACCTTATTACTTTTGCAAACTAGATTTTAGCGATGGAAAAGGATGAATGACAACAGGCTCAGTTCAGTTGTAGCCTAAAGTCTCTCTCTCTCTCTCTCTCTCTCTCTCTCTCTCTCTATCTCTATATATATATATATATATATATATATATATATATATATATATATATATATATTGAGTAGGACTACTGTGTTTTGTTTCTCTTTTATTTGAAGATTATTTTCTAGTTAATTACAAAATGTTTTGTATGTGATTGTTTTGTGGCTCATCATTAGAGTTGGTCTTCTCAGATTTATTGATGTCTTACTTATCATATAATGTAGTTGTTGTATTAGAGTAAATGTTTTTATTATCAGGCCCAGGCTCTTAAGAAAAAGAGATGTTGGATTTTCCCCAGTTCAAGTTATGTGCAGGGGCATAGATCAAAATTCTGGGCCCTGTAGAAAGGCATTTTCTATGGGCCCCTCCCTGCATCCACAGCTATTCATTCTAGCATCTTTTTGGGCCCTCCTCACATGAGGGCCCTGGGTACTCAGTCCCCTTTTCCCCCCCAGTCCGACGCCCCTGGTTATGTGTGCTGCAATAATCATGCTTTGTAGTTGCCATCTTTTTTTCACAGCAGATGCCTTGAATCTGTTGCTAGTTTGTCATAATTGCATGTCTCAATCTGCATATTCCTTTCCCCAAAACTCACCAGAAATCATGATTTAAGGGTTTTAAATCTTACGGGGGAATGCCCCCGGACCCCTCTACCTTAACTGCTATCAACTTTTCATTAGGGGCTGAGCCCCCCCAAAGGTTAGATCCTAGAATCGCCCCTGGCAGCCACTGAAGCGCAGCAACCCGTTGATGCCGAAGGACTATCCAGTTGCGTACAGACTCATTTGAACTATGTCCGTTGATCACACCTCTTTTGTGCAGAGAAAATCCAGAGCAGACTCCCCAGACTAATGTTCAATCTTAAAAGATTGAGCTTGGTCTGGTGATAGTCTGTTCAGCTCTGGTGTGAGCCCGAGCGAGAACAATCTTTGCTGAGCTGTGTTGGGGGCCATGATGTCGTGGCCATCCTCCCCACGGGGTTCGGGAACAGTTTGATTTTCCAGCTCGCTCCGTTAGTGATGAAGGAGTTGGCTAAGGCTAATGCTAGCAATGCTAAGCCGACGTCATGACCAAACGTTAGCGATTGGTTATGGCAGATCCAGAGTGGCTCTGGGCAGATCCAATAGTTTTAAACTTCAACAGAGTACCCGCCTTCAAGGAAGTTAACACTTGTCAATGGAGAGAGGTCAGACTCTCTGGACAAATGAAATGGACCAGAGTATGGGAGGACCAGACTAATGTACCAGAGTCTGGTAGGACCAGGCTAGAGTACCAGAGTCTGGTAGGACCAGGCTAATGTACCAGAGTCTGGTAGGACCAGGCTAGAGTACCAGAGTCTGGTAGGACCAGGCTAATGTACCAGAGTCTGGTAGGGCCAGGCTAGAGTACCAGAGTCTGGTAGGACCAGGCTAGTGTACCAGAGTCTGGTATGACCAGGCTAGAGTACCAGAGTCTGGTAGGACCAGGCTAATGTACCAGAGTCTGGTAGGACCAGGCTAGAGTACCAGAGTCTGGTAGGACCAGGCTAATGTACCAGAGTCTGGTAGGACCAGGCTAATGTACCAGAGTCTGGTAGGACCAGGCTAGTGTACCAGAGTCTGGTAGGACCAGGCTAATGTACCAGAGTCTGGTAGGACCGGGCTAGTGTACCAGAGTCTGGTAGGACCGGGCTAGTGTACCAGAGTCTGGTAGGACCAGACTAGTGTACCAGAGTCTGGTAGGACCAGGCTAGTGTACCAGAGTCTGGTAGGAACAGGCTAATGTACCAGAGTCTGGTAGGACCAGGCTAATGTACCAGAGTCTGGTAGGACCAGGATAATGTACCAGAGTCTGGTAGGACCAGGCTAGTGTACCAGAGTCTGGTAGGACCGGTCTAATGTACCAGAGTCTGGTAGGACCAGGCTAATGAACCAGAGTCTGGTAGGACCAGGATAATGTACCAGAGTCTGGTAGGACCAGGCTAGTGTACCAGAGTCTGGTAGGACCGGGCTAATGTACCAGAGTCTGGTAGGACCAGGCTAATGGACCAGAGTCTGGTAGGACCAGGCTAGTGTACCAGAGTCTGGTAGGACCAGGCTAGTGTACCAGAGTGTGGTAGGACCAGGCTAGAGTACCAGAGTCTGGTAGGACCAGGCTAGAGTACCAGAGTCTGGTAGGACCAGGCTAGGAACACAGGACATGAGGATACATGACCAGGGTTTTTCCTTTTTTGGGGTGGGGGGTGACTACGCACAACAGTTAGCAGATCAGTCCGCGTACAGTAAAGGCAAAGAGTCTGTGTTACCTTATTTGACAGAAGTCTATGCGTTTTCCTGGAATATCTGACAATTTTATAAACAAAAATGTATATTATGCTTGAGTAAATAAAACCCAATTAACAAAACTGGTTAAAAAGATAATATTAATATTTAAGTAAATCCCTGGGAGAGTCCGGTACTCTGGAGAAAAAAACTTGGATTGGCTCTTATATTCAAGTTTATGTTCTGCTAGTTTAACATTTTTTTGGTAAATTGCTCTTAAACACATTTAGAGAGGATTTGAATTGCTATTTTTATTCTCAAATTCTATCATTTTGGTGCTGGTGATTTTCCTTTGAGGCTGGCTAAAATCTCTTTGGGGTGCCAAATATTCTTCTATACAGGAAAAACCCTGAAGACCGGCAGTAAACAAAGAGCAAAGGAGTGTAAATGTATATATATATATACACACACACATGAGGGAGAGGGGACACAATTAGACACAGTTGCAGGACATTAGGGCAGGCAGGTGATAATACAAGAGCTGTGTCTGAAACCTTTCCCTCATACGATATAGTTCACTATTTAATAAACACTATGTAGGGAATAGTGAGGGAGAGAATGAGCGAATGGTTTACAACACAGCACCTAGTATGTTTTTTAATAAAAAGGACAGATTTGTGTATCAAACACGACAGCTTATAATTCTTGTCTGTTGTTTTGTTCATTTCTGTTTTAAATGTGTTCCAGCCAAAGGAACGAATATTATTCCTCAGGTCCACACTTTTTTATTTGTCACTGTCATGTTCGTCTCCGTCTTCCTCTCTGCAGTGTTGCCTTTAAATCTCTCTCTCTCTCTTCCTCTAAGTCTCTCTCTTTCTCTCTCTTTCTCCCTCACTCTCTCTCTCTTTCTGAGTGAATGGCGGTTTGTGTGTGGAGAGTGTGGACTGTGCTGATTTGTTTCAGCGTGTTTCAGTTTATCTGACTCTGTTTTAGTGTGTATGTGTATGTGTTTATTTGTTTTTATTAGTTAGTGGTGTGTTTAGAGTTTTGGTGTGTTGGGGGAGACTGGCGGCGTGCTTTGTTTGGCACAATGCCGGTGGCCTTGGCGCGGTCCCGGTGGTTGCTGAAGATGTGCCGGCGAGTCTGCAGGCCCCGGTGACCGCGCCAATGGCGGCGGTTTCGCTGGTGAACTTCCCAGGGTACTCCGGTGGTCCATGAAATGTTTCGGTTGTGGTGAGGAGGGACACATCGTGAAGGCCTGTCCGAGACAAGGGGATCCAGCTCCACCTGGCTCGGCTCCTGAGTGGGGCTGCAGCGGCGGGGTTCTCAGCAGCCCAGACTGCAGCACCTGAGCGGCCGGGACCCAGTGCTGTCTCCGACCCGGAATACGGGGTGAGTATGAATGAAGTGCACGGTGTGGGTGATATTGGTCAGGGAAGTGAGGGAGAAATGTTGGGAATTGCGGTGGGAAAAGAAAAAAAACAATGGTGTGTGTGAAAAACAGATATACAAAACCAGTGAGGACAGTGAAAAACAGGAGGGTAAGTCCGGTGAGGTGAAAGTCGCAGGTAAGGGAGGTAAAACACAAAAAACAGCAGAAGAAACCAATGGGGAAAATTGTACATGGGGGGAGCAGAGGCTTAGATGGATGAGGAGGTAGTTAAGCCAAAATCAACAAAACGCAGACGAAAAACGCTAAACAGTGAGGCAAAAAATAGTAAAGTTGAAGAGGACGGCCAGACAGTGAAGATGCAGGGACAGACTGATGTGAGTGAAAGTGAAGACTGTGTGTCTGACAGCAGTGATATTTTCAGTTTTTAAAATAAGTAGCAGCCAACAGAAAAAGCTGAAAAGATAAACATGTTTTTAATACAAACAAGGAATGCAAAAGGTGTGAAAATTGAACATTTTGTCTCTGATATGACTTTGTCTTACGGCTCGACCAGACTCCACGTAAGCCAGAAAACTTGTACTTAAAGCCAAAAGACAAATTAACAATGATGACGAAAAAAGCTCCAATGTGTGTTTTAATATAATTTATTTTTGTTTTGAATTTCTCACTCATCATGGATACTTTTAGAGTGGGAAGTTTAAATGTGAACGGAGCCAGAGAAGCAAAAAAAAGTGTTTTTGAATTAACAAAATGTAAACACATCGATGTCATGTTTTTACAAGAAACGCAGGCAGACTGGAGGAGAGAGTGGGAAGGGGAAGTCATTTTTAACCACAGCACATCCCTCAGTGGAGGAGTGGGCTTCCTCTTCTCCAAGTCTTTCACTCCGGTCTCACTGGAGGTCCAGCATTTTATCGAGGGGAGGCTGCTTTCAGTTAAAGCACGGTGAAGACTCCTTCCATTCCATTTCCTTTCCATTCCATTGTCGCTCTTTCAATTCGCTTCGGGAATGAATGTGTTGAATCTGCCACTCGGAAACAGGAGGATACTTTTACCACCTGCCACCTGACCATGCCCACCTCACCTTTTGACTATGAATTGTTTTGCATCCAGCTTCCCAGCATGCTCTGGGGCAACTGGTCTCCACCCACGGCCTGGTGGATGTATGGAGGAGGGTGCATGCAGACTGCCGACAGTACACATGGTCCCACCTCAGAGAGAGTAGGGTCTCCTCAGCCAGAGTAGACTGTATTCATTGTTTTAAACATCACTTTAATATTTTTTTTAAGTGTGTAAAATCATTTTTATGTCATGTTTTTATAAGAAATGTAAAACCTAAAACTGCCTACTGGCATTTTAATTCAGTCTTAACATTTGATAAACATTTTAGAGAGGTCCTTATTTATTTCTGGGATGGTTTTAGACAGGGGAAGGGAGATTTTAGCAGTCTTAGGCAGTGGTGGGACCATGGTAAGACAGAAATTAAACTTCTTTGTCAGCAACACACCCTCGACGTTACAAGGGACATCACCAGATCTATGCAGGACCTGGAGACTGATATAGTGGAAATAGAGAGATTAAGCGAGTCCACAGGAGATCAAGGACATATTGAAATCCTCAAAATCAAAAACCTAGCTTTATTTATTTATGTATTTGATCAGGGACAATGCACAAAAACATTAGTCTAAAAAAGAAGAGAAGTCATGTGCCAGGTTATAGCAAAAAATGCTAATTTCCACCCGCAGTCCCTGGACAGGTTGATGTTATACTTACAAAAGTTCATAAAATATATACACAATAATACATGAAAGCATTACTTCACTCACATCATAAAAACACTCTCCCTTCAGGAATCTATCACTCACAGTTTACATCATTCATATCACAGTCATTCAGTGCGTACGGGTTTGCTTTAGCTGACCTGCTGGACTTTAAAGTACAGGGTGCATTGGTCAGGTCCTGATTCCAGACCATCTCAGAGATGGATGCTCCCTCTATAGCTTCTTCTTCGGCCTGGAGAAGAAGAGTGGACAGAGGTGGGTAATCCACTCACTGTTGGCAGACACAGGGCAAACAATAAGAGAACCAAGCCAGATAAGAAGACGAGCTGTGGAGTTTTAGAAGCTTCTGTCCAAAGTCTTTGCCTCCAGGCTGGGGAGAGCTATGGAGCAGGTCATCCATCGGGACCAGACCTACTGTGTGCCCGGCAGGTCCATGGTGGACAATGTCCACCTCATTTGTGATGTTTTGGAGGTCTCCAGCTCATTGGGTTTTACCACTCGTCTGATTTCTCTAGACCAGGGAAAGGCTTTTGACCGTGTTGAACACAGCTTCCTCTAGAAAGTAATGGGGAAGTTTGGGTTCAGCACTGGTTTCATAGCCAAGATCAAGTGTGCTGAAGTTTAACGGTGGTCTGTGTGCTCCTTTTAGAGTGTGTAGAGGTGTCCGGCAGGGCTGCGCTCTGTCCGGGATGCTCTACACACTCTCCCTGGAACCCCTCCTCAACAAACTACGTGCCAACATTGAAGGTCTGATTTTACCTGGTTTTAATGAGAACAGTGCCGGCCCGAGCCTTTTAGGGGGCCCTAAGCAGAATTTGATTGGGGGGCCCCCCCTCCCACCACGTGGAGTCACCTGTGCTTGACGATTATTGACACAAATGTCACACTATAATGTTACATTATAAATGAATACAGTGAGGTTTATGAACTACTGTCCCCCTGGGGCACAGATGCATAAGGACCCTCCCCCCCTATTCTATTTGTGCAAAAGTAGATGAAAACGGCGAGGGGGGGTCTGGGGGTGCTCCCCCAGAAAATTTTGAATTTGGTAGATGTGATTTCCTGTATTCAGGTGCATTTTGGGGATGGTCAGCTAGAGAATGGCAATACCTAAATTTGTTCAGATTCATAACCTTTTGCTTTTTGATTTATTAAGGTAGTGACTTCACACAACTACTTGGGCTTCAGGGCCAAACAATACTGACATACTCTGTGTTAGTAGGAAGTAGGGCTGGGCGATATGGCCTCAAAAAAATCCCTGATTTTTTCACAAAGAATCTGATTCATGATTTAAATCAACCCCCCCCTCCCCTAGTGGCCAGGGGCCCCCAAGCAGCCGCTTAGTTCGCTTATGCCTCGGGCCGGCTCTGAATGAGAACATGGTTTTATCTGCTTACGCTGATGATGTCATTGTTTTTATTAAGAGCCAGCATGAGTTAGACATTTTAGAAAACATTGTTTCTAGTTTTAATATTTTATCTGCAGCGAGGGTGCTGGGGAAAAAGCGAAGCCCTCGCTGTTGGTGGATGGCATGACGGTCTCCCAGTTCTCCCCCAAAGCCTGGCCTGGAAAAAAAGACGGCAAAAAATGGGTAAATGGAAGTGGTTGCTCCCTCAAAATGTCTTATCGAGGCAGAGTTTTAGTTTTAAACAATCTTGTTGCATCCCTTTTGTGGCACCGTTTATCTTGTGTGGACCCCCGTCAGGCCTACTGGCCCAGTTCCAGAGAAAAATGATTGATATCTTTTGGGGGGGGTATCTGCACTGGGTGCCACATAGGGTGCTGTTTTTATCAAGAGAGAAGGGGGGACAGGGCCTTCTCCACCTGGCCAGCAGAATGGCCACCTTCAGACTTCAGTTCATACAGACGTTTGTGACGGGCCGTCTGACTTGGTGTGGAGGAACGTGACCAGCTGTATCCTCAGACATGTGAGTAAACTGGGGCTGGATGCTGCTCGGTTTTTAACTGATCCTAATTTTTTAAAGTTAAGTGAGTTTCCTTTTTATCAGGGAATTTTTAAGTCTTGGGCCCTTTTCAAATGTAAATTGTGTGATAGGTCTAACTCTGCACTGGTTGTTGAAGGAGCCGCTGATCAACAGGAGCAGACTGGATATCTGCAGCGGGGCGCCCGGAATGCTGGCAGCCTTAAACCAATCCGGGACTCTAAGCCTGCAGCAGCTGGTAGAGGCAGCAGGGCCTGGACAACCTTTTTTGCAAGATGGCGCCTGTATTCGGCTTTGCCTCTGCCACCTCTTCAATAACTCGGACACTAGTGCTTTGCCTAGTGGTATATTATGCCATATTAAGCCAGTCAACTAAATGCTGTGTCTCTGCTGTTATTCAATATGATCGGCACACGCTATTTCATATCAAGGAGCAAATGAAAGATGTGTGTGTTACCTGGGACAGGTATAAGGATTATTTCCCTCCACTTTTTGAATGCGCCACGTCATCACCGGAGTACCTGCTGCTAGTGAAACGCTGCGGCAGGAGAAGGAAGAGAGGATCGAGGGCTGGTGTGCAGTCCAGGCAGAGAAAGCAGAGATGTCAAACATCATGGTTCGGTGGGTCCTGATCTGTCGGAGCCGAGTGGTGCCTTCGTCTGGTTCCAGTCAGTGACTGGACATGGGAGTCGAGCTGTGCGCCTCCGGCCTCAGCCTCTCTACGTCACTCCAATCGGATCTTCACTCTGCGTGAGCATGTCCTGCGAGCCATCACGATAGATAGTGCTCTGGCTATGCCGAGGAGCTCCGCTGATCAGCGCGCACCTCCCGGCCATTGCGCACGGCAAATGCGGTTCGCTTTACTGAATGCCCGCTCCATATCAAACAAGGCACTTGATCTTGGAGACTTGTTCATAAACGGAAATCTTGATTTCATGGCCCTCACTGAGACGTGACAGCGGGAACAGGAATACCATCATTTAAATGAACTGTGTCCTCCGGACTGCTCCTTGTTTGGAACTCCACGGGTTGTGCGGAGAGGAGGCGGCCTCGCACTCATCCGCAGAAATTGTTTTCGCTGTAGGCTTACAAATCCGGAGCCTTTCAACTCATTTGAGCTTCAAATGACAAAGGTTGGAAATACTGATTTCTTTTATTGTATTTTAATTTACCGACCTCTTGGTTCTGCACGAAAGTTCCTAGACTAGTTTTCAGATTTTTTATCTACTATTATTAAATTAGATAAAGTTTTAATTCTTGGTGATTTTAATTTCCACATTGACGATCCCTCTTGTAATGTAGCGTCTGAGTTTTTAACACTTACAGACTCTTTCAATTTAAAGCAGCATATTTCTGGTCCTAGACACAAAAAAGGCCACACTTTAGATCTTGTTTTCTCCTTTGGCCTAGACATAAATTGCCTGAATGTTATGGATGTTCATGTGACTGACCATTGCTGTGTATACTTTAATGTGTCTTGTAATGTGGTCAGTGATGCTCTTACAGTGGTGCCCAAAAGGCGTATTATAAATCAAAATGTTATTGAAAAATGTTCAGAATTATTTCAACCCAAATTTATTGAGGATTGTACTGATGCAGAATTCCTTGGTAATCACTTTAATGACCATTGCCAGTCTGTTCTGGACATAGTGGCCCCTGTAAAGCACTAAACGACCTCTCCTAAAAATCCTTGTCCCTGGTTAACCCTTATGCCCTCTTCGGTCATTTTTGTACATTTTTCTCAAGTTTTTTTTTTTCATTTTGTGATCATTTTTGCTGTGTTACTTCTTATGGCATGAAATTTTGTAGGAATCCTTCTTTTCAGTCAAATTTTTTAAATCCAGTGTTTTTTACTCTTACGTCTTTTATACTTAAATGATTCATTTTGTACCCTCTGGACACCTTCGAGGCAAAAATGTCCACGCACACAAAAACTGTTATTAAATCATCATATATCAATATTTGTTTCTGTTTTTTTTTCATGAATCACTTAAACAACTTCAATCATTTTCAGGATTTTAACCCTTTAAATGCCAGTTTATGTATTTGAAGTATGTCATTATTTATAAAAAAAAAACACAAAAAATGATTTTTTTCCCATATAATGAATAATATGTAGATGGGTCTTTGGTGGTGATTAGAGGCTTGGATATGTCAAAGATAAGCAACAAAACTGATTTGATTGCATTAGTAATTTTTATGTAGTTCCAGATACTCCCTTTGGACACCTTCGAGGCAAAAATGGCCCCATTGACTTCCATTATAACCACAAGTTTTGATCTCACTGCCTTTACAGTATAAAACCATGCATTCTGTAATGTTAGCATTTCATTTGGAAGAAAACTAGTCATATTTAACATTTTTACAGTATTTCACCAGATTCAACCATTTTGCCCTTGTAGACCGATGCATGAAATTATAGTTATATTATGGAGCTCTATGTGTGTGTGTGTGTGTGTGTGTGTGTGTGCGCACGCGTGTGCATGTGCGTGCGTGTGCGTGTGTGTGTGTGTGTATGTGTGTCTGTGTGTGTGTCTGTGTATATTGTGTGTGTGTGTGTGTGTGTGTGTATGCGTGTGTGTGTGTATGTATGTGTGTGTGTGTGTGTGTGTGTGTGTGTGTGTGTGTGTGTGTGTGTGCATGTATGCATGTCTGTGTGTGAGAGAGAGTTTGTGTAAATCTGTAAACAAACAAACAATGACAATTTTAGTGGTGAAAAAAGCGCACCTTACTTTTGCCAGTTATATTATGGAGCCGTGTGTGTGTGTGTGTGTGTGTGTGTGTGTGTGTGCATGCATGCGTGTCTGTGTGTGAGAGAGAGTTTGTGTAAATCTGGGTGAAAAAAGGGCTTCTTTTGAAGGATGCCTTTCATGTGTCTTTGAAGACGTGCTTGAATAAAAAGATTGTCTCCTGCTTTAGTTGTAAACAGAAACAACTATTAGTGTGTTGATGCACCTGGCTCTAGAGAAGGAGAAAGACCTGGAGCAAAGAGAAGGAGCCTTTATCTTCCAGCAAACTGCAGGACTCATCTGAAGATGACACAAGTTTCTGGAGTCTGACAAAATGGTCACTGGTGTCCTCCAATTCTGTGAGTGCCTCTAACCCTTCCTCTGAAAGTGGAGAGGACACTGAAGATCCTGTCCATCCTAACCTTGAATGGACAGTGAAGAATTGGCAAGTCTGGTCTCCATCTAATACTGAGACGCTGCACAACATTCAAGCACCGACCGGCATGATGTCAGAGCCCACGAGATATGCCATATCAAGAATCCATGATGTGGCATCCTCTTTCCACCTTTTCTTCACTCTTGACATGATCCAGCTGATTCAGGAAATGACAAACCTACACGGGAGGTGTTCAATCTCAGGATGGAGTGATGGGGATGCTCAAGAGATTTGAACATACATGGGACTTCTCACTTGGCAGGTGTGTACCGGTCCAAAGGGGAATCTACCCAGAGCCTGTGGGATGTCCATAGTGGGAGACCAGTCTTCAGGGCCACCATGTCCCACAAACCATTTGAAATGATAAGCACCAGTTTACAGCAAATGCAGGAGACAATGTTTTTATTCAAGCACGTCTTCAAAGACACATGAAATACATCCTTCAAAAGATGCCTTTTTTCAGCACTAAAATGATCATTGCTTGCTTACAGGTTTACACAAACTCTCTCTCACACACACACACACACACACACACAAACACACACACACACACACAGAGCTCCATAATATAACTATAATTTCATGCATCGGGCTACAAGGGCAAAATGGTTGAATCTGGTGAAATACTGTAAAAATGTTAAATATGACTAGTTTTCTTCCAAATGAAATTCTGACATTACAGAATGCATGGTTTTATACTGTAAAGGCAGTGAGATCAAAACATGTCGTTATAATGGAAGTCAATGGGGCCATTTTTGCCTCGAAGGTGTCCAAAGGGAGTATCTGGAACTATGTAAAAAATACTAATGCAATCAAATTAATTTTGTTGCTTATCTTTGACATATCCAAGCCTCTAGTCCCCACCAAAGCCCCATCTAGATATTATTCATTATATGGAAAATAAATCATTTTTTGTGTTTTTTGTAATAAAAAATGAAATACTTCAAATACATAAACTGGCATTTAAAGGGTTAATATCCTGAAAATGATTGAATGTTTGGTAGTTTTGATTAGGTAAGAAGTTGTTTAAGTGATTTATAAAAAAAAGCAGAAAAAAATATTGATATATGATGATTTAATAACAGTTTTTGTGTGCGTGGACATTTTTGCCTTGAAGGTGTCGAGAGTAAGTTTTTTTTAAGGAGGGCATGAGGGTTAAATGAGGAGATTGCTTCCTTTAAGAGAATATGCCGCAAGGTAGAGCGCTTGTGGAAATCCACTAATTTGGAAGTGCACAGACTGCATTTAAAGGAGCTTATTTTCTTGCTAAACGAAATGATGAAGCAGGCCAGATCTAGTAAGTATTTTTTTGATCTTGTAAATCAGAATAAGAGAAATCCAAAAGCTGTATCAGATATTATTCAGAATATTGTTTCACCCTCTACTCCTTTGGTGCCTGTTTTCACCACTGAGGACTGCAACAACTTCTTAAAATATTTTGTTAATAAGGTGAAGGAAATCCAAATTAGTGTAAAAACATCTGATGAGAGCCCAATTGTGGTAGCTACCCCAAATTGCTCCTGGGCTAACTTTTCTACTGTCTCATTAGATGATGTCATGGTCTTACTTAAAACGATGAAACCATCCTCATGCCCATTGGATATATTACCAACATCCTTGTTTTTTAAAGTGATAGATCTTGTTGCTCCTTTTGTTGTTAAAATTATTAACATATCACTTTCCACTGGGATCATCCCAAACTATTATAAACAGGCAGTGATAAGCCCCATTTTAAAAAAGCCCAATTTGGATCCAGCGGAGCATTCTAATTATAGGCCAATATCAAAACTGCCTTTTCTTTCAAAAGTCTTGGAGAAAGTAGTATTTGAGCAGCTAACAGCTTTTCTAACTAACAATGAACTCAATGGATAAGTATCAGTCAGGTTTCAGAAAGATGCACTCGACAGAGACTGCTCTCCTCAGAGTGTCAAATGATGTTCAGATGGCTACTGACTCGGGAAGATACTCAGTATTGGTTTTATTGGATTTATCAGCAGCTTTCGATACAGTGGACCACAAAATACTGTTACATAGATTGGAAAAAGAGTTTGGTGTGGTTGGGCCCGTTTTAAAATGGTTTTCCTCTTACTTGAGTGATAGAACTTTTTCTGTATATGTAAATGATATACTGTCTGAAACCACTCCATTCTTAAATGGTGTTCCCCAGGGCTCTGTCCTAGGTCCACTTTTATTCTTACTGTACATTACCCCTCTTGGAAAAATTTTGAACAACTTTAACAATGTGTCATACCATTTTTATGCGGATGACATACAGTTGTATTGCTCGTTCAATGACTCTGAGTTACACAAACTAACGGATTTATTGGACTGTATTTCCTGTGTAAAATCGTGGCTTGCTAGTAACTGCCTCCAATTAAATGCGAAAAAGACTGAAACCCTGATTGTAGCCCCAGACAACAAAATTCCATCCATCAACCAACATCTTGGTTCTCTGAGCTCCACTGTCCAGTCGAGCATCAGAAATCTTGGTGTCTGGTTTGACCACTCAATGTCTTTGGACTGCCATTCGAGACTTCTGGTCAGAAATTGTTTTTATCATCTAAGAAATATTGCAAAATTGAGGACAATTTTAACAGACTCTGACCTTGAGATGATTATTCATGCTTTTATCTCTTCACGTTTAGATTATTGTAACTCTCTTTTTATGTTTCTTAACAAATCTGCTGTAAATCATCTTCAAATGGTTGAAAATGCTGCGGCAAGGCTTTTAACAGGATCTGGCTGAAGGACACACATCAATCCCATTTTGTCCTCCCTACATTGGTTACCTATTAAATTTTGTATTGAATTTAAAATATTGGTTTTAACTTTTAGAGCTTTAAGTGGTCAGGCCCCAGAATACATTGCTGACTTGTTACGCTCATACTCCCCAGGCCGTGCCCTTCGATCAGCAGGCCAAAGTCTCTTAATGGTCCCAAAGACTCGCTATAAAACCCGGGGAGACCTGTCCTTCGAGGCTGTAGCCCCCAGACTCTGGAACGCCTTGCCCTTGCTCCTCCATGTGGCTGATTCTGTTGAGTCTTTTAAAAGGCAGCTCAAGACACTGTTATTTAAACAAGCTTTTAGTTGACTGGGTTTAATTTATCTTTGACCTTTTTAAATGTTTTATCTTCATCCAATGTATTTCAATGTGGTTGTACCTTTTATTGTATAAATAAACTTTATTTACTTACTTACTATTGGGGGCCGGGGCTCTGGGCTCTCTCCTGGGCATGAGAGGAGGCCAGGGCAGTCTGGTTACTCTGGTTAGAGTTCAGGTTTTATAACAGACATTGATGCTTTTAAACAGCGTTGGTGTTTTAATGATATTGTTTCTTCTGTTATTGATGATGAGTTGGTTTTTACTGAATTAAGTATTTTTGAACAAAAACTGAGATTTTAATGCATTAGCAGATTATTTCACTGTTAACTGTACAAATTATAAATATGTAAATAAAGTGTTTTGTGTCTCTCTCTCTGTGTCTCTCTCTCTCTCTGTGTCTCTGTCTCTTTCTCTCTGTGTCTATCTCTCTCTCTCCTGTCGTACCCAGAGGTTGACATAGGTGTGCATCATCTCGACCGCCTGTCACTTCACTGTTTGTTTGCACAGCGCCGGTTTGCATCAGACAATTACATCAGTCTGACCTGAAGCACTCTCTGAGGACCGAAAGGAGAGATGGGAAGGCGAGGAAACTGGTGGACGGCTTACAAGGTCACAGAGGAAACGTCGCTCAGAAGCACTGGATGGGACAGAAAACTGTTTTGGAGAATTGGAATACTGTATGTAGATTAAACATACTCACAACGGATGCATCCACAAATCACATTAAATACATTTGTTTTAGCAGGTAAAGATTCACGGCAAAGTATATGGTTGAAAGACCAAGATGGGAGAAAAACGTGCTCCGATTTTTGGCATTTCTTTAAACCAATCACAATCGTCTTGGGCGCAGCCACGGTGCCTCTGCTAAATAGTCTCAGGAAGAAACTTGTTTTAGTGGAACATGTGTACGTTCAAAAGTAGTTTTAGTCGTGCAACAGAAAACTCCGATTGGACAGATAGTCTAGCTAGCTGTCTGGATTTACCCTGCAGAGATCTGAGGAGCAGTTAACCATAGTCCTCACAAATCCACCGGAGGTTAAAACCCCGACACAGAGACAGAGGAAGGAGACGGACATCCAGCAAAAAGAATTGCAGTATTTTTCTGTCACTTTGCCAGCAGACAGACACATCTTTGTTACCAAAAGGATGCCCGACAGGATCTCTGCTGCTGGCCACTACTGTCGCTGCCTGATTATTTAAAGCTGTTTTGAAGTGACTAAGAGCTGAAATATGTTTCTCTTTAAGTCCTGGGTATATTTATCACTAATGCTGTGAAATATGACGTTAAACTTTCCGGGCATTGCGAAACCTTTTCATTGAAAATAACAAAAAGAAGAGGCGACGTGCAGGCTTTGATCTCCGGCTTTCAGACCCATCCGTCTTCCTTTCATATCATCTGCCATCGCCTGTGTGTCGTGTGCTTAATCTGCATGGCATGTGTGAAATGTTTGTCCATGTCCATCTTTGTATATCGCTTGTCAGTTACATTTTATTTCCTCATTCCTTTCATGTTCCCTTCCTCCTCTTCTCTTCGCGTCTCTCCCCTCCGTCACCCTGTGGCTCTTTCCTACTTTAAATAGCCTCCCTAGTTCTACCTTTTTTGCTTTCCTCCCTCATTCAAACTTGTTTTTCTGTGAATAAACGCTGCTTTCATTCTCAGCATGTTCTGCTGAATGTGCATAATGTTGGCCACAGAGGGCAGTGCTCCCTGCAGCTCTCTCTCTCTCTCTCTCTCTCTCTCTCTCTCTCTCTCTCTCTCTCTCTCTCCCCCTCCTTTTTCTCTTTCTTCCCTGCCGACCTGATCTTTTCTTTTCTCCCTTCGGATCCTTTGTAAATATGTTTGTCTTCTTTAACTGTCAAATGTCAGGGTTTGTGCAATAGCCGGCTTGGAACCAAAATTCAGATGGAGAGAGGAGGCAGAGGACAGATTTTAAAGGTTTAATAAAGAAAAGCAGCTATAAACCAAAAGGATCCTACAGCAGGCACGTTAGAAAAAGGCAACCAAGATCCAAACAAAAAAATAATACAAAAAACCACAGGGAACCAACGTGACGACAATCGGACAACTGACAAAGACACTCGAGGTAACGAGAGCCAGGTGACAATGGGGCTGATGAACAGGTGAGACGCATCAGAGGCAGGAAGTAAAGCAAGACATGACAGGAGAAACAGACTACAACGTAAAACAGGAAACAGAAGCATGAAAACACACCCAATGACTGAACTAGGAGAACAAAATTGAGAAACAGTTAACAAATAACAGGGAAACATTAACACACAGGGAATGAACTGACAAAAAAAAAATACACAACCATGACAGTCAATGCTTATTCCATCTTCCATTGTCCGTTGTTCCTGCCTTGATTGATTCCACACTTTCACTTTCATATTCTGGCTTCACAGCGTCTCTCACGTTCCCTCTAACGTGGTGGAGCATTTTGACTCAAGTCAAACATTTCACTGTATTTTGAGACATATTTAAAAACTCATTACAACTGCCTCATAACAAACATTGTGTTTTGGACTTTTCTTCAGTAACACAGTAGTCTAGATCAGTGTTTCTCAAATGTTGGTACATGTCCCCCTAGGTGTACTCTGGAGGACTGCAGGGGATATGTGTCCCCCTAGGGGGTACTCTGGAGCAGTGATTTTCAACCACTGTGCCGCGGCACACTAGTGTGCCGTGAGAGATCGTCCTGTGTGCCGTGGGAAATTATCCGATTTTACTTAATTGGTCCAACAAATTTGTTTATTGAGTTACTGCAAATCATTTTCCACTGTTGCGCATCTGTGCCTCAATATGATGACTGGCAGAGAAATTAAATATTAGTCTGTGTCAGCAGGTGGCAGTATAGCGCAATAATGACCTTGTTGATTTAAGACAATAAAATTACTGCCAGCAGGGCAGTTTAATGTTTAATTTTGCGACCAAAATTTGAGTGTGCGACTGAATTTTACATCCAGTCGCACATGTGCGACCAGTAAATTTGCCCCCTTTTTTACACGTTAAACGTTGACATTATCGGTACCTGAGAGCGCGCAAGCTTATCTGTCCTCTCTGAAACACAGAGACAGAGAGCAGAGCTCTGACACACACGCAGAGCTGCAGACGATGCGAACTACGTCGGCTCTGCAGTTTTGTGGAAGTCACAGTGAGTCACGGAAATGCCGATAAAGTGGTTTCAAATGTGGTTACAGTTTTTCATAACTTCAAGCAGACAGCGTTTGCTGTGATATATTAATGGCGAGCCGAAAGCGGTCGCGGTGCTGTTGACGTTACACTTCCTCAGAGCCGAGAAGGCACAGCAGTGTTTTCTGTGCCCTGGAGGCTGACTGATAGGCTGAGGTTGTAAGGCAAGGCAACTTTATATCTACAGCACCTTTTGGTTGTGTCCCTAAAATTTTCAGTTGGGGGTCACTATGCTCCTAATGAAAAAAGTTAGTCTGGAGGTCTGGAGCCCTGCTGCCCCCTTTCGCGCGCATCCTGCAGTGACAGGATGTAAGCAGTAGGGCCGAGATCATCGATGTAAGCCTGCAAAAGCGATGGATACATAAAAAAAAAAAAAAAATGCAGATTCTGATTATTAGGCTACAATGTGTCATTTTTGGTTGGTGGTGTGCTGCGGGATTTTTTTTATGTAAAAACTGTGCCGTGGCTCAAAAAAGGTTGAAAACCACTGCTCTGGTGGACTGCAGGGGGTACCGGAGAGTTTTTGCAAAATGTAATTTGTAATAAATGTAAAAATAGTAAGACAGATGGCTGCACCTGATTGGACGAACACACACGTGGATTTCAAACCAGACCATAACGGCAGTTTTTCAGGGGCTGCTGCTCCACCAAAGCATTGACCTATGACCTCTCGTTGACCTATGAACTCACGCGTAATCTTCACGACAGCACGCGATAATCGGTCGGTGTCAGACTTGTAGTGTTGCCACTCTTCTGTCCAAGACACAGCAAGAATTTTTGGTGGTGTGTGAATATGGACACAGTTACATTAGCTTACTAGCTTGAAGGTTGTTGTTTCCTGTAGCAAATGGAGTTTGAGAACGGCAACACACAGAGAGCAGAAGGTGAGGGTGGGCTTCATCCTGGATATGCACTTCTGTTGAACCAGACTTTCGTATCAAGTAATCCAGTAATAGTTTGTACGGTGCTGCTGACAACAGGGCTCCAGAGAAGCCCACAGCTAACTGCTCTACACCCCCCCAAAAGCCCCAGAATGATCAGTTCGGCAGCTGAGTTTAATGGATATTTCATTTTTACACTGCAGTGTGGCTACTGTCTTACAGCAGTGGAGTGTTTGTTGTCATAAAATCACACACAATGATTTATCTATGTGCTATAAATGTTTAATAATGTTTAATTTTCTGCGGCAGTCAACACAACCACAACCCACATTAATAATGTAAGTGTTTATGTTTGTAGAGCGCTTTCTCTGAACACAGGGCTGGAGAAAGTAGAAAATAAACACATATATACATACATACATACATACACACACACACACACACATATATATATATATATATATGTGTGTGTGTGTGTGTGTGTGTATACTGTGTGTTTATGTGACACCCAAGTGCTCATTTCTCCTCTGATTTTCCAGATCTTCCAAGCAGAGTTAACCGCGTCATGATTGGCTCTGTCACCGCAACTGTGTCGTTTTAATTTGAATGATTCCATCAGGAGTCTCTTCCCTTATTTGTGCTTCAGTGGATCCCTCAACGGTGATGTGGGTCAGAGGGAAATAGGACAAAAATGCCTCTAGACACACCAGCCAGGCTCCAAAATTAACATTTTTATCCACCAGCCAAGGGCTAGTTAATGTTCACATTTGACCTGCCACTCAATAGAAAACCATTGCTTTTTGGCTGCAAATCTACCATCCATTTGCATATTTGATGGTGTTAATTGTGGACCCTTGACGCAGCCCTACAATGAATTGGGTTAACCCACATGATCCATCAACATTTTAGGTTAAAATCGTATAAATGCAGATTAACTGTGGACATCTTTGTGTCAACTTCTAAAACCCTGATTCCTCTTTAACAGAGCATCATATTTACTCAAAACCTTCTTCTGCAAGGCAACTAACAGCTGGAGCTGTCAGGTACATGCAGTGGTGTAAAAAAGAACGACATTCCCCTCTGAAATGTAGTAACGTAGAAATATTAGGTAGTATAAAATGGAAGTACTTGAGTAAATGTAATTTGTGACATCCCACCACTGTCCTCTTCACACAAACTGTGCATTCATGTTTTCTGTGTGAAAAACCTTCCTGCCCCCACAGCTACACTCCTGTTCTTCATCATCTGCCCAACCTGCTGTATATAATGTGTGTGTGTGTGTGTGTGTGTGTGTGTGTGTGTGTGTGTGTGTGTGTGTGTGTGTGTGTGTGTGTGTGTGTGTCTCGGGCTGGCACACCCCTCCCGAGCACAGCAACTGTTGCTAAGCTACCAGAGCAGTGAAAAGATGGTGCAGTGTGTGTGTTGAAGTCTGTACACGCCGCTGTAAAAACCCCATCAACAAAAACAAACTGATGGAAAGGAGATTTCTATAAACTGAAATATGTTGCAGTGCTCTTATTAAATGATAAAAGATGTCCAACATTTGACAGATTTTGTGCTAGAAGACTTTTGTTAATATCATGAATTAAACTTCACAACATGCACATTTAGTGTCTGTTATTATGTTTAGCCATGCTTGTGGCTTCCCTTTGTTACAGACTGAAATATTTTAACAACCTTCAGATGGACTTTCTATTCAAGTTTGTCCACACATCCGTGATCACCCAGCCATCGTTTTGCATTTGGTTTTGTCTCTCCTGTTGGGTATTTAAAGTGTTACATACAAAACATGTTTTCCAAATGCTAACCTGACTCCGCCAGATGGATCGCTTCGCATTTGCTCGGCATATCCATCTGGGAACTTTCCGTTGGAGAACTTTTGGGAAGGGGCGAAAATACTGGTTAGCTGATTGGATAAACCATCTGTCTATCACCACCTAAACTCGCCTCAAAACCAACGCTGATTGGCCCGGTGGTTTGGCGAACGGCTCCAAATTTTCTCTATCTCAAGATGCCAGACTGATCTGCGACTGGAAAACTGGAGCTCGCGAGATCAGGACGGTCTCCCGAGGCTACCAAAACGCTGCATTTTGATGATTTCTGATAACAATAATAATGGGGCCTAATCATTAATATTCAGGGAAATTAGCCTATATCTTATTTGATGTGTGGGTGGTTAGGGTCCTGCATAGTGGATAGGGGGGCGCTTGCCCCTTTTATTACTCCTGTTATGGGAGCCTGCCTATGTTCCCACAGCCCTATGTTCCCACATTTCCTTTTTCATAAATTTGTATCAGATATTATCCCCCTAACCCTAAAAAAGGTTGTGGGAGGATAGGGCTTAAATTGAAGGGAAATGTAGGAACACAAGACCTAATTTTGAAAATGTCCTAGAAATGTGGGAACATAGGGCCTAATTTTAAGAAAAATCTTAGAAATGTGGGAACATAGAGCTTTGGCTGAACCCCCTGTTATGATTTGACACTATGAATAAAATTGAATTGGTAAACTCATCCACTGATTTGGACAAACTACAGCTTGAAAATCCTCATTGGCAGGATATGAGACTTATATGTGACATATGATATGAGACTTATATGTGACTTCCAAAGAATCCAACCTGCTATGAAGACATTTCTAATGCTGCTTCTCTGAGCAACAAGATGACAAAAGATTTCCAGTTATTTGGTTTTGGGAGAAAGTGCGTCACAGAACTGATGTCTGGGCCCACCAGCAGAGTCCAGCCCATTGTTGCATACCAATCCAATCAGCACGAGCTTGGTCCCATTCATCAAACTCGGCACTATCAGTCCCGTCATTAGTGGTGCTACTGAACCATATTACAGTTTCGGGTAACCCAAATGAGATGTCTGCGGTGCTGCCACGCTGTACTATTCCCCCAGCAGCTTTGTGATCTATGCCTTCATTTCCTGCTGGGGTACGACTTGTTTTCCTCAGTAAGTGGGGATATGGTGAATGTACTGGGTACTAGTAGTACTGATAGTACTGATAGTACTGGGCAAGAAAGCAGGGAGGAGACACACTCCCAGCCAGTATTCAGATCCATTACTTAACCCTTGTGTTGTCTTCCCCGTCGACCTGCAACTTTTTGTTTTTCTGGGTCAAAATGTAAATTATCCTGACATATTTGTCACTTTTCCTGGCGTTTTTGTCACTTTTTCCAATGTTTTTGTCACTTTTTTTCTGTGCTTTATTTATTTTGACACGTTCTATTATCAGTTTGTTTTTACATGCTATAAAATTGAATAAAACACCCACATTCAATGAAAGTAGTGAACTGATCATTTATATGACTTGTGAAGAGCGTTGTATGGAACGAGATGATTAGACACAGGTGAAACACATTTGGGTTGGGCAGTTGATCACACAGGCGGGAAAGTAGACAAAGACCTGAAGTGATCTGACCTGGAATGAGAGACACACTTAGTGAATTCCAAAATAAAACAGGAACAGACAATAGACAGTATTACGTATTTACATAGATTCAGTACAGTCTAGTATATGTAGTATATGAGGTACTGTATATTTATCGGTACCTTGGCTTTTGCAGACCTACATGTGTTGCTAATCTGAAATAAAAATAAATTGTCTCTAAACCTCCATAATAAACCTTGTTCCAGCAACCTGAATCCATCTCCACTGTGATTGGCCAGTTTACAGTCTGAAAGCAACAAGTTTTGAAAAAGATGACAACTGTACAAATACATATACATATCTCTGTGGCAATGCCTCTCATCCTGTCTATTTTGTCATGTATTTCAGCAACATGGACAACATTACACACACGCGTACACACAGCAAGGCACACGCGATCACGCACAAACGCAGGATATGACTAAATAGCTGTCTGAAAAAAGGCAGTCCCCGTGCGGGTTGACAGTGATTCTTACGTCATGGTGTATGTCAATGAACAGGGCCTCATACGTCCTCATCCTTCAGCTGAAAATAACCTTGTTATGCCAGAGAGGGTTTCATTAGCATTTCCCTCTATGCACACAGATGTAAGTGGATTCTCCAGGGGCCTCTGCCTTTTACAGTTCATACATTAGTTTCCTTTTTTCTCTGTTTTTGCAAACAAAATCACAATGACACTGAAATGCCATGTGACTTATTCCGTTCCGCTCTCCTGGGTGCAATTTCAATCCTCATAAAATCCAAATGTTCTTCTTTCCAATCCCCCCCGGATCATAAACCTTTGTCTTTTTTCCTTCCTTTCTAATTCACCTGATTATGACTCCCCCTCATCATCAGCCAGACTGGAAGCTGCTCGTCTCGGGATTCCCTGCAGCAGCTGCCTCTTTTGTTGCATCAACTGTTAAAAAGGTGGACCCTGCGGTTCTTATCCAAAACACTTTTTGTCAAATTCAGCTAACATCTCTTCGCTGTCCGTTCTGTAATAATGAATAAATAATAAGCTCTGGTGTTCATACTCAGCCTGGTTTTGAAAATGGGAAACAAACACCAGCGCTGCAAAACATGGGATTGCTCTTAAGAGGGGAATTGTTGTGTGGTCTAGACCTACTCTATCTGTAAAGCCGACTACACATGTGAAGGAATAATCTGACCAATAATCATGTTAATCTTATATATTTACTGTTGCATTAAGAGTTGCGTATTTGACTCATTATTTAAGAATGTTTCAGCTTGACCTTTAATTAAATGTGATCAAACAGGAACAGTTAGATAAGTTTTGCAGAAAACAGCTCTTCTTCAAGGTCAGCTTGTAAGAAGTATGGTGTAACTGTCAGCCGCGGTGAAAAACGGGAAATATCTGGAGAGTGACATCACTCCACCCTGGATACGGGAGGTGAGGCGGTTGTTGGGGAAGTGCGGATCTGCCCGGAGAGTGAAGGAGCGTGATAAAAGCATAGGAGAGTGAGATAACAGGGTTCACTTTCTGGGAGAGACTGGACGAACCTGAGACCTGTACAGCATTGTCTGTTTGCTAGGGCCAGTCTAGTCTTAAGATTGTGAAACCGTATGCATCATCATACCTGCCAACACTCCCGTTTTTCCCGGGTTTCTCCCGTTTTTTTTTTTTAGCCCTATCTCCCGGATCCCTCCCGGTTTGTTATTTCTCCCAGGAAACTCCCGTAATTAGCACGGCCCAAACTCCTTTAAAAAGAATCGGACCAATATGTTTGTCTAATGCTGATCAGTTGCCAGATCTTGTATGAAACGCATCCTATTCACACAATCCACACACCATATACAGTTTTCAACCCGTTTGTCACCTGAACCTGGAAACCTAAAACCTTCAACCTATAACCCTCAACCTGGCAACCTAGAACCCTCAACCTGGAACCCTCAACCTGGCAACCTATAACCCTCAACCTGGAACCCTCAACCTGGCAACTTATAACCCTCAACATGGCAACCTATAACCCTCAACCTGGCAACCTATAACCCTCAACCTGGAACCCTCAACCTGGCAACTTATAACCCTCAACATGGCAACCTATAACCCTCAACCTGGCAACCTATAACCCTCAACCTGGCAACCTATAACCCTCAACCTGGCAACCTATAACCCTCAACCTGGAACCCTCAACCTGGCAACTTATAACCCTCAACATGGCAACCTATAACCCTCAACCTGGCAACCTATAACCCTCAACCTGGAACCCTCAACCTGGCAACTTATAACCCTCAACCTGGAACCCTCAACCTGGCAACTTATTACCCCTCAACATGGCAACCTATAACCCTCAACCTGGCAACCTATAACCCTCAACCTGGAACCCTCAACCTGGCAACTTATAACCCTCAACATGGCAACCTATAACCCTCAACCTGGCAACCTATAACCCTCAACCTGGCAACCTGGAACCCTCAACCTGGCATATGACACTGTCATAACTATGACACTGTCATGAATGTGTCATAAACGTTATAAACAAGTCATAAACGTTTATGACTTCTGTCATTAAGGGTCATTCGGTTTTTGTCATGAGAAGTTGACATTGTTTGGGTTGTCTTGATTATGACAACTTGACATTAACCAGAATGACATTACCAGAGGATGTATTATTCATGATAACTTGACATAAAGTCATCCTGTTTAATGTCTCGTTGTCTTAACAAGGACACTCCAAAGAAATTTAATGTCAAGCTGCCATGACAAATACATCTTCTGGTAATGTCACTTTGATTAATGTCAAGTTGTCATTACATGACACTTAATGACAGAAGTCATAAACGTTTATGACTTGTTTGTTTATAAAGTTTATGACAGTGTCATGTCACGATTATGTCGATACCTTCAAATAAAGTGTTACACTACTTTGACCTAGTTTCCGCTGACCTTTCAAAAGCGCAACCAATGAGATAATGGCATGTTTTTACCTAGCAACGGGGATAAGGGAGGCTCACTGCATCTTTAAATGACACCAACTACTATACCCCTTCGACAAAAACCCATCTATGAAGATACAGCAACCCAATTATCACAAAACTACCTTATTGGACAGCAGAGATATTTCTACCTCTTTCCTATAAAGTCCACAAATCCCCCGACAGTTGTCCAGTTCCTTTCCAGATGCCCCCAGGAAGACCCAACGTGAGCTTAAGGATTACTGATTGCTGAATTTCTTGATAACCACCTAAAACCCCTTATCCACCCATCACCACAGTTACCGTTAACAGAGAAATAGCTGGAAGTCCATATTTGGGCATGGCTGATAATAATGACTACATCTGACTTACAGTAGATAGCACAACCAAGCTATAACCACACACACACACACACACACACACACACACACACACACACACACACACACACACACACAGGCAGCAGTCCAAACATGCACAGATAACAGAAATTCTTCTTTGTTCTCCTCAGATATGATCACACGCTGTACTAAAACATATTGGGAGGGTGGAGGGAATCATGCTGTCCAAGTTGAATCTGTAAGTGAGCCAAATTTTAAAGACCCAAATAAGTGATTTTAAAAATGGAAAGAACAGAACACCTGGACACAGCTCAGGGCTGTCAGCCATGAGGATAAATCTGCTTGTACACCACATGAGGGAATTTGCGTGTGTGTGTGTGTGTGTGTGTGAGAGAGAGAGAGAGAGAGAGAGAGAGAGAGAGATAGAAAGGTGCACAGATGAACAGGTGCAGGTATCACAAAACATTAAATAAGCCGCCTGTCTGTGACTACAAACAGCATGTTTTATCGGTTTCTGGTCTCCACGTGGGGATTTTATTTATTTTAATTTACTGAGGTTGATGTTAAAACCTTTCTACCCTTCTACCTTTCTACTTGATCATCAACGTCATCAGGCCCTCATTGCTTTTTTGTCTGTGGGGGGGGCAACATGAACATGTACACGGAAAGTAAAAGAGCTGATATTGAAACCCAGAAACTTTGTGTTGTAAGCTGAACGTGGTGATATATATATATTTCAGCGGATATTTTCCAGTCCTAACACTTAAATGGTCCTTGTTCAAACCATCATGTTTAAAGAAATGTAACATGCACTAATAGCCGAATCCAGAAATATTTAACAAGCATGATGAATGCACATAATAAAGGTGAGCCGGCACACAGGACTGTGGCCGCTGAGTCGCCCTGCACTGAAGGCTCATAAGACGGTTCTCTGGAGTTCCGGTAGCTGTAATAATAGATATAATGGCTGTAATTCATCATGTGTATTATCTTACAGTACATCCCAGGGTTGTATGCTGTAAAGCCATTACGTGAATGTGGATCAAGTAGAATCCTATAGATATCTAGGGACAATTATTGACAATTATTGACTCTAAATTAAATTTCCGGGAGAATTGTGAAGCTGCCTGTAAAAAAAGGACAACGCGTCTATACTGCTTGAGAAAATTGTACCATTTTCATATAGACAAGACCATGATGACATTATTTTATCATGCCTTTATCGAATCCATCATATCAACCTGTCATGGTTGGGGTGTGTTTCAGTTAAGCACAAGAATCGCCTAAATCAAATAAGATGGTTAAGTAAGCTGACTGGTGAGTCCCAGCTGCACCCCACATCCCTGTATGCTAAACAACTACAGCAGAGACTCCAGGATCTCCCCTCTGGACGGAGGCTAAGAGTCCCTGGTTGTAGAAATATAAGATTTAAAAACTGTTTTGTCCCAGCGGCGGTTAGACAAACTGTAGAATTACTGCACACAACGCACAAGTTCTACTGTCTGTTTGATATGTTTTAATGTTTTGTGTGTTGCATTTTATGTGTTGGTCTACAAAGTTTTAAGGATGTCCTGCCTCTAAGACTGTAAATCCAGTTTACCTACAGCTACCAATAAAGTAACCTGAACCTGAATGTAACGTTATTAATGTCTCTGTTCCCAAACTCCCAGGCTATCGGCTAACGTTAGTAGCACTTAAACGATGAGAAACAACGAAAACACAATGGTTAACGTTAGTGAATATTTTAGACAATGAACGAGTTCTCCACGTATACTTGTTTCTATATCCACAAGAGAGAAGCTCATGGACGAGCAGTGTTGCTACGTCAACGCAAACAAACAGTTGCTAGTGCGCATGTCCATCGTGATGTCATGGGCCAGTCAACGCCGAAGATCCTGGTATTTTTTTTGAGCTCCATGACTGCTTCATGTCCTACTGAGCAACTCTCATTGGAATGAACGGGGCTTCACACCGAACGCTGTATCCAGTTCTCTTAATACATCCATGAGCACAACCTGTGGATGTTTACGGAAAGCTAAAGTCTGGATGTCACTCCCTGTCTCGCCTCTGTTCCACTACATAAATAAACACATGGGAAATATGGATATTGATATTGCACGAGTGAGTTGTCAATTTGTGGTCTACTGGAAGGATCTGTCTTTAAACTCGAAGGGAAACTGCTTATTAGAAAGTTTTTTCTCTTTTGAAAATAATATATAGTTAAAGATTATGTTTTGGGCATTTTAAGCCTTCATTTATAGGATAGCTGAAGTCATTAAGGGGGAGAGAGAAGGGGGAATGACATGCAAAGGGCCGCAGGTCGGAGTCGAACCTGCGGCCACTGCGTCGAGGAGTTAACCTCTATACATGGGCGCACGCTCTACCATGTGAGCTATTAATATATCTATATATTAAAGTTGTACTATTTAGTGTTTAATAGTTTACCATATTTGAATGCACAAATACCATTTGCCATCTCCTGTCTCCTTTATATCCTTTTAAAGAAAATAAGAACCAAGCAGACACGGTTTTATGTCAAATATGGTCTTAATTTGAAGAAACAGCACACAGTCCCAGCGGTGTGAGACAGAAGCTATCAATCACTCAACTTTGGTTTCATTTGTTTGTGGTAATTACGCCGGGGTATCAGTTGGTTTGACAATGATAAATTGCTGATTAAAAATGCAACATATAGCATATTAAGATTAATATCAGATCAATTAAGTTTTTAAGTTTGGTTTTTGGGGGGTTAACAGGAAGGTGTAGTAGCCCATCACTTTTGGGGGACATTACTTAGACTTACATGTATTTCCTGGAGGCTTGTCCAAACCCTAACCTTAAAGGGACAGTGGAGATGTTTGTTCAGTGTGGTTGGTACTTCTTCATATTCAGTGTATTAGCTACAACACATAGCATCGGCACGCCCCCAGTTGTTTACATTCAACACGGGGGGCTACCGAAGCGCAGCTACCCGTTGATGCCACTGTCGCTGCTATTTTAAAAGATTTCAAATGCAAGTTTTCTCTGAAAACGGAACACAAACTTGCCCTGGAATAATTCTTACAAAAGAAGGATGTGTTTGCCTTACTACCGACCGGCTTAGGTAAAAGCCTAATGTACGTCACCTGGATCGTTTGTCTGATTGGTTGAAGGACTATCCAATTGCGTACAGAGTCATTTGAACCATGCCCGTTGATCACACCTCTTATGCAGAGAAAATACAGAGCAGACTCCCCAGACTAATGTTCAATCTTAAAAGATTGAGCTTGGTCTGCTGATAGCCAGACTAACACAATCCAGTAACGTGAGCTATTTAAATGAGCTGATACATGGTTAAACCTCATTGGCTCTTACCAGTGTATCTCCGTGTGGACTTCGTCCACAGCAATCCCACCAATCAGTCCCAAAACGAGAGGAAATGCCATAAACATTGGAAATCTTTACAATCATTCCCTGAAAGAACCAAGCAGGCCTGACTTGTTGCACCATCCATATCTTCTTCATAACTTGACATTTTCAGTGTGTAGCTCACTAGCTCCAAGTTAAAAAGAGAAGACCTCGCCAGGTGTCTGGCAATAATAGTGGAAATGTGCTTATGTTGATCCAGACTAGAAATGAACAAAACTAACATGCTAACCTATCAAGGCAGCGACAGCCTCTTAGAGCTGCTAGCATGGCTGTAGACCTGACATGTTGTTGTCAGCTGCAGGAATGTGTAGCATCTGCACTCTCCAGTTTTATAATGCTCAGTGGATCATTTCACACAAAGCAGGTACCTGCATTATTTAAATCCTCTGACACAATAGGATGTACAGTAAATGACTTTACGTGCTTTTGCATGAGCTGATACTCTATAAATCTTTTGACCACGTTCCCTCTGGAATAACTCTATCGTGTCAGCAGGAGTATTACAGGGAGTTCTTTCCGTTTATGTAAGTGGCTGGATCATTTTGTCATTGAGTCTATACAGGGGAGAACTGTTGGGACTTGTAAATGTAGCTTGACATGACAAACTGAATGCTAAATACGTTGGACACATCATGTAGGCTACACAGGGAGTTTCCGTCTCTCCTGAAATGTAAATTCAACATCATCTGCCTTAGAAAAGCATGTTTTGGATATTCATATTTGAAGTTTGGTAAAAGTGAGTGTACATGGTGTTGACGTGACTAATGTCTGTTTTATAGGAAGCATTACAGCAGTGTGTCTCAGCAGCACCATTACAATCATGAACCGCAATAAGAGTGACGAGGAAACCTAAACACATTTTTACGACGCTCGTGCATCTTCATAAAACACTCAGCAACAGCTTAAACAGCCATAAAAGCACAGAGGCAGGAAAGTAAATGATAATTGAGAAGCTTTCAAAGGTTTATGAAAATGAAAATGGACTGCCCACTGTGTGTGTGTGCAATATCTCTGATTAAATCGTGAGTGTGTTTGCAGGCGATCATTGAACGGCTTCTGTGATTCACACATGGAGCGTATGGATCTGTGCTATAGAGTGACGGCTTGTGCCTGTTAGTGTGGATCCCATCATGCTTTAGGAAGCCTGACACACCCACCCACAAACTCAACATGTGGACGTTAATGTGTGTGTTTTTATAATAAAAGCAAATGGGTTTATAAACAGGTATGACAAGTGTAGCGTTTGCTTCTCGTATGTGTGCGTGTGGGAGGAAATAATCTGTTTATTCAACATCTGTGTGATAAGTGACATAATGTTGATGTGTTTGTGCATGTGGGCGTACATTTTACAGACAGAACAGAGAATGCATCAGGAGTGGTGGGCAGGGGGGTTGTTATGGAAGTGTGAGCATGCATGGGGGTGGAGCAGGAACACTGCATGTCTTCAAACATTCGTGGGAGGAAGTCACACAGAGTATTTATAGAGATCATTATTTTCTGTTACAGTATCAAGCTTTATGATGTCACATGTATTATCTGTACAGGTTAACGTTGGATATCGGTTGGATATTTTGTGATACCGGTGCAAAAACAATATTTTCAAAAACGGTGCCTGAACCAATACTTAAAAAAGAATGAATGCAAAACTACAGTTGTTGAAATAAAATAAATGCTTGTGTGTTGCCAAGGCCATATGGTCAAATTTAAATGATTTATTTGAAATGTAATGACAATAACTTACTTAACAGTCAATTGCTGTACAATAGAAACTGCTTGTGTCTCCGGCAGCGTCCATGTGTCTCAGGCTTCATCTACACTGCTAAGTCTTGGTTTAAAACCGAATATCTTTTGCTAGGCTTATGCATCGCGTTACACTGCTCTCCCCTTTTGGTTTGAAAACTCGGGGGTTGCTTTGTAGTGAACAGACACAAACGGAGACATTTGGGTACGACGACAAGGTCAATCAGATAATAAATCCCTGCTCTTACTTTTCACCATTGTTGGTCTTTCTCCAAAGCCGCAGAGCAACGTCAGACAATCTTCTTCCTGTTTATACCGGCATGTGACCAGTGTATGTGAATGGTCATGTGATATGTGTTGTCAGACGTGTTAATGTAGATGGAGATTAGTTTTGCTCCTGAAGCTAAAACTCTGTGTGGACGGAGATACTGTAGTTTTTGTCTCAAAATGCCGCTAAATAATTTAAACGTAGTAGTGTAGATGTAGCCTCAAAGGTCAGCTAGTCTTCCTCTGTGTCTTTAGCTGCAGACTGTTGAATGTCCTGCTGTCGGAATCCTTTCCAGTGAAATACAGCAGCACGTTTTAGCCAAATTTGCAATTAGCCATCACTTTTCATTGAACTGCCCATATTTGAGGTCTACACAGTTGATTTCTCGGATAAAAAAGTCTCAGAAGTTAATTTAGCAATGAAATAGCAAATGAAAATTGTAAAAAAGCTGCATTGTGGGATACATTAGGCGAGAGACTGCTCCGAGACATACAGGAGATTTTCTACAAATCAGTACGACATCCGGCTGTTTTTGGCATACTGCAGATTTAGCTTTTGTTAGCATACTGCATACTACATGCTACATTTTGGCCAAATCAGTACGCGCTGCTAGTATAGTAGGCAGTTTCTAAAACGGCCTTACTGTATACTTTGTTGCATTACTTCCTGCTTTGCTCTTGTCATAACTACTAATGACTTATGGTGCTGTTATTGGGTGGAGGGGAGGACTCTTTCATGGTGTTAGCTGTCAGTATTTTAACCATGTATAAGCCAGCTACTAGCTAACGGTAGGCTAACGTTACCTGCTGCCAAGTGTAGTGTTAAATAACATCACGTGCAGGGCAGCGCAGGCATTTAAGTGGCACCAACATCTGCGATGTCATTCATAGATGCCGGTCGTTTGGATTTCGGTTAGTCTATATCTTTGACGTTCCACTTCCGTTGCCAACAGAAATTCTGCGGATTTCACTCATGTAGGCCGGATATCCATTGCATTGGGCTTCCTTCCATTGGGAATGTTCATTTCAGCCAGATGTCCGTCCCCTTCCTCTTTCTTTGTTTTGGCGTTCTAACCTCCGGTGGATTTGTGAGGACTATGGTTAACTGCTCCTCAGATCTCTGCAGGGTAAATCCAGACAGCTAGCTAGACTATCTGTCCAATCTGAGTTTTCTGTTGCACGACTAAAACAACATTTGAACGTACACGTTCCACCAAAACAAGTTCCTTCCCGAGGCTATGTTGCAGAGGCACCGCAGCTTTTCCTGGTGGTTAGCACCGCCCAAGACAATTGTGATTGGTTTAAAGAAATGGCAATAAACCACAGGACACTTTTCTTCCATCCAGGAATCCTGACTAGCCAGACCCTCCTTCGCAGCACCGTGGTGGAGGAAGGTCTGGCAATGCGAAACTAGGTTTCGGTACCCAACCCTAGTGTAGTTTATATCGTAAGCAGGAATTTCTCGTCCAATTCCTTGTGATAGTTTAATTTACCTTTGCATTTTAGACCTTCAGCTGGAACTATTATGCTGTTAACTTCACTTACAGACGTTTAGCTCAAGCTGTTATAAGGCACAGCCGAACATGAATAAAAAGCTCATTTCTGGATCGCCCGATTTGCAACAAACCAACAGATGGTAAGGGAACACATACATCACAGCAGCACTTTTTCTGTGGTTATATACTGTGGGTTTCGCAAGGAAGACGTGCAAAGTAAAGAAATAAGAGTTAAAGAGTCTGTAAAGACATTTTGTTTTGCTGTTGGAGAGCTATTTAAGTGGAGAGAGGGAAGTGGTGAAGAGGTGATGTAAAAATCATGAGAGCTGTTTAGAGTAATTACAATGTGGAGGTTGAGTTTCTCCCTTAAGGGCAGTCTGTCTCTGTCTCAGCTCTCCAACTGGCTCAGCAATAAAATATTTGTAGGGGGATGCTTACTTCCACAATTTTAGATGGGTCATCTGGTAGTGCCAAGTCCACCAACAAATTTAAAGATGAGAACTGTTCTTAGAGGGCTTTTTCTGCCTGGAAAATGCTTCCCTTAAGCATCAGACACACAAAAGGCAGACTTTTAAAAAGTTACTTAAATTCAAATTCATGAATAGATCCACAGTAAGTGTCTGGGGCTTTCACACCTACTTCGTTTGATCCCACTGCTGCTGGGTCTAAAGTTAGCGGCCTGCTGACCCACTGCCGCTGGGTATAACGGTCCCTCCTCACTCCCTGCAACTCCGAGAACATCTCCCGAGCTGCGTGGGCGGCTTTATTCCCAGCGAGCTGCGACACAGTTTGGCCCCACTGACGCGTGTCACTATGACAACTAACAACAATCGCCATTTTGTTGTGTACCAATTAAATGACAACGGGAAACAGTCCAATGGCCTTTCTATCCATTTTATTTCTATGGACACCAGCCTCAACAAATAAAGAATTCTTCATCGCGTGTCACGACTGTTGTGTCTCAGCCACGGTCATATCTTCTTAAAATACAACTTGTGCATTTCTCCTTTCACATTTGCTGTTGTTTTGGGTGATCCCTGTTCTCTCCACTTTCTTCTCTCATTTTCATCCCTGTGTTTTCTTATAAAAAAAGTAAAGAATAAAGAAGGCCTAGATGGAGCTGCTGATTAACCAGCGGACACAAAGCTGTGAATCGATAGGGAGCAGGTGTCAGGATATCCAGCTAATGAAATCCTGCAGTGGTACTTTGTGTGTCCTACATGTGCGGTTGCTGAAAGGTAGCCAGGCCTTCTCATTAGCAGTCGTCAACTTTCAGTGTGACATGAACTCATTCCCTCTGGACTGAAGAAAGAAGGGTAAGAAATAAACAAAGAGGGACAAAGAAAGGGATATAAAAGTATACAGAATTGGAACAGCTGAGCAGGATTTAAAATGTGGCAGAACATTGTCTTTAAATCTTAAAAAAACTCAGAGGTATTCAGTTTCCTGCCAGATAACACCAAAAACCCAGCAAATATTAAACTAAATAAACTATGATTTTTTGGGGGGATTTGTGCCTAAAAATGGACTTAAAGCATTAGTTGGTTATCAAAATGAATCGACAAATCATTTCAGCTGCAACAGCCGTTATCCCAAACCATGAACTCAACTGAAATCCTGTCATTTGTTGAAACAGAAGTCATAATTAGCCATAAATTCATGTTTTGTCTCCACCTCTGAAGACAAATCACAGTCCAATATAACAATAACTAGCACTTAAAACTCAGGTAAGGCTATTCCGTTGCCGACCTTACAGCCCCTGACAAAAGTCTTGTCGCTTATCTAAGTTGTAGGAACAACAAATAATAACTTGACTTGTAGTTGATCAATCGGAATCAGAAATGGCTTATATGAAAGGCAAAGGCTTCTGGATTATGCTTATTATACCAAAATAAAGTCTTGTATCATTCATTGAGTTTTATCATTGAATTAGGACAGAAAGGTCAGATTTGGCTTGGACAAAAGTCTTGTCGTGTTTTTAAATGATTCAACCAATCACAGATTAGAGCTTCACCTGTGACAAATACTGTAATTAACACATTCCCAGGTGTGTATAAAAAGAACTCCAGCACACCAGACCTTCATGTGAAGTGCAACCTGACCAAAGTGCTCATCAAGAGCCTGAAGACCAAGTCTGCTGCTGAGGTGGCAGACATCTTCAATGTATCCAAACATCAAGTGGAAATGATAAGAAAAAGATTTAAAGAAACTGGTGAAGTTCATGACAAGCCCAGGTCAGGCAGACCCCGTAAGACAACTGTTCGAGAGGACAGTTTGTGGCTCTGACAGTCCAGGGCCAGCCCTTTTTCTGGGATGGCCACCAGAAACCGCTGTATCTATAAGAACAGTTTGTCGAATTCTCTCACGCAGTGGTCTCCATTGCCAAATTAGTGTTCATAAACTAGCATTAAACAGAAGACAACTAAAAAAATTGTGTTGCATTTGCAAAAGCCCACAGCTTGGTGAAAGGATGGACAGTGGAAAAGTGTCAGAAGGTTGATTCTTCTGATGAATCATCCATTGAACTGCATCCAAGTTGCCGCAAATACTGCAGAAGACCTGTTGGAACCCGCATGGACCCAAGATTCACCCAGAAAACAGTCAAGTTTGGTGGAGGAGAAATCATGGTTTGGGGTTACATCCAGTATGGGGGTGTGCGAGAGATCTGCAGAGTGGATGGCAACATCAACAGCCTAAAGTATCAACAAATTCTTGCTGCCCATTACATTCCAAACCACAAGAGAGGGCAAATTGTTCAGCAGGATGGCGCTCCTTGTCATACTTCAGCCTCCACATCAAAGTTCCTGAAAGCAAAGAAGGTCAAGGTGCTTCAGGATTGGCCAGCCCAGTCATCAGACATGAACATTATTGAGCATGTCTGGGTTAAGGTATGAAGGAGGAGGCTTGGAAGATTAAACCAAAGAATCTTGATGAACATGTCCTGCAAGACCGCTTTCTTTGCTATTCCAGATGACTTCATCAATAAGTTATTTGAGTCATTGCCGAGACGTATGGATGTAGTCCTCCAAGCTCATTTTCTTTTTCCCAAGGCACCATGACTTTACATATGCTCTGATGTTATTGTAGCATTTTTGTGTATTCAAAATAAAATATAATTTCTTCCGTACATTACTGTATTTTTGTATGCGATAAGACTTTTGTCCAAGCCAAATCTGACATTTCTGTCCTAATTCAATTATAAAACTCAATGAATGATACAATACTTTATTTTGGTATAATAAGCATAATCCAGAAGCCTTTGCCTTTCATATAAGCCATTTTTGATTCCAATTGATCAACTACAAGCCAAGTTATTATTTGTTGTTCCTACAACTTAGATAAGCGACAAGACTTTTGTCAGGCACTGTACACCAAATGACTTTTCAAGCGATTCCTCTGTCTTAGACTAATGTCCAATATCAGAATGAACCCCTGACAGTCTTGCTAGAGTCGGGGTGGGGGGGTGTCTCCCGTGGTCTCCATCATTTGGTGTAAGGTCATAAAACTCAGTCCCAGTCAGTCTTTCTCCCGTCTGGACGTTGAGTTTAAAGTCTTGGTAGTGAAGTTAAATCATGTGAACATTGTCAACAACCAATGAAAGAAGCCAACAGCTAGTGTTGTTTATGGTTGCTATGGCGCCGCGCTAAGCTAAACGCTAAAGAGGGAAAGTTGCTGATTTTTCAACCCTTCTGAAGCACCCTAGCGGCAGCAAATGTAATTTGCAGCCAGGGGATGTAGCAGCTCTCTGTTGGCTTGCGTGCTGGAAAAACTAATCTCTGGCTGGGCCAATCACATTGTGTATAGAGTTGGTGGACGGGCTTATGGCTGCTGCTGCTGGGAACAGCGGTCTTTGGAATCGGCTTTGGCCGCGACTCTGGAAGACTTGGAGTTCAGCTTTTCTTTGAGAAAAGAACAAAGAACGGCACTGAAGTCATTCTTAAAAGAAGGAAGATGTGTTCGGAGTTTTGCCGACCAGATACGGCAAAAGTTTAATCTATGAACTATCTCCGCTACCTTCTTCATTGCTCTGGTTGGTTGTAGCGCTATCCTATTAAGTGCAGAGGGAATTTTGAAAGACAACCATTTATCCCGCCCCATGGATTGAGCCCTGCCAATGGTGAGTTCCCAGACCCAAGATCTTGATGTGGGTCTGGCTTGTCAGGCTACCAACAGGAGTTTTACTGGAAGATAAACACAGACCTCCAGGTTCTGGAGACATTCATCTGCATGTTCAATTCAATTCAATTTTATTTATAGTATCAAATCCTAACATAGGTTATCTCGAGACACTTTACAGATAGAGTAGGTCTAGACCACACTCTATAATTTACAAAGCAACCAACAATTCCAACAATTACAGTAATTCCCTCAAGAGCAAGCAGTGCGACAGTGGCGAGGAAAAACTCCCTCTTGGGAAGAAACCTCGGACAGACCCAGGCTCTTGGTAGGCGGTGTCTGACGGGCCGGTTGGGGGGTGTGATGAACAGTGGCGATAATAGTCACATTAATAATGGAACAGTGACTGGATGTAGCGGGAAGCTGCAGGGTTCAGCAGGAAGCTGCAGGGTTCAGCAGGGACGCAGCAGGGCACCGTTGAGCTCAGCAAGGAGTGCAGCAGGACCACGGCGACAGCTGGAACCAGGATCTTGGTGCCAACGTTCTCCAAGGAAATACGCTGGGGGAAAAAAACATAAGGACTCCGGGAAACTCCCCAGAAGCTAGGATTAGTAACTAGCATTTCCGGGGACGGGATACACGCAAATAGTAATAGTAATAGTAATAGAGAGGGAGAGGAGAGAGCAGCTCAGTGTGTCAAAGGAAGGAAGTCCCCCGGAAGTCTAGAACTATAACAGCGTAACTATAACAGCATAACTAAGAGAGACAGGTCATAAGGAGAGGTAGCTTTTTCGGGCTTAGAACTCTCCCCCTGCCGGATCGGGCTTGGCTGGCCTGCCTCCCTCTACTTTGTTATGTATTATTAATCTAACAATTATGAAGAGAAGCAGTTGGGCCAGTTAGGTGAACACTGCAACTCCTCACTCCCTAACTATAAGCTTTATCAAATAGAAGAGTTTTAAGTTCATTCTTGAAAGCGATTACAGTTTCTGCCCCCCGAACCCAGATCGGGAGCTGGTTCCATAGGAGAGGAGCCTGATAACTGAAGGCTCTGGCTCCCATTCTACTTTTAGAGACTCTAGGTACCACCAGTAACTCTGCATTCTGGGAGCACAGTGCTCTAGTGGGACAATAGGGTATAAGGAGCTCTTCTAGATATGATGGTGCTAGACCATTTAGAGCTTTGTAGGTCAAGAGAAGGATTTTAAACTCAATCCTGTATTTTACAGGAAGCCAGTGCAGAGAAGCTAATACAGGAGAGATATGATCTCTTTTCTTAGTTCTTGTGAGAACACGCGCTGCAGCACTCTGGATCAGCTGGAGAGTCTTAAGGGACTTATTTGAGCAACCTGACAGTAGGGAATTACAATAGTCCAGCCTAGACGTAACAAATGCATGTACGGCAGAACAGAAAATCTGCTGACTTTGTCTTAAAGTTACTAGCTTAAAAAAATCTAGTTGTAGTCTTGCAATGTGTAACCCTGCAAGATCCCCAGTCTTTACATATTATGACGGACAGTCTTCTAGTGGATGATAGGCATAAGAAAACCAGCAAATATTCACATTTGAGAAATTTTCACCTAAAAATGGACTTAAGGCATTAATTGATTATTAAACTTTTTGCAGATTTTATTTGTCAATCAACAAATCATTTCAGCTGCAACTACCATAATCTCAAACCCATGAACTCAACTGAAATCCTGTCTTTTGTTGAAACAGAAGTTTGAATTAGCCAAAAATGTATGTTTTGTCTCCACTTCTGAAGACAAATCCCATCGGCCAGGTCCTTCAACTGGGCGGCAATCCTTACACAAGGCCAATCATCTGGGACCCCTGTTTCCATCCAGGGGTCCCTGTGGACACTGTTGAGGAGTACAAATACCTGGGGGTGTACTTAAACAATAAGCTGGACTGGACTAGAGACGCCGAGGCTGTTTACAAAAAGGGCCAAAGTCGACTCTTTTTCCTGAGGAGGCTGAGGTCCTTTAACATCTGTCGGACGATGCTGTGGATGTTCTACCAGTCTGTTGTGGCCAGTGCTCTCTTCTTCTTTGCTGTCCCGTGCTGGGACAGTGGGATGAAGGTCGCAGACACCAACAGACTGAACAAACTGATCAGGAGGGCTGGTGATGTCGTAGGGGAGGGCTGGTGTTGTCGTGGGGGAGGGCTGGTGATGTCGTGGGGGAGGGCTGGTGATGTCGTGGGGGAGGAGCTGGACACACTGACGACCGTGGCTGAGAGGAGGATGCTGTCCAGGCTTCAGTCCATCTTGGATAATGTCTCCCCCCCCCACTCTACGACACACTGGCACAGCAGAGGAGCACCTTCAGCAGAAGACTCCTCTCATCCAGATGACCACAGAGCACCACAGGAGATCCTTCCTGCCTGTGGTCATTAAACTCTACAACCCCTCCCTCAGAGAGTCACACACCCCCTCTCTGGAATCATCTCATCTCAAACATAGACAGTCACTTCTCTTTTTTATTGCACTAAAATCATCTCAACATAGACAATCACTTCTCTTTTTTATTGCACTATTTGCACATTAACACTGTACATTTCATATTTTATATATTATTACTGTATATTTGTTTTTATTATATATGTTAAAAGTCTTGATATTATATGTTGTTTTTATTTGTTGTTTGTATACCTGGAGTGGTAACAAAAATAATTTCCCCCTGGGATTATTGAAGTATTTCTGATTGTGATCTGATTGTTTCCTCTAGCCATTTATTTTGTCTTATGTCATCACGCACCTTTAAATTCTCACTGCCAATTATCTCATTCACCAGTGTCTGGGAAACGCCAGAGCAGGGGGAATGAGAGGAGGAAACGCCAGAGCAGGGGGAATGAGAGGGGGAAACTGAGCAGAAGATATTCCTTTTTAGACCACAACGTAGCGGTGTGAATGTAGCCTGGGATTCACACATTCATGTGTGGTTTTGGTTGGAGTTGAAACCTTCTTGTGCGCCGAGAGTGTGAGTACGACAACTAATTCCCCACAGCTGAACTGAGTGAGCAGGAACAAGTGCATGAGGGACAGGAGGAGTGTGGGATTCTGTCGGATAGAGACAGTTTAACAGAGAGAGATAGATTGAGAGAGAGAAAGAGAGAGGCTGTGGTAGATATCTCAGTGGGGTTTGGGGCCATTAAAACTCCTCAGCAGTTATTACACGCTCCTGTGGCTGAAGCCTCCCCCCTTTAACTGAGCCCTGAGAGACACTCCATCAATCAGACTCTTCCTCCCACTCCCTCTCTTTCTAATGTGTCTCAATTCCTCTCCCTGGATGCTGCTCCCCCTCAAACACACACACACACACACACACACACACACACACACACGCTTCCTCATGGACACCCATTCTTTATCCGCCTATTTCCTGTTATTTCCCCATTGTCTGTTCTTCTGTTGCTCCCACATTCATCCCTCAGTGATGCTGCAGATATAACAGGACAAACTGAGGGGGATTCCGTGTCACAGGTTTGGAAAAAAAATACCCAAGGAATATGACAAAATGTTTTATTTGACAACGAAGAAACACACTTCAATGAATTTGATGTCTGTATTTATCTAACAGAGTTAATTATGAGACAAATCGAAAGGCTCTTCTTCTGAAGATGCGGTTTGTTTGTCGGCTTTGCAGCTATTTTACGAAGAAGCAAACACTCCGTAGGAATGGAGGACACTGCCGCAAATGATGACAAGTACCAAACCCAGCTCCTAAATACCCCAGGCCCTGATTAGAGATAGAAAACACCTGCAGACATCCACTCACTGCAGCTGTGAGGCACAAACACAAGACACCAAATGAACAAATGTTAATACATTGACTGTATATCCACTTGCGGTGGGACCTTATTTTCGGAAAGAAATATGTACGGTAGTAAACAGGGGCCATGAATTACACATATGATGTTTGTCGGTTTAAAAGCTAATTTTGCAAGGGAAGAAAGTCTCAGTTTGCTGCAGGGGGAGCAGAAACAAGACACCACTGCAAGTAATGTAATTAGATTTCCCCTTCCGGGGGGCCTTATTTCAGAAAGTATCGGTACGGTAGTGAACGGGGAGAGACAAAGAATGTTTTGATCCAGTTTGAATTGAGCCATGAATTACACAAATGATGTTGGTCAGTTTGAAAGATAATTTAGCAAGTGAAGAAAGTCTGCATAGAGTTGCATATTCAAAACATTTCACTCTGGAAGCTTTCGTTTGCAGCCCTCCCAGAACGCTGTTGTCGTGGTAAGGAATGTCCTGGATGTATGCTGGGGCCGATCCGTTCCTGGCCCTGTATGCAAGTACTAGTGTCTTGAAGCAGATGCGGGCAGTGGGTGTGGTGTGGTGTGGTGTGGTGTGAGAGAACTTGGGGAGGTTGAAGACAAGTCAAGCTGCTGCATCGGAAGGCACATGCAGGCAGGCCAGCATGCCATACGTCTGCACAATATTGGGATTTCTGTCGGTTTTTACATAAATTTACAGACAAATTTAGAGGATGAATGTCACGAGTGCCGAATGGTGAAGATGGGAATGTAAATCACGAGCAGAAGAAGGTAAAAAGGTTTGGAATGCTGACAGGACGGGCTCGGTGGCAGAAAGATTGACTACAGTTGAGTTCACAATAACAATGTGGAGCTGCTGATAAAAAGCAGAACATCAGTCGCTTTCCAAAAACCTCAAGGCGATCCAGAAAAACACCCAGTCCCTAAGTTAATTAATTCAGCAGAAAAAAAAGTCCCAGTAAATTTGAAATCTTTTGAATTTATTCATTATCCCCCTCAGCTTTTTTTTAAGACTAAAGATTTTTTGTGGTTGTTTTTTCGCCCCGGAAATAAAACTCACTAACACAAACCCGTTTCTTTTTTTTTTGTGCTACTTTTTGAAGTTTCTTGTCTTGGGGAAATGAATTTACATATCAAGCCAGGATTGAAAAGCTAACGGTCATATGGGAGCGTGCAGGCACGAAGAAGAGTGTGCGCCTGTTAGATGTGTGGGTAACTCTTTCTTTAGTGTCTTTAAAAAGTTTGGTACAAAGGTCAACGAGAACAATCAGAGAAGATAGCAATCTGTGCCTTTATGCCGGCGTAATTGTTCCTAATTTGAATAAATGATCTGCAGCTGAGACACGCATGAATCAGCATTAAAGGACAATTCCGGTGCAAAATGAACCTAGGGGGTTAATAACATATGTGTACCGAGTCGAACGTTCTCCAGGATCTGTTTTCATGCTAATCTAATGTGTCTCTAGCTTGAAACAAGCTACCGCTAACCGGTGGTTAGCTGCTAACGCTAGCTTTCGGGGCAGAGGGTAAACCTCTATTTCTACACCACTAACAAGGCTCAAAATATCACCACACTTCCACGGTAGCATAATGGGGGTCCCTACATGCAAACTGAAGCATTGAGAACTTTGTAAGTGGACAGACAGTTTATTACAAAGATAGATTATAAAGACAGTAGCGTTAATGTTTACATGCGGCCGCCATCTTAGATAACAGTCATAACCAGTCGAATCATGAACGCCGTGTTTGAGCTATGTTACTGGTTGCACGGCGTTCACTATCTTGAGCCTTGTTAGTGGTGTAGAAATAGAGATTTACCCTCTGCCCCGAAAGCTAGCGTTAGCAGCTAACCACCGGTTTGCGGTAGCTAGATTCAAACTACAGACACATTAGATTAGCATGAAAACAGATCCCAGAGAACGGTCGACTCTGTACACGTTATTAACCCCTAGGTTCATTTTGTGCCAGAATTGTCCTTTAACCCTCGGATGGATGGTTCCACGCAACGCTCTTCGCAAGTACACCTAAAAAAGTTTTCTAAAAAAAAACGTCAAAAAAATGTTGAACAAAAAGTGACAAAAGGCATTGAAAGCCTCAAAAACAGCAGAAAAAAAGCGTCAAGAACATCAAAAAACCCGTCAGGTTTTTCAACCACAGGTCATTAACAAAAGGAGTTCAAGGCCTTCTGTGTATGAGAAACATAAACGCAGATGTTTTCAGTGTGACAGAAAATTATTCTGCATTAGGGCTGTTTTTTTTTGTAACATCCGGAGCTTTCTGTACACAGTTGTATTGCTGCAAAGTTCCCGAGTGAAGTTAAAAAGTGGGGAATCAGGATTTTAATTGCGTTAGGCATTTGTGATTTGACTACACTTTAAACTCTAAAACTGTTCTTCTCTTCTCTAAAAGTCATCGTTAAGTCAACTTTAATAACACGGCGAGTCTTCAGAGAGCCTTTCATTTTCCAGCTGACAGATGGAGAGAGAAAGAGACACAGAGAGAGAGAGAGAGAGAGAGAGAGAGAGAGAGAGAAAGAGAAAGAGAGATCCTTAGTCTTCTTTATTTCCAGCCTGTTGCATCACAGTTTTCCCATGTGGTTCTTCTTTATCTCTGCCTCCACTTGAGAAGTCAGTCACTAATCGGCGAGCACCGACCGACCGACGTCCTTTCCAGGGTTCTTTCTTTTTCACACAACTCTGTCCAGTTGCATAAGAATAGATTTTCAACCTTATTATTATGATGTACAACGGGCAGTGTGCAATTTTGTTGTTTTGTTGGCTATGCATGCAACATGAGCATGTCCATGCAGAGTGATGCAACAGTCTGTCTCTATGGGTGTATGTGTCTGTGTACTTTATGCATGTGTGTATGTCTCTCTATGTCTGTGTACTTTATGTATGTATGTATGTATGTATGTATGTATGTGTTTGTGTATGTATGTGTCTGTGTGTATGTATGTATGTATGTATGTCTGTGTGTGTTTGTATGCATGTGTCTGTGTACTATGTGTGTGTATGTGTGTGTGTTTATGTATGTATGTATGTATGTATGTGTGTATGTGTACTTTATGTATGTATGTATGTATGTATGTGTGTGTTTATGTATGTATGTGTGTATGTGTACTTTATGTATGGGTGTATGTGTCTGTGTACTTTATGCATGTGTGTATGTCTGTCTGTGTATGCGTGTGTACTTTATGTATGTATGTGTCTGTGTACTTTATGTATGTATGTATGTATGTATGTGTGTGTGTGTGTGTACAGTACAGGCCAAAAGTTTGGACACACCTTCTCATTCAATGCGTTTTCTTTATTTTCATGACTATTTACATTGTAGATTCTCACTGAAGGCATCAAAACTATGAATGAACACATGTGGAATAATGTACTTAACAAAAAAGTGTGAAATAACTGAAAACATGTCTTATATTTTAGATTCCTCAAAGTAGCCACCCTTTGCTTTTTTGATAGCGCTGCAAACCCTTGGTGTTCTCTCAATGAGCTTCATGAGGTAGTCACCTGAAATGGTTTTCACTTCACAGGTGAGCCTTGTCAGGGTTAATTTGTGGAATTTTTTCCCTTATTAATGGGGTTGGGACCATCAGTTGTGTTGTGCAGAAGTCAGGTTGATACACAGCCGACAGCCCTATTGGACAACTGTTAGAATTCATATTATGGCAAGAACCAATCAGCTAAGTAAAGAGAAACGAGTGGCCATCATTACGTTAACAAATGAAGGTCAGTCAGTCTGGAAAATTGCGAAAACTTTGAATGTGTCCCCAAGTGCAGTCGCAAAAAACATCAAGCGCTACAACGAAACTGGCTCACATGAGGACCGCCCCAGGAAAGGAAGACCAAGAGTCACCTCTGCTGCTGAGGATAAGTTCATTCGAGTCACCAGCCTCAGAAATCGCAAGTTAACAGCAGCTCAGATTAGAGACCAGATGAATGCCACACAGAGTTCTAGCAGCAGACACATCTCTAGACAACAACAACTGCTAGGAGGAGAATGCGCGAATCAGGCCTTTATGGTCAAGTAGCTGCTAGGAAACCACTGCTAAGGAGAGGCAACAAGCAGAAGAGATTTGTTTGGGCCAAGAAACACAAGGAATGGACATTAGACCAGTGGAAGTCTGTGCTTTGTTCTGATGAGTCCAAATTTGAGATCTTTGGTTCCAACCGCTGCGTCTTTATGCGACGCAGAAAAGGTGAACGGATGGATTCTGCATGCCTGGTTCCCACCGTGAAGCATGGAGGAGGAGGTGTGATGGTGTGGGGGGCTTTGCTGGTGACACTGTTGGGGATTTATTCAAAATTGAAGGCATACTGAACCAGCATGGCTACCACATCATCCTGCAGCGACATGCCATCCCATCCGGTTTGCGTTTAGTTGGACCATCATTTATTTTTCAACAGGACAATGACCCCAAACACACCTCCAGGCTGTGTAAGGGCTATTTGACCAAGAAGTAGAGTGATGGTGTACTGCGCCAGATGACCTGGCCTCCACAGTAACCGGACCTGAACCCAATCAAGATGGTTTGGGGTGAGCTGGACCGCAGAGTGAAGGCAAAAGGGCCAACAAGTGCTAAGCATCTCTGGGAACTCCTTCAAGACTGTTGGAAAACCATTTCAGGTGACTACCTCTTAAAGCTCATCAAGAGAATGCCAAGACTGTGCAAAGCAGTAATCAGAGCAAAGGGTGGCTACTTTGAGGAATCTAAAATATAAGACATGTTTTCAGTTATTTCACACTTTTTTGTTCATTCATAGTTTTAATGCCTTCAGTGAGAATCTACAATGTAAATAGTCATGAAAATAAAGAAAACCCATTGAATGAGAAGGTGTGTCCAAACCTTTGGCGTGTGTGTGTGTGTGTGTGTGTGTTTGTATGTATGTATGTATGTATGTATGTATGTATGTATGTGTATGTATGTATTTATGTGTCTGTGTACTTTATGTGTGTGTGTGTGTGTGTGTGTGTGTGTGTGTGTGTGTGTACTTTATGTATGTGCGTATGCACCATGTTGTGTTGAATTTTTTAAACAGCAGATATTGTTTGTTTGTCCAAGACAAATTTCCTTTGGGATAGTAATAGTTAAGATTCGAGGAACCTTTGTTGAAGGATAATCATAAAGTTTTTCAGGTATGGAACCATCCATGTTATTTTTTGGGCAATGTGGTTGAGAGAATCCCATATTTTGGATATAGGGTTAAGACAAATATACAGAAAATAAAAAATACATTCACACATACACACAGCACTCCCAAACCTAATTACTCCCACACCAACCGAATACCCCAATAAAATACTGAAAATGAAATACTAATATAAAATATACATATACAAGTAAATACACAATACACAAAATGTATTGGGAAACTAACTTGATATGTGGGCCAGATCAAAATCTGCGAGGCCTCGAGTTTGACACATATCAGGGTTCAACTTTAAAGTTGTTTTTCACTCGGGCAAAAAAAATCTACTTTCCCGAAGTCAATTTTATAGATTGTTTTTTTTTCTAAATAAATCTTGAAAAGGGCGTCAAGCACCAACTCAGTTCTTGATTGGCAGACGGCACAAAATCATTAACAAGCGTTCTCCGATGGGGGGGATGAGAACGATGACGTCATTGATGATACGATGGGCAAAAGGATTGTTCGGTTTACTTGCCGACACAGCGTTGATGAGCTTTATTATTTACATTCTATGACATTACAATTAAAGGTGCAGTAGGTAAGCCTTATAAAACTAACTTTCTGTCATATTTGCTGAAACTGACCCTATGTTCCAGTAGAACTACATGAAGCAGGTCATTTAAAATAAATCCAGCTCCTCTGGCTCCACCTACAGCCTGGAGTGAGATTTGTAAAAATCCACCGCTCTCTGTTCAGATGCACCAATCAGGGCCAGGGGGGGTGTCTAACTGCGAGTCAATCACTGCTCATGCGCAAACATTCATTCTCCCTTGGGGGAGGGGCTTAGGAGACCATTTTGGGCTTTAGCGGAAACTGAGAAGTTGTCAATGTTCAATTTTTTTGGCTAAATCCTGGATCTTCACAATCCTACCTTCAGCATCTTTAATCCCAAGTTTCAGGTTTAAAGTTTGTTGTAATGTATGTAATGTATTGGGATGACTTTGGAACATTTAATATGTGTGACTGGGTTGGAAGGGGCATGCGATCTAAATGGCGAGATAAAAGCTTTAATGGTGCTTTATGAGCCATGCTTTATGAATTAGCGGAAACCACTTAACTTCCTCTCACACATTATTTTGGTCATCGTTAGGCAGCTCGATGCGTGTTTGTCTTTTAATGGTTGCACGTTGGCTGCTGCCCTCGTTTGAAAACACACAGCTGTTTGTGCATAATTACATCAAATCTTATTCTTCATTTACCAACAAACAGTCCAAAACATTCTATATCTTGTTTTTAGATTATGTATGTGCTTCTGCCAATTAGTTATCATTTTTTATTTTTATTTTCTTTTGTCAACGTTGTGCTTTCCTGATATTAAAAGGCACAATCCGTGTTGGCAGTGTGAAGCTGTGAATACCAAAGCTTAAGGGTTCTATAACATGGTTAATTTGAATAGCCTGTAGAAACATAGCCAATATGTAATCACCAAACATCTCTTTACATTGTTCAAATTCTGTCTAGTCTTTTAAAACGCAGTTGAAGGCTTTGCTATTCAAAGTTACACAAGGGTTTTAACGGCTGTCTGATTTTATATTCTGGTGTCTTCCTTTGTATTCTTAAGTCTTCTATTTGTTGTATTTAACTAACTTTATTGTAAGGCATTTAGTGATATATATCTGTGAAAAGTGCTACATAATTAAACTTACCTTACTTACTTACATTTCTAAATGGTAACCGTTGGTACTTACATATTAGAAAAGTGAATAATGTTGCAGAGCCAAGGGGGGAGGGGAACTGAGCTAGACCAGCAGCAACAATTTAGTATCAAATTCCGTCAAATGATTAGTCGTCATGTGACTGGCTAGCAGTCGCTGTAATTTTGTACGATATCCTTCATGTGAATGTGTTGGTAAGTTAGGCTTAGGAAAAGATCATAGCTAGGGGGTTAAAAGGCCATGGGTAGGGTTAAAAGGTCATGGGTAGGGTTAAAGGGTCATGGGTAGGGGGTTAAAAGGTCATGGGTAGGGTTAAAGGGTCATGGGTAGGGGGTTAAAGGGTCATAGGTAGGGGGTTAAAGGGTCATGGGTAGGGGGGTTAAAGGGTCATAGGTAGGGGGGTTAAAAGGTCATAGGTAGGGGGGTTAAAGGGTCATGGGAAGGGGGTTAAAGGGTCATAGGTAGGGGGTTAAAGGGTCATGGGTAGGGGGTTAAAGGGTCATAGGTAGGGGGGTTAAAGGGTCATAGGTAGGGGGTTGAAGGGTCATGCGTAGGGGGTTAAAGGGTCATGCGTAGGGGGTTAAAGGGTCATGCGTAGGGGGTTAAAGGGTCATGCGTAGGGGGTTAAAGGGTCATGGGTAGGGGGTAGGTCATGGGTAGGGGGTAGGGTGCATGGGTAAGGGGTTGAAGGGTCATGGGTAGGGGGTTAAAAGAAGTAGGTTTGTAAAGTAACTAAAGTGACACATGGGACACCAACAGGAAACAAACCCGGTCTCCTGCGGGAAAGTCCTGTGTGTTTTGGGACAGTTATTGTAAAGTGTTATAAAAAAAAAAAAAAATTTCATTTTTATTTTTATGTGTTTTAGTTATTTTTTTGCATTTTATTTTTTAGTCTTTTTTGTGTTGTGCTTTTTGTGTCTTTGTTTTTTTGTGTGTTTTTGGAGGGGTTGTGCATTTTAGTATCTTATTTTTTGCATTTTTTGTGTCTGTGTATTTGTGCGTTTTGTGTCTTATTTGTGTGTTTGTCCGTTTCTGTCTTGTGTTTTTTTTCATGTTTTTGTGTTTTGTGATGTTTTGTTGTGTTTTTATGTTTTAGGTGAATGTATTAGGGAATATAAGGTCATCTGTATAAGCGTTTGTATGCATACGTGAGTGTAAGAACGCATTCATGTGACATTGATTCCCAACTCTGTCTGAACACGCAGACAAACAGTAACAAAGTGGCTCCGGCTCTAATCTACATGTCGATATTAGTCAACATTATTTCCTTGACGCCTCATTTGCTCCGCTGCTAAATTTACATATAACTGTGAAGGGAATCTGATGTACAAAACGCAGAGCAGCGTTTGATGTGTGCAGTCATTAGATGCCAGCACTCGAGTAAACACAATTCTGTGGTAAATGTCACCACATTTACATATTAATTAGGGGGAATATATCGACACTGTGAGCTTCACGGGACTGGAAACAGAAAAGCAGGGCAGCACGGCTGAATGAAGGGCTGACAGATACGTATTAACAAACAATGCGGTAGACAAAGACATGCAGGTCTAAGCTGTCCCTCTTTCTCCCTCTCTCTTCTAGCTTTCTCTCTCCCTGTTTTCTCCCTTTATTATATACTGAGGCTTTTTCTGTGCTAGACCATCAGCTGTCCTCTTTCAGCTTGTTCTTATGAACCATTTATACATTTAGCTCGGAAAAGTAAATCTCTGTAATTGCTATGTATTCTAGTATTTATGACTGTCAGCAGCACATTGACTGCTGCTGTATAATAGTGTGAAGATCCTCGTAGGGAGGAGGTTGGGTGGGATGTTTGGCTCCTAAAACACAGGACTTTAAAGAGGGAGAGAAGTTAAGGAGGTTTCACCCAGGAAACAGGTGTTCATGTCCTGAAGAAGTTAAGGAGAAAACACAAGACTTTCACCCAGGAAACAGGTGTTCATGTCCTGAAGAAGTTAAGGAGAAAACACAAGACTTTCACCCAGGAAACAGGTGATCATGTCCTGAAGAAGTTAAGGAGAAAACACAAGACTTTCACCCAGGAAACAGGTGATCATGTCCTGGGTCCAGGTGTTTGTATCCCGGGAGTACTACTTATTGGGATCGTTGTTTTAACCCAAACCAACATTTTTTTCTAATCTTAACTAGTCGTTTTGGTGTCTAAACTTAACTGTAGTCACCACATGACGCTCACCTTTTTTCGGCTAAATTCAACTGTAACGGCCTCTGAAAGGTCCGTCCTCTCACGGTGCTCTGTACCCTGCTCACAGTCACCTTTTCTCTGCTAAACTTAACTGTTGTGTGACCGGTCGACAGCTGCAGTAATTTCGTAGAATATCTTCATCGTAGGACATTAACGAGAATGCGTTGACACTTGTCTCTCAATTTGTCCATCAATCCAGATGTTTTGCATCTGGATCTTCATCCTTCACCTGTCTCTCCCTCTGTGCAGGGTTTCCTACAGAACTTTACAGCTAAGGCGGCCGCCTAAGCAACACATGCCTGCCGCCTTAACTATGTCGTAAAAAAAAAATATCCGCCGTGTTACTCGGCGTCCTGTTTTCTCCCTGACATTCCAAACCACACAGTTGACAACCTGCAGGTGGAAGCGGTGGAGACAGGCTTGGACATGAACGCCACGGTCTGCTGTGGACTTGTCAGTCTCGCAAGCGGTTTCAGGAAAGTGGCTGCTTGTTTCTGACAACACACAGAACATCAACACAACACCTGGTACAAACATGCAGCTGTCCGCGCATCATGAGTGAAAAAGGTGTCAGAGCCTCCCGGACACAGTGATCTGAGACTCTGTTTCCTGCTTGTCGGTCAATGGTTAATGATCAGTTAACATTTCATTTCATTTTTATTTTTGGAAGGCTGGCTGCCAAAAATCGCCACTTACTAGCTAATTAATTAGCCTGGGGTAAACGATAGCTATCAGTAAACAGAAGTGATGTGGTGGCTGGCGTCTGGTGTGTGTGCCAGTGTTTGTGTGTGTGTGTGTGTGTGTATGGGTGTGTGGGTGTGTGTGTGTCAAGCTCCGACATGCAGACAGCAGAGCAACAGAAGAAAGTAGCTACACCTTCGCCAAAATGAAGACTGAAAACAGAACTATTTTAGAACAAACATTTACTCGCCATGTGGCAGATAGCCACATAGATATAGATAGATATAATTGATTAATTATATATTATTATTCAAATTTAATATTTAGTGTTTCATAAATTCAATTCAATTTTATTTATAGTATCAAATCATAACAGGAATTATCTCAAGACACTTTACAGATAGAGTAGGTCTAGACCACACTCTATAATTTACAAAGACCCAACAATTCCAGTAATTCCCCCAAGAGCAAGCATTCAGTGGCGAGGAAAAACTCCCTCTCAGGAAGAAACCTGGTACAGACCCAGGCTCTTGGTAGGCGGTGTCTGACGGTCCCGGTTGGGGGTGTGATGAACAGTGGCAATAATAGTCACAATAAAGATAATGGATCAGTGACTAGAAATAGTAGCTGTAGTAGGACACTGCAGAGCATAAATAATTGTTAAATGTAGTACATAGTCTGTAGTCTATCGCACAAACAAGCCCCCCCCGAAGCTAAGAATACTGCCGTATTTTTACTAGATGAAGCTACAAAAACAGACAGAATGTGTTTTGTTATTGCAGATTGTTCCGGACCTTTGATCTGGAATAAAAATCTGATGCGGACCTTTGAGTGATGCATTTTGAGAACCCCTGATCTATTGCATGTCTGGTGAAGTCTATTCATATTTCCCCTCCCCTTTACATTTTTTTGTAATCCAAATCAAGGATCCAAGGACAGAGGTTTGTTGTAAACTGCATATAAATAAAACTGACTTGGCTTGACGTGTACTCAACAGACAGTAAGACACACCCCTCTTACGTCAGACAAACAGGTCATCATGAGATTTCTACAAGCCTTTTAATGACATTAATCCAATCATCCAGTCTCATCAGGAGCATTTAAACACTTCATCTACGCACAGTGTTGCCTAGCAACTCTTTAATTGGCCACAAGTATGATATTATTCTCACAACAACAAGGAACGAGGGACATCTCATTAAAACGAGACAATAGTCTTATTTTTGTCCCATTGATGAAAAGAGCGACAACCTGACGGCAAAAACCGCAAAAAAAAAGAGTTTGTTGGGTTCACAAGTCGTCTTGATCAGAGGAAATGTGAAACCAGAAAGAAAGTAGCGTGGTATTGTTTTGTCGAGGAGAGCCATGTTCGCTGTTTTTGTGAGAAAAATGAGGACAACTCAGATTTTGCGCCTGAAGACAAGGCATAATGTGAGATCTCAATTCAGCTGCTGTGGAAGCTGTCTCTTTCTCTCGTTCTCTCAAAGTTCCTCTTTCATCCCTCATGCTTCACTCACTCTCTCTCTCTCTCTCTCAAACACAAACGCACATTTAGTCTTGTATGAAGGCATCCGATAGGCCGGCAGACAAGACTATTATTTAGAGATTTCTGTGGACATTTGAAACCTTTAACAATATTTGAATTGTCCCCCCTTTGAAACGCGTTAATCTCACAAAAGCAGAAGGAAATAATTCTCTGATGTGGTTATGCCTGCTCAGATAATTCAATCCTGTGATACAGTCAGCCCCAGTGACCTGAAAATACCTTGTTGTCTACGCAAAATGCAGTTTACTTGATATATCAAGAATTAAGAATCACAAACCAGCTTGACATATGATCGTCTATTCCACATGAGGGAATTGGTTTCGGTTGGTCAGATAAAAGATATATAGATGGTTTTTGTTGTGTTATGCTGAAAGAAACTTCTGCTGGGTGAGTTCTTGGCCAATGAGGAGAGCAGAAGTAGGAAAGTTTTCTCGGTCCTGTAGAGCTGAATTAATTTAGCGGGCCATAAACTCTGCCAACGTTATGGACTTCATCTCCCACCGGGGCTATACTTCCTACAAATGTTTGCACACATGGCACCGAAAGACGCTTCAGACAGACATTTCGGCCAAATAGCATCTGCGATGGCCATCAGACAAAAGCAGCGGGTTGGTTTGCAACACACATAATCTAAAGCAGTGGTTCTCAAATGGGGGTACACGTACCGCTAGGGGTACTCGGAGTACTGAGGGTGATACGTGAGATTGTTGCAAAATGCTATTTTAAAAATATGTTTTGCAAGACCGGGGAAGCTCAGAGCTTAGTGTATAGGCTACATGAGAGAGAGTCACGGTGAATGCGCTCAGAGCAGACAACCATCCACCATCATAGCAGCAAATACATTGGCAGTTTAGGAGCCTAAATGTACAGTGTAGGTTTCAGTTAGTCTCTGAATAAATGCTGCAGCTCCTCTAAACCCAAGTAAAGTTCCAGCGTCTTGCTTTTCAACAATGCAACAAAACAAAGAAATAGGAGGCAGGACAGCCCGTCTACAAACCAATCAACAACAGCAAGTATCGAGGGATGCGGCTCACATATGTGATGACGAAAGGAAGTAGTTATGTCATGAAGAGTTCTTAAGTGCGCTTGCATAACTGCAGTGTGAAACCAAAACTATGTAACACAAACCTGAACCTTGGTCTGGACTTTCAGGTGTGTAAACGCCCTAAAATGGACCCCAGAATTGATCTCTGAGGAACTCCACATGTGAAGAGGAACACAACAACCATTCAAGTGCAGTGTTGGGAAGGATACTTTCAAAACGTATTCCGTTACAGAATACAGAATACATGCCCAAAAATGTAATTTGTAACTTATTCCGTTACGTTACTCAATCGGAGTAACGTACTCTGAATACTTGGATTACTTCCACATTGAATTGCATTTTATAAGTGTGGGAATGCAGCCGTCACATACAGCTTACTAAACAGGCTTATTCCGGTCTCTCAGGTCTGTTAATCAAAATCTGCTATCCACGTCATGCACTCGTCTGAAGACATGTGGGGACAGAGCCTTTGAGGCGATGGCACCCAGACTCTGGAATCCTTTACCTACCAGCATTAGGTTTGCTGAGAATGTGGATTGTTTTAAGGGACAAGTGAAGACTCACTTGTTCAGGCTAGCTTTTGGGTAGCCTATGTCTTTTATTTATTTGAAAATTGTTTGTTGTATTTGTATTTTATTCTATTGACTATTTTTACCATGTTTTATTGTCTATGCACATTGTAAAGCACTTTGTGACCTTGTCTGTGAAAAGCGCTGTATAAATAAAATTTACTTACTTACTTACTTACTTACTTACTTACTTCTTCTGTTCCAACTGGCTGAATGTGTACCTGAACAAGCAGATAGTATTTTATATTTGTAGTACAAAATTCTAACCGCAATCTAAGCTACCACGAGCTAATTTTAGCTAATGTTTGCTAAATCATATATAGTAAATCAGCACATAGGAGAATGTAAAGTTGCACGTCAACTATAAAATAGCAAGGTGACCAGTAAAAATACAGCAGACGACTACCCTTGGCTAATTAAAAAAAATTACTTACTTTAAGATGCTTCTTCAGGTTGGAAGAGGAGTAATTTGGACGCTGAAAGGAGATTGGTTGCTGGCAAGCATAGGTTGCACTTCACAGTTATATTTCATTCTCCCTGTTCTTTCTTTAATGTGAAATGCTGTTTGAATTTCCAAGATAGAAATGCATTCCTGCCCTGGCTCTGTTGTGCCGGTTCCGGCTCCATCTCTACCTCTACCTCTATCAGTGATCACGCAAATAGCTAATTTTTTCATTTTCATATTGGGGCTTCTGGGAAATGCATGGAGTTGCCTTAATTTATTCAGAGAGTGAATAAACTCGTGAAACAGAGAAGTATCGTCATGTAATCCATTGATTTCAACAATGTAACTGTATTCTAGACACCAACTATTTAAGTTGTAACTGTAACGGAATAGTTACTCATAATTTGTATTCTGAATGCGTAACGCCAGTACATGTATTCCGTTACTCCCCAACACTGTTCAAGTGCCATACCAAATATTCTGTCTTCCTCACACAAGACAGAATATGGTAATGGTATTTCCGCTGGAGTCATTCTTCCCTGTGTTTGTAAAGTTGTTAATGTTGTATCTTTCAGTCTATTGAAGCTTGCTTTGTATCTTCAAGGGTCAGGTTAGCATCTTAAGATGTGCAAAAAAATACATTTCTATGAATGCAATAGCCACAAAATATTTACAGTAGAGAAAGCAAACAGATCTAAAGCTTTTAAATCGTCGTAATACGTGAGCTGGTGGTATGATGTTTGGATTTGACTAAAAAAAAAGCCAATTCCCTTCTAATTAGCGATTTAAAAGACACATTGAATGACACAACTTCTCTTAAAAGGGATTGTGATTAAATTAAGGGTTCTTTTCTTCATCTATGCACACAGTTGGGAGCATCATTTGTGTTCAGCCTACGCATTTGCAGACAGCAGTGTGACCAAACTGCAGGCTAAACTCTGTGAGAGAGATTCTGTGTGTTTCTGCAGACTCCACTTTTAGTCTTGCAGTGGGAATGCAGCATCACTAACCAGCTTGACATTTTCTGCCCTCCATTTTGTGAAACATGTTTGTTCTCTTTTTTTACCTTTCCCTCCCACTCTGAGAAGCTGCTGATTTCCACCTTCAGCAGAGAAACAGAAAGCCATATTATAGAGCATGTCTCAGTCACACAGAAGACGAGCGATGTGTGCTCATAATAAGTTATCATCCCATAACTGTCTGTAAATAGTGTGCAAGGTTAAACTGCAGGTTAGTAAATGCTCTGTTTTTTGGTTCACCTCCTGTATTCAGGTCGGATCGTGTTTTCACCATAGACTGTAAATTAGTGGACAGAGCATGTGTGACGTCACCCATTGGTTTGTGGAGATATCCTATGAGACGTTGAGTTTGCCGTTACGGGCGCAGCCAACCTTGTTGGGGATGTGACGAGTTTAGACGAGAGGGAGGAGAGAGGGAGGAGCTGCTTACAATCTACGTTACATTACACACTTTCACTGGCAATCATATCATAGCCACGCCCTAAAACACCCCCTGCTTTAGAACATAATTCAAAAAAATGAACATCATTCTGTGTTTCGGAAGACTTAAAACTAGCGATTGAGACCATAAACTCATTATGAAAATGTTTACTGAGGTAATAAATCAAGTGAGAAGTGGGTCGCTTTCTCATAGACTTCTACAAAAAACCGACCTCCTTATGCAACTGCACATGTTGCTCCCTGCTGGAATTCAGATAGAATGCAGGTTTAAGGCACTTCCGCATTTGCAGCACTTCGCCAAACCAGATGCATTGTCCATTAATATTAACAGTTCATGGTTTTCACCTGAAGTGAACCAAAATCTACAGCACGAAGCGAACCGAGACCCCGTTTTCAAGCGGACCATAGTCTCATATTGCCAGACCTTCCTCCACAGTACTGCAGAGGAAGGGTCTGTCTAGTCCACACAGCATTCTTGGATGGGAGAAAAATGTGCTCTGGTTTAATGGCATTTCTTTAAACTAATCACAGTCGACTGATGGAGCCACGGTGCCTCTGCAAAATAGTCTCAGGAAGGAACTTGTTTTGGTGGAACTTGTGTACGTTCAAAAGTAGTTTTAGTCGTGCAACAGAAAACTCCGATTGGACAGATAGTCTAGCTAGCTGTCTGGATTTACCCTGCAAAGATCTGAGGAGCAGTTAACCATAGTCCTCACAAATCCACCGGAGGTTAGAACGCCAACACAAAGAAAGAGGAAAGGGACGGACATCCGGCCAATAAGAGGGACATCTGGAGAAAATCCCAGCAGAGCAAACCTGGAAGTGAAACATCGTTGATATAGACTGAGTGGATCAGAGTTTGGTTGTTTGATCCACACTAAAGTTCAAATGAGCTTTCACACCGCCCCAAACCAACCGGACTAGCCGACAAAACGCTCCAGGATTCAATTAAATTGGACCAACCTGCTCAGGTGTAAGAGCACCCTTACCCCTGAATTTCACCGGGCGAGTCTGCGCTGCATTCCGGTGACGCCGCGATCGCCACCAGCAAATAGCCCGCACTCAAGACAATGCTTGTTATTCCACCAGCAGCGACGCGGCGCGTCCCAGAAGCTTGAGAGACACCGCTCTCCGCTCATGGTTCATGTTTACCGTTCTGCAGGGTTACATGCCGCCACTCCGACATGCTGCTATTCCCTAACCCTGACCCTAATGGAAACAAGAATTGTCGGAGTGGTGGGATGTTTGAAAACAATGGAAGTGCCGCCACTCCGACAATTAGACATCAATGTTGGAGTGGGGGTATGTCGGAATGGATGGCGGAACCCGTTCTGCAGGTGTTTGGTCATAAACCAAAGTATTAGAAACCTGCAAATGATGACCTGATGATGGTGTGAGATGAAAAGTCAGAGGATCACCAAGGTTGTTACAGTTCATCCTGAGGGGAACATGAGTGATGAACCACATATAATGACATAGTTGTTGAGATAATTCACTCAAAAACACAAATTGTCAATCTCATTTGATGCTAGATAAAAAGTCAGAAGATCACATCAGTAGGATTCATCCTCTGGGGAACATAAAAAATGGTGTCAATCCATCAGTAGTTGTTGAGATATTTCGGAACAAAGTGGTGGACAGACCAACAGACGTTGGTAGGTAGGCAGGTAGCGAGAAAACATAGATCAAATGCAGAAAACATTGAATATTTTGGAAATAAAATGTGTACGTAGACCTTTTGTACATGCTTAAACTGTAGGCAGAAAAGTGTAGATCCCTTCCCAACATCTGTCTTTATCTGTGTGATATAACCAAGCAAAATGTGAAAATAATAGTTAAATGTAACAACTTAATGTTGAATTCACACACTCTTTTCACATCGTAGGAAAGCACATCGCTATCATCGTGTTTGTGAATTTTGTTTGGCAAATTTTCGCTAACCAGTGTATGATGAAGGCATGTTGGGGGGGGTGAAATTAGAAAAAGCTAACGTTAGCTAATGAGTAGCAGCCGGCCGTTTGGTCGCTCCGCTCTCACTGTAGGTAGACTTATTTCCCGAGAGAACGGCTGACAGCCCGGGAGAGACTGTCTGGTTAACACCAGTTTTTAGCTGTGACTGTCCTTCCTTTGCCGTACCTGGGGTTGCTGCGTTTTGGCTGCTCTCTGTCGATGGCTTTCGGATGTTTCATGCGCAGGTGTTTTGGCAGCGGCGATGTTGTGTGTTGTTGGCGACAGGTCGGCATTACGGGTTGGGCGTGTGGCTCGGCTTGGGTCGCCTCGCCTTCTTTTGGCAGGGGTTGCTGCCGGGCGGCGCTTTTTCTGCTTGCAAGTTCCATTTTCACTTTCTCACAGCCTGCTGCATTGAACGGTCCACCTAAATTACGTCGACCAGCGTAGCGCGCATAGTGCAAGTGTAGGGTTCGATTCGGTGGAAAAAAATTCGAAGGTTCGGCAGAAAACAAACCCCGTCAAAAAGCCCAATATTCGGCCGAATCCGAACCCAAATCCTGTATTCGGCGCATCCCTAATGGACAATAGTTTCAGCCTCAGCGGCCAGCTTGAGACCCATATGCCTCTGGACATTGAGTTGTTTACTTGTTATTTATGTCCAAAGTATTCTTTTTGGCAGAAACAACAAGTTTTGTTTACAGCAAGAGAGCGAGGAGCGCTGGGGGAACTGCTAATGTGTGTGTTGGTGGGGTTCTGTCGCTGTGTTTGGGCATGCAGACATTTTTTATATGTGGAGTTTTTGTGAGTGTGAATATATTACCCCGCAACACTGAGTCACGTAATGTGTCTTGGGCGGATGGGACATGTATCTGAGCTCAAAAAAGCTCATTGTAAATGCATCCATGAGGCATTCAAGGCAGACTGGAATCTGTTTATTCAAACCACCTCTGGAGCAGAGGTTAAAAAGTTCAGTAAGAGCCATGAGGATGATGAAACTTCCTAAATAACATTCATTCATGTGTTTTTTCTTTCTGAATAGTTCTACGTTAGCTAGCCCTTATTATAACTAATGCCGACCTTATACCAAACAACTTTTCAAGCGATTCCACTGTCTCATACTAATGTCCAATACAGAGACATACACATCTATATACAGAGAGACGCGTATATTTGGCTAAGTGTAAAAGAAAATGTATCATATCCTATCTGTATTTTATCTCAATAATTGAAATCACAAGTGAAGATCGGCTACATGAAGTGTGTTTATGTTTGAGTTCATGAGTTTCTGTTTGTGTGTGTGTGTGTGTGTGTGTGTCTGTGTGTGTTGGGGGAGGAAAATATGAGATTTATGGACTCGGCCTGCAGTTGTGACTGTCATCTTGTTAGATGAGGGTGGAGAGGGTCAGCAGGAAACACTTCTCTGCTGGAAATAATACACACTGTGTGTGTGTGTGTGTGTGTGTGTGTGTGTGTGTGTGTGTGTGTCTGTGTCTCTGTGTCTCTGTGTCTGTGTCTCTGTGTGTATGTTGCCCACAGATCATTTAGCCCGACAGTTGGGTACCACTGAAGGGTGGCGGGCCCTGCCACCGTTGCAGCTGAAGCAATTAGCTTCATAAAGGCCCACCGAGGCTTTCAGAGACGGTGGAAGACTAGACTGCTAATTACGTGGAGCCGACTGCAGTCGTACTCTTTCAGCAGCCACTATGATTGGAAACCATCAGCTCAGATCAATATGCTCATTCTGAGATGAACTTTAAAGGACTAAAATCCCACAGCCGACAAATAATGATTATTTTATTTTGGTTTTAACTCACTTGACTGAATATGTTTGTGAATCTCCTCTCGCACCTCATTGCCCAGCGGCATTTCTGCCCAAAAACTTGTAATTCTAAGGTTATGATATTCAGTTTTTATTATTATTGTGTGTGTGTACGCTGAAGGACAGTGCTTCTTGTTCTTCCATCATCTCCTGTAGATGAAAACAATAAAAAAGGAAATAAGAAAAGCTGTAACGGCACAAGATAAAGATGAATCAACTTCATGCGTTGATGAGGAGATATTGATTTTGACCGTTCATGCGAATAAAACCCATACAGTTGTTAAATGAACATCCAGACTTGTTTCTTTTTCACAGCGCTCTTTTCCCATATGTTTAAAGAATAAATGATGATAATGCATCATTGTTACAGTCATTCTTGAATGTGCTGTTTTCTCCCTTTTCAATAACATTTAGTAGCATCTTTTAAAAAGCTGGGAATATATAATAACCTTTCTGCTGTGTACAGTTATTGACTTCTCTTCCTTAACTGAAATTAGATTGAATAGTATTTAAACACAACTTTAATTTTCAAAGCACATCAACATAAGGGAAGTAAAGCACTGTAGGAGAAGTGAAATAGCCCCCCCGACTCTAGCAAGACTCTCAGGGCCAGATGTACTAACGCTTTTGAGCCCACTTCAGGCGTAGCTCGATGGTGTTTTAAGCCCCCAACGTCTCCTTCCAGGCAGCGCTGCAACCGTTGACTTCATGGTACCTAACCCTAAGGCCAACCATTGCCTCATCCTAGTGCCTTCCAGGCAGCACTGCCTGGAAGGAGAAGTTGGGGGCTTAAAACACAAATAAACTCAGGGGTATGTTTTTTGCAATGTGCACGTAAAAGCATGGCGAGGTATGTACAAACAAGCCGCACTGACGTAAAAGTCTCGGGAACTGAAAATGGCAAATTGCGCTTTTCCGTGTCATGCATATGCATTCACGGGAGGGTCAAGGGGAAAGTGGGAGTTTCCCATAAAGAGATGGGAGGGGAAGCATAAAGTGCGCCTAATTATGTATTCCGCGGTATGTACACAAAGCGCCCGTGAAAGCGCACCTCTATTTTGCGGTGAAAATTCTCCGCCTCTTAAAAGCAGGTGTAAACCTGGAAGCGGGTTTCCTCGCATATGCCTCATGGTGAAATGGCGGCAGTAATCCGAGCAAGACGAAGACGTAGGCCAAGGAGACGAGCTGCCACAAGGATCACACTTTTTCAGTTGAGTGACCACTAAATCATCAAGCATTAGAGATTAAGCAGCCATGCAATATTCCAGTTACTGGAATAAATCAAACATCATATCTCGGACTCAGCGTTCACATTCCATTCCAGCAGTTGTTAAACTCCTTGCTACATTACAAATATTGGCATCAGGATCATTTCAAACAGTCATAGCATCAGCAGTGGGAATATCTCAGTCTGCACCCAGCCGTATCATAGCACCAGTACCTAACGCTTTGCTACAGCGCAATTTACGGTATATTGGGCGGAGAAAGGCGCTGATTACCAGATGAACTGCAGGTTTGGTAACTACGACGTAAGCTGAAGTATCACAGCGTGTGCTTTCTGCGGGTTAACCATGGCGCTGATATTACTACGTTCGCAAATGTACATATTTCTGGCCCTCAGGGGTTTACTACGTTATAGGAAGTCGCTTGGAAAGTGGTATGGTGTAAGGTCGGGGATGTTTCCTGTTCGGCGGTCAATACGTCATTAAAATATCCTATAGCCTCCCTGCGCCCCCCCAAACACACTTTCCCCATTGAAAATTAATTGAAAGACTTGCGTTTTCCCTGACCGTCTGAGGACCGCCAGAGGCTATGTGAATGTAAGCCTAAGACGTCAACCAGTAGGCTCTCTTATGGGACACCAAAAACATCCAGTCACCCTACGCTAGATGAAAAGTCAGAAGAATGCCAAAGTATTCATCCTCTAGGGACCTTGAATATCTGTAGAAGAGCCTTTTAAATATTTCAGTCCGGACTGGACAGTCGGTGTGTTGGTTGATAGCTAGCCTTCATGCTGCTACCATTGCTATAAATGTTTCTGATGCGTTATTATGGATCCCACCTGGTTTCTTGGCAAGACCCGCCCCTTACTAAGCAGCCTGATTGGTTGAGGTTAGGCATTGACTTTGAGTAGTTAAGGTTAGGACAGCCGATTGCTCAGGGGATAGGACTTGAAAATCGCGTCACGTAATCTAGCGCAAGCATGGACGCCTGGCCAACCTTAGTGCGTGAATACTATTGAGGGGCGGGTCTTGAAGTGGGTTCCATAATAACACGTTTGGACAGATGGTCACATTATTTAGTAACTTACTTGCAATGTTTTATTCAACACGTGTAGAAAAAGTCATTAGTATTCATCCTCTACGGACCTTGAATATCGGTAAAAGATCTCATGGCAATCCATCCAATAGCTGTTTAGATATTACAGTCCAGACTGGACAATCGGCGTGTTGGTTGCTAGCTAGCCTTCATGCAGCATGGCTAAAAATGGTTTGGACAGATGGTCACATTATTAATATTTTATTCAACACAGTTGCAGAAAAAAACATGTTTGCCCATCAAGGATTACCTCTGAATGTGATGAACACGAATATAGTATGTAGCCGTGTTCGTATTGAATTGGTTGACAGCTGAAGTTTCTCTCTCTCTCTCTCTTTCTCTCTCTCTCTCTCTCTCTCTCTCTCTATCTCTCTCTCTAAAGCAAACGAGCCACCTGAACTTTCCTGAAAACGTATTCATAATTTCCACTGGAAATTAGGGACTGAGTCCTTACCCCAAGTGAAGGAGTTCAAGTACCTTGGTGTCTTGTTCGCGAGTGAGGGGACAATGGAGCGGGAGATTGGTCGGAGAATCGGCGCAGCGGGTGCGGTATTACATTCAATTTTTCGCACCGTTGTGACGAAAAGAGAGCTGAGCCAGAAGGCAAATCTCTCGATCTACCGGTCAGTTTTCGTTCCTACCCTCACCTATGGTCATGAAGGCTGGGTCATGACAGAAAGAACGAGATCCAGGGTAGAGCTGAAGATCTTTGCCCGAACCCGACCCGGTTGGGTCGGGTTCGGGCTTAATTTCTATTATTTTTCACGGGCTCGGGCCGGGCTCGGGCTTGCGCCGGGCTCGGGCTTGCGCTTCGGGCTGCATGGTATATGAGCGGTCAGGTGATGCGTTTCAATTAGCGTGAAAATGGATCCTGAGGAGGTGAAACGGAGGCTGGTCTCTGGAGGACTTAATTAATTTCTATGTTCCAACTTCCAAGTGGCCAATAGCCTCCGTTATTCATGTATAAATGACTCATTTTTTACGAAAGACAAAGGAGCTGTGTGCGTGCGGCGCAGTCTCTTTTTTCTTTCTCTCCCTTTTCCGCCGAGTGGTGCGTGTGCCCGCTCGCGGTGCGAAGCACGTGTCCGACGCGCGTGTCCGACACTCTAATGATGCTGATAGACGGCCTTTACAGTCGGGCTGTGAACGGGTTCGGGCTTTTAAAAAGCTGTCAATCAAAATGTACGGGTCGGGCTCGGGCCGAACTCTGTCGGGCTCGGGCCTTTTCGTGCCGTACTTTTAAGGCCCGATTACAGCTCTAATCCAGGGTACAAGCGGCTGAAATGGGCATTACCGAGATTATGATATTATCATGAAAGAAAGGTAATTTGCAGTGAAGTGTTTACTTCACAAATAACAGACATGGCAGATTCTCCTTTAATCAACAACAGAGCCAACAAATCACAGGAGAACCACAGTAACCTTGCCCTCTTGAAAACAAGGCGCCCTATAATGACGTAATGTATTGGAGATTTTTGAGAAAATCCTTTTATTGATCAGGACAAGAGAGAAATAACTAAAGATAAATAGAGAAGTAAATAAAAAAATAGAATCAATAGAATATAAGTTATATAAAACTAGTTCAAGAACTACACAAGAGCAATTAAAGGAGACCGTTCTCCCCGAACAAATATTCCCAATATTATATAATATTCGTTTGTCCCAGCATCATTCTGACCTATATTTATGTTTGTAGTGGCGGCGCCCTCTATTGGCCGTAGTTGTTCTGACGGGAGCAAAACAGAAAGTAAGGTAAGGAAGAAGAGTGCCAAATGTTTATTTTTTATTTTTATTTAACCTTTATTTATCCAAACAAATGCAGGACTTTACCACAGGAGACCGGGGTTCATGTCCCATTTGAAAACAAAAGGAAACAGAGAGGGTTTTTTTTACTTTAGGGAACAAACAGAGCTACCTCATGTTCTGCATCATGTGGTAACCTTCAGGAAGTGAAGTAACGTCTGATTTGAACCCAAACCACCATCTTCTTATCAACTTAACTCAGTAGTTTTGGTGTCTAAACCTAACCATAATAGTGGTAAAACTGCTCTAATTATAAATCAAGGATCCCCAAAAGAACATTTACTCAATAATGAGATTTTCTTAGGTAATAGCATAGTAGTAGTATAGAAAAGTTGAATGTGTTTTAAAGGTGCCCTGCCACACGTATTCCATTACTTTGTGGTATATCTGAAGTTCTACTATGTACTCTGTAACATTTGTTGAGGGAAAAATGCCTTGGTTACCTTATTTCAAGCCATTCTAGCGTGGTATAGAAAGCCTGCAGGAAGACTCAGCTCGATTTCTGCCAGTTCTCATTAATATTCAACAAGCTAAGCTGTTTGAATCTGATTGGCTAACAGCTAGCCAATGAGAGCCTGGCTGTCAGAATCCTTTACCCAGCCCAACTGGGCGAGCTCATGAATAGTAATGAGCTCAGGCAGTATGATGTCAGACTGACCAGCTTTTGTAATTGGTCTGATTTCTCTGCTTATTTCTTTTCAGTAGCTAGAGCTGACAGAGGAGGTAGCAGTTCATTTTCACATTCACCACATAACACAAACACATATGGACCTGACATATTTCAAAAAATGCAAGTAAAAACAGTTTTCTATGGCAGGGCACCTTTAAAACCTAAATTAGTCTGGGCTTTAAAGTTTAAAATAAAAGTTTTGAGTTATTTCATAATTTATTTGCTCATACATGTTCACATTTACATAAATAGGTGGACACCTAATAACTTTTAGGAGTAAAAAGTTGTTTACTAATCCCCATCTTCAGCCTAAAGACAGATCTGGTAGAACTGGTAATATCTTCACTTTATCCCAAGTGTTAATCAATCGAAACATCCCCTCAGTGAAAGTGTGTGTGAAGGTGTGTATGTGTGTTATAGTATCATCATCAGAGAACGACAACTTTCCTCTGTTCCAGTCCAGAGTCACTCGGTGCCTCTGGGGCTTTTTCTGCACTACGAGAACAGAGGAAAGCTATACTATTCTCTGGTTTAGATATGAGAACGGAAAACGCTCCTGTGGATTGTATTAGAGGGGAGGAATAAACAACAGATATCCTTGTATGGTTTAAATGACTTGTTGGTATTTACTCATGTTTTTGTCCTTGTCTTATGGTCCTACAATACTGTATGCGTCCTTTTCAGACTGCTTTCCTTTTGTTGAACAATTATAGGTTGTTATCTCATGAAACTTCACTTTCAAGTGCAGTTAGAAATGACAGAGTCCTTTTGTTTAATGTAACAATGCTTCTTTTAGGAAACTGTATTTCCTCTAGAGGAATTATGCATTAATGTAAGCATCAGCAGCTCTTTAAATAAAATATTATCCGAAGTATAATGTTGCCCATGATTGTGTGGCTCAGCCCACACTGGAGAGCAACATCTGAAAACTGAAGAAACCAACAACAGTTTAAATTATTGATGGTGTGGATGGTAGAGACCAAGTCCCTCAACTACAGAAATGATGCCTGGGCATATTAAGGAAGGTCAGATTAAACAATATATATGTAAGTACAAGAGACAGAGTAAGACAGAGAGAGAGAGAGACCGACAGACAGAGAGAGGGACAGAGAGAGACGGAGAGAGAGAGACAGAGAGAGACAGAAAGAGAGAGAGACAGACAGAAAGAGAGATGGAGAGAGAAAATATATGAATATAACTTGCTGATAATTTGTAAGTCAAGTCCACAGGAAGTTAAGCAGAGCAGTTATTAATGTCTTAATGACTCATAGCTCTGTCGGCCTTGAGCAGCAAGGCATGACTAATCAAACTGGCTGTGTTTGGAGGTCACACGGAGGAGAAGTCACCCTCGGCTGCGTCACAACACAAAAAAAAAAGTAATGATAAAAAAGTCTATGAGCAAGAACTGTTCTTGTTTGTTATTTGCAGATTCATAACTAGCTTTTGGTGTAAATGAGCTTGAAGCTATAAAAAAAACAAAACAAATAAAAATAAAGCCTGAACACATGTTGTAAGCTGACACAAAGCCATGATTCACTCGCAATTGGTGCTGGTACAAATGGGTCAAATGGTGACTGAAGTAATTAACCCATACATGAATACTCCTGGTGTTTAGCTACCGGGATATTACACCGTCTAAATTATTAATTACAATTAAGCACTCAGTTCCCTGGTACTCCTAATCCGATGAGCTGGTGTCATGGATAATATCTTCTTAATGTCTGATGTGTAGAAAAACACAGAACATCAGATCCTGAGCGATCTTGTTGCCATGTTGGGAGATTTAAATAACCAATAAAGTACCAGCTGCTGTGCCAAATGTGTGTGTAAAATGCACACACAGCTCATCTCAATAACCGCAGGTATTTAATAAAGCCAAAGGGAAGAATCCAATTTAATGCCGACCTCACACCAAACGACTTTTCGGTAGCACTGCATATTACGACTCGGTAATAAGATGGTAATAGTGGGGTAACAGTGAGATAATAAAGAGGTAATATATAGGTAATAACATGTAATTACCAAAGTAATAATGTGGTAATACATCACAATAATAAGATGTAATACTGGGGTAATAAGGTGATAAGGTAACAGATGTAATAACATGCAATTAACAATGTAATAAGTAAGAAAGGGTTTGACAATAACCATATGTATATCTAGGTAATGGTAATATACTTATATTTATATTCTAAAAACGTGGTAATAATGGGGTAATAAATGTTGAGGTTTTCACAGTATTATAGGCTACTACACACTTAAAAATGCTGGGTTAAAAATAACCCATTTGATAACCCAACGCTGAGTCAGAAACGGACCCGCCCAACGTTGGGTTACATCAACCCAACGCTGGGTTAATGTTGGGTTGACCCAACTGTTGGGTTATGAGTTTGACCAACAGCTGGGTTAAAATTAACTACAAAGCTGGGTTATGAGTTTGACCAACAGCTGGGTTAAAATTAACTACAAAGCTGGGTTATGAGTTTGACCAACAGCTGGGTTAAATCTACTAAAAAGGGGGTTGGATAAACAAATACTGGATTACTGCATGACTCACTCAGTTAAAAGGTCATTGTGTTTGTACATTCTTTACCTTTTCAAATATAAAAAGTATACATGCAGTGAAATGCTTTTTATAACCAATAACCTTTCATAACCAATAACCATTACCAATATTATTTAAAAGCTAAAAGGACATTTCATGTTTTCAATTCATGAAAACAGACAGTCATATGATTTCAACACAATTAATTTATTAAAAACATTTGTATAAAAAAATAGACATTCACCCAACACCTAGTAAAAACAAGTTTGTGTGGGTACATGAGGAAAAAAACAATACTTTTGTGTGTGTGCATACTGCTACCGCATCATCTGTAGGCTAACGATGATCTAACAGGGATGTGCATCCGCAAACTGTGCTCGCATCATCTGTAAACGATGGGATGATTCTTATTTAAGAAAACGTGTGTATGTGATTTTTTTATTTTTAAACATTTCAAAACATTTTTCACACGTTTAGTTTGTGTGTGTGTGTTTGTGGGTGTGTGTCTGTCAGTGTGTGTGTGTGTGTGTGTCTGTCAAAGTATGGATACCCGAACGTGGGCCCTGGAAGTAACGAGTCTGCCCTGGTTTTTCTGACCACGATCGGAAGCGAAGCGATCAGTAAAGGTTAACACACTGAACATTTTAACAGCTTATTAATGTGCGCTTATTGCCCCATGTGAGCTGATGACCTCATCTGTTGACATTTCCGAATGCCTTCCTACAGCTGCTTAATAAAAGCTTTACACACAAACACACGCACGTGTCATTAGTATATAAAAAAAAAAAAGAGAGAGATTTTAACTGTGTCGGGCTCGGACACAAAGGTCTTAAATTCGGCCCGATCCGGACTCTAGTGTGTGCATAACGTTAGGGCGATTACACACTGCACACGTCGCGCGAGCGTGTCAGCCACGTGGCGTGTTCGTTTTTATTTCGGCTCCCATGTTAACAGGTTAGAGCTTACACACTGCCGGCGTGAGACGCGTGCCTGCTAGAAATAGAACCGACGCCTATATTTCACGCGAGACGCGAGCGTGTTTGAAGCGTTTCCAGGCAAAATAGAATAGGAAAATATGTTTATATGTCATTTAGACACAAATGCATATTAATAAATGACATGTTGATGTTGAAAGCCTCTAGGTTTTTATATAAATGCAGATATATGAATGTAATTTAAAAAAAAAATTTATTTATTTATTTTCTAATATTGCACCTGTCAATACAGAACGAAATATTCTGGAGCCTATTTTGTCGTCAATACTGCCGACGTTGTCTTTGCTGTAATCAGATCAGAATATATTTATGTTTAACATGGTATTTCATTTTATCAATGGGAACATCCATGTGTATGGACAAGGCTAGCAGCAGCACCGCGTCAGACACGTTTCTGGTGTGTAAAGACAGAAAAATCCACGCAGCTGACAAGCTACAGAAACGCCACGCTCACGCCACCAGTGTGTAATCGGCCTCCCAAGCAGTTTGCAGTTCACTGTGCCGCAAACTGTGCTCACATCATCTGTACTGATGATCTAACATGTCCAGGGATACCATATATCGTCTGCAAAAACTCCCACACTTGTAAACAAGATCTATGACACTGTACATCAAAAACATAAAAAGCCTTAAAGCAGGCATCTACTGCCCCAAGAAGAGATGGGTGCTCCAAGGCATGTCCAGGCACTATAACAAAGGCTTGTGAAAACTGATGCCTGTCGCCAAGAAGAAGCACATGTGCGACCTCTGTGCTTGTCCTTTTCGTAAGGTATTCAGCGATGTTTGTTCCAACCTGTAGAGAGAGAAAAAAAAAACTTCATAAGACAGCTTTACTTCAGATATTAACCCTCATTACAGGCATAAGCTTAAGTGATAAAATTAAGGCCAAAACTATATATAATCTATGGGGATTTAAATTATGTATTAAGTAATGGGTGAACAACTGGAAAACTATGTCTCTGTGTTTACCCTAACAACATTTTGTTTTAACAATGATAACAATAAACGTTGATCATCGTTGTGCAGTGGTTTGGTCTGACACATATTTGTGTGATAGGTCAGAGAGGTAGGTAGTAGAGGATGGATACCCAAACTAAGCCCGACTGGACCCGATGGGCCAGGCCGGGTTCGGACAGATATTTAGAAAGTAGTTCGGTCACATCAAACAACCAATTTTAAACGGGAAATAAAGGGAAAATGTATCGAGGTCTGCAAATTTGGAGACAATCTGTTACAATACTTGTTGGCGCTTGTTTTATTGGTTACATTTGTATTAACTCACAGGCTGCTCATCTATGAAAGCTTTTGTAGATTCGGCGTAGCTGGGGCGAACCGTCTTTCTCGGGATTTTGTAGGTGCCGGGGGGGATCAACACAGGTAGCAGAAGCAAAGCGATGTCTCCTCGTCTGTCTACAATATTGCAAGCATAAAAGTCAAATGTAAAATTCTACGACTTTGTATCACATTCTGGCGACTACATTTCAAAATGCAAAAAATATTCCCTGACCTTGCTCTGACTTTACTACAAAAATGCTCAAATTCCCTGATTTTCAATGCCTGGTATAGACCCTCTTAAATGTCAAGAGACTCCAGAAATTCCATGACCCGTGAACTTTAATTTGAATGTTAAACTTAAAAATACCTGCTGAGAGATCTTCAAGATTGTTCAGAAGGTCACCAGTCTTCTCTTTTGGGGCGATAGAGAGGATTTTCTCTGTTGTAAGGCTCCAGTTCTCAGTCAGCTTGTCTGCTGACTCAAGATACATGATGTCGAAATCCTGTGCAATCTAAATGAAGGAAAATAAAGTATAGTATAATAAAGGCTATAATCACCTCCCAAGACATTAGGGACAGGTGTTGAAATTAAACATTTAAAAAATATAGCTGTGATTAAAACTTCCAGAGTTCAAAGGTCACCAAATGATATGTGCATCCTCTCCAGATAGTTTTCATCTGAAAAATCATTTTGGTTGAGGTTGAAAAGACATTGAACCAGCATCGCAATTTCGATAAAATCCGACACACAGAGACATATCACGTTTAGGTAAACGTGGTAAACTTACTATTCCACGAGTATCCACTAATCGCTGGAATTCAGTTATTATATCTTCTATAGCTTTTGTGCCGTTGGACCTTATCCATTGAGCTCTAAAGATAGCTGTGCTCTCCATATATTGGGCAACCTGGGCCGGTGGCCAGATATTGTGCTTGAGCCAGTCTGTCATTTCAATGGCCCGGTCCGGAGTTATAACTGGCTCTAGGGAGGGGAAGGGGAGGTTATGGTTGAGTTTGCTGGAAAAAATAAAATACCGGCAACAAGAATATATATTGAGATGGAAATTGGATAGGTATGTAGTGTTACCTGGCAAAATGACAGAGGCCTGTGGCCCTGTGTCTTGTGGCAGCGAGGCTTGTGTCCCCAGCTGTGTCCCCCGCTGGCCTTTGTGCAGCCTTTTCCGAACATTACGGAGACGCTCCTCTAAAAATCCCGTTGCAGGTCTATGGTGCCTACCCCGAGTGAACCATGCATCCTTGCATTTTTCAAAGGAAACAAAAAGAAAAGCATGCCTCTTTTCCTCTGAAAATATTTATTTATATATATTAAATTCACAAACTTTCTAGGATATCAAGGACCCGTGGGAAGCCTGTATGTGTGTCAATGGACTGTACTTACATAGCCAGTGCCTTGATTGTCCATTAGACATGGAAACGCCGCGACAACAGCTGCTGCCAGCACTGACTTCACATCTGAAGTTGGGCTTCAAAAACAAAAAATTAAATATTAAATATTGTAGCCCTGCCAGAGAGCGTGATAAGCAGATAAAACTACCAACAGTGCAGGTAAGAGCTGGCAGTGACTACATTCAAGCACAACAATTTAAGGTCCCATTCTACCAGTTTATTTTGAACATAATCATCCATCTACAGCAGGGGTCATCAACTAGATTTTTCCAAGGGCCAGAATTTTTCTACGCAGACACTCTGGGGGCCGGACTTTCAAATAAAGAAAATAAAATTAATTTAAACCTAATACACCTATTTTTGTTAGCAATTTTCACTTTCTTACTGAATTAATGCTATATTTCTTTAGATGTATTAGTGTGAGCAAACTCCTAAAAAACATGGAAACTCCATAATGATAACTGGCTCTTTAACTAGAAAATGATCTCAGACTAGGAGGCAGTTCACTGAGGAGTGATGGTTAAAGTCTGTGATTATGGAAACATTGTTGTAGTAAGCAGCGTCCTGATTGGTGGAAAATGCTTGCAGAAAGAAACAGTGCTTGTCAGGTTGCAAAATAATACAACCAGCATCATCATTCACGTGCATATTAAGTAGCCACATGTATTTGTTTTGGTCTTATAATACCTCCATAGATTTACCGCTCCAGCGGAGAGTTTGGTTGGTTCAGCCAACAGTGAGGTTTACAAGACGTTGTCCAAATTTCCAGATTCCCGGCAAACTAAGATAAACAGTTAGACTACAAACCGACAGCTTTTATGCCGACACAGGTGAGTGCATTGATAAGTATTGACTTTTTACTCACGAAGGTTTTATTGTAGCCTACTTACAGTAACGAGACTAGCGTGAGTTCATCTGCCCTCTTTGTATCGTTCCCAGTCAGGTGCTGCGTGTTTGAACGCACACACGTCTTGGCTCAGCGGTGTGTGTGTGTTTTAACGCACACACATCTCGGCTCATCTGTGTGTGTGGAGCTCGGGAATCGCTGTACAAAATCCCAGCATGTGAATAGAGATGTAAATACAGGGGGCTGGGTTTTTGCTCTAAATGTTTGAAATGATATATAACAGAACGCATTTTTTCCTCTTTACATTTTGTGAATTCATGGTTATTCTGCGGGCCAGACTAAAAGCTTTGGCGGTCCGGATGTGGCCCGCGGGCCGCCAGTTTACGTTGGCTGATCTACAGGAAAATAATAATAAAAAAAACACATTACAAAGCGGCCATATTTCACTTTCAATAAGCATTCAGAAATGTCAAGCAAGCGGTCATTCTCATCACGCCAACAACATTTGACAGCTAATAACTTATAATGAATAATCAAGAATAGTTATTTTGGCAGGCAACACACACACACACACACACACACACACACACACACACACACACACACACACACACACACACACACACACACAAGAATCAGCCAATTTCTATATTGCATTAGTGGAATTCAGCTGCATGGAGGCAAAGTACTCTGTGACAATAGCTCATGCAGGTGAAATTTAGCACGCTGGTCCCAAATGATGCAAGACTTCTTTGCCAGGTAGTTCACTAACTAAAATGAACCTATTGGCGGGAACCGGCAATGTGTTCACCTGTCTTCCTCAGCATTACAATTTGCATTTAAAAAGGAACTACATAAAGTACTTAATACATAAAACAAAACACATGCAAGCATGAGCATTCAAAATAGGCTACATGATAGCGGAACAGTAGGGGGGGACAATAAACATAAAATTTCTGAAGAGCAATTTTTGAAGGGGACACAAATAATACAGCCACAATTATAATCGTAGAAGACATGCGTCCACAGAGGAAAGCCTTAATATTATCATTAGTGTAGCATGGAGACTGTACCAGTATCCTTCTTTTCAGTGTTTCTCGTGATTCAATAAAAAAGATCTTGCGTCCTCCACATAAATATTAGGTTATGTCTGGGACAGAGGATATATACTTAACTGATCAGCCACTTAATTTCATATTGAGCAAAAAACAACTGTAGATCTCCAAAATTAACCCTAATATAAGTTCACACACATACCGTAGCTAAGGCTTATCGCCGTGGTAATGTTAGTTGTAGTGGGTGCATTTCTATCCAACAAGCTAGGTAACATTACACTATATTACACTAACATAGCAAACTTTTTTGTCATGACTAATTCATTAATTACTCAGCATCATTTCTATATGAGAAAAGAAAAACTTAATCTGATGTTTAATGTGAATAAGACAGCTCTGAACCGTCTACTTACTACATTCCTGTCACTACTGATGTGACTGTCACCGTGAGTGTAGCGCAGATCCTAAAGCATGCAGTGGACCAAACCACTCTGAGGCAAGGGAGGGGGGACTCAAAATGTTTCTAAACTTAAAAAGCACTTTTTGGGGTTTGTATTGTTTTACTGCTTACACAGATATTTACGTGTACATCATTATGTTATTTACAATACTCAGCATTGTTTTAATGATATTTCTAGGGGGGGACAACTCTTAGATGGGGGGGGTCGTGACCCCCCCGACCCCCCTGGGATTTACGCCCTTGTAGCGGAATACAAATTTCCCTCTTTTTTCTGCATGTTCACAATTCAGCAAGCAAGATGGCAGCATTCGTCTTTTAACAGTCATGGTCATTTGTAACGTGACGTAGGCTGAGGACGGTTACAGTTGCCGGTAAAAAAAAAATGTTGCCGCCCATTTTTACACTTCTAAATTAAAATATTCCAAACTAATTTACCATTGGCAATGTCTGTACGTTACTAACGGTCGGTGGATTAGCTAACGTTAGTAACGTTTTATTCATAAAGCGCTCCTTTAACCGAGCTAGCTAGCAAGCCAATTTAGCTAGAATACAATGACTCATATATCTTAATAAAAAATAAAACCGATAGACAACGTAAATTTGAATGTGGAAACAGACATAGAAGATAACAACGACACAGCCTCGAAATGTCTCCATTAACGACTCCTTTGAAATAACGTTAATTAAGCTTAATGTCACACTTCATAAGCTAGCTAGCAGCTGGCTAGCTTATCTGAGTCATTGTATGCTACATTGGCTTGCTAGCTAGCTAGCTAGGTTAATGCCATGACAAATGTTGGAACGCTAAAACGTAGCTAGCTAACGTTGATTTAGCTTGGTTTAAGGAGCGGTTTATGAATAAAACGTTACTAACGTTAGCTAATCCACCGACCGTTAGTAACGTACGGACATTGCCAATGGTAAATTAGTTTGGGATATTTTAATTTAGAAGTCTAAAACTGGGTGGCAACATTTTTTTCAGCTAGCTAGCTAAGTTGCGTTAGCTAATGTAACATTAGAGAGTTTATTCTAGAAGCACTGTTTAAAAAAGCACATTTTCAGCAACAAACTACCGGTAAAATGAGAATGCTTACCTCGTCTCCCTGCCCCACGAACCAAATGTGTTTTTTGAGAAAATTAGCTGCTGGTCCGATGCCAACTCACGAGAGCGAGTGACGACGATTTGGGGGGTGACTGGGGGTTACGTCAGTTGAAGAGGTGCGCTTGCTTTTCTGTGAAGATCCAGCGGGCGGGGTGCCAGATAGAGCGATCTCTTCAATGTCTTTCTGTCTCCGCCCGCCGTAGTTCTTTGCTGGTATATATTTGCAACGCCAATCGTGTTGGATTTGTATTTATTAACGTTACTTGAATAAAACGAAGCTAAATCACATGGGTGTGTTCCTTTAAGAACTGTAGGACATTTGCACCATGGGACTTCAGTCAGGAAGTTGAACGTGAGCAGGACAGCCTCATGTGTTATCTCTCCATACAATCCGCTTCAATCTTCAACGTTCCATGCCTTTGGTAGCATTCTCGGTATGTGAAACAGATGCTGACATACTGTTCTGATATCTTTGTTAATTATTGTCAGAAAGTTTGATGTGCAATATGTATATTTTTGATGATGATTGATAGCTCATATTAGACTATCAGTACGCTTCATTAAGCTAGTTTGCCACTGTTATCTTGGGTTGTGCTACATGTAAGTGTATTTTAGTTTATTTAGATAAACAATATAGGTTATTCTATGTACACTGTATAACAATAGATTACGTATTTCCTTTATTTCAGGTTACATGTTAGCTACGGTATATACTGCTGCATTACAGTGTTGTGTAGTTATATTGTTTTTACAATTATGAATGTATAATGTTTGTGACTCATCAATACGTAAGCAACTGGTCATTGTGTTTCATTTCCCAGTTTCACCCTTTCTAAATAAACTGAGTTACGACAATCCCAGTCTCCAGTGCTTGATGGTGGATGGTGTTCAGCTGCTGGTCAGATTGCCCAGGGTTACATGCATGCAGGAAAAGAAACATTTCATGGTAATATTAGAATAACAGAGGTGCAGAGATTACCTGGAAACTACCAGAAGCATTTCCAGGTAATCTCTGCACCTCTGTTATTCTAATATTACCATGTAATACAATAGAAACAGGCAGTTTTGCATTTTACGGTACTGATTCATGGTTTTTACACAGAAACTACCAGAAGCGTTTCCAGGTAATAGCTACACCTCTGTTATTCTAATATTACCATGTAATACAATAGAAACAGCCAGTTTTGCATTTTACGGTACTGATTCATGGTTGTTACACAGAAACTACCAGAAGCGTTTCCAGGTAATAGCTACACCTCTGTTATTCTAATATTACCATGTAATACAATAGAAACAGGCAGTTTTGCATTTTACGGTACTGATTCATGGTTGTTACTCAGAAACTACCTGAAGCGTTTCCAGGTAAGAAGCCACAAGATTAAACATCAATAACATAAATCAACATAAAGTATTACCTTGAAACAAAAGGGAAATGTTTGGAACATAAAGGGTGGATACATTTCAGCATTATATGGTAATTACCAATTTTAAATTCCAAGAAGTTTTATCTAATTTGGAAGGTATTACGCTGCTAGTAACCTATAATACTGTGAAAACATCAACATATATTAACCCATTATTACCACGTTATTAGAATATAAATATAAGTATATTACCATTACCTTGATATACATATGGTTATTGTCAAACCCTTCCTTACTTATTACATTGGTAATTGCATGTTATTACATCTGTTACCTTATCACCTTATTACCCCAGTATTGCATCTTATTACTGTGATGTATTGCCACATTATTACTTTGGTAATTACATGTTATTACCTATATATTACCTCTTTATTATCTCACTGTTACCCCACTATTACCATCTTATTACCGAGTCGTAATATGCAGTGCTACCGACTTTTCAAGTCATTCCACTGTCGCAGAATAATAGACCTTTTTCCCGGCAGACATGTTGACATGTCATAGTAGGAAAAGCACAGGTGTATTCAAAACCATTAATGATGGCTGCATTCCACTTAGGAGAGGTCCTGGTATTGTGCATGCTGACTCACTGAAATAGCTTACTGGGACACTTGATGGAATTGAGCCATCATTAAGGTTATCAATTTCAGCTGTGCTTTTCCTACTATGACAAGTCAAAATGTCTGCTGTGAAAAGGTCCTTATCGATATCGGAATGAAATCCTGAGAGTCTTGCTAGAGTTGGGGGGCACTCCCGTCTTCTCCATCGTTTGGTGTAAGGTGGTCATAAGTCAGCCAGTCGTTTTTCTTGACGTTCCGACAAAATCAAACTTGTTTGATATGTTTAAGTCTTGGTAGTGGAAGTTAATGGCCTTCTGAAACCTGATGTCTTTCTTGGTAATGAGTCTTTGCAAAATGTTATAGTCTGTAAATAAAAATTCAGCTATGAGCGAGGATGGAGGAGGGATCTCTGAGGAGCTGTGAGATAGGATGGAGGATTGATCTCTGAGGAGCTACGAGCGAGGATGGATCTCTGAGGAGCTATGAGCGAGGATGCAGGAGGGATCTCAGAGGAGCTATGAGCGAGGATGAAGTAGGGATCTCTGAGGAGCTATGAGTGAGGATGCAGGAGGCATCTCTGAGGAGCTATGAGCGAAGATGGAGGATGGAGGAGGGATCTCTGAGGAGCTATGAGCGAAGATGGAGGATGGAGGAGGGATCCCTGAGGAGCTATGTGCAAGGATGCAGGAGGGATCTCTGAGGAGCTATGAGCGAGGATTTAGGATGGAGGAGGGATCTCTAAGGAGTTATGAGCGAGGATAGAGAGCAGCCTTCCCGGAAGCCATGCAGCTGAAAGCCGTTGCTATCTCCACCCATTCAGATGACGAATTCACGTGACAAACAGAAGCTCATGATTGATATAGCTATATTTTTTATTACAAAGTTTCTTTTTTTCTTATTTGGCGCAAGATTTGTTTGGGTAGCGAGAGTCTGAAAAGTGCCTGAAAGACAATCCTGAACTTCTCAGTATAATCATTTCATGCGTATTCAGGTGAGAAGCTTTGGTTTGATGAGTGAGTTTCTGGATATTTGCTGCACAGTTGATGAACACCTGTAGTCCTAACACAGCAGCAGCAATGATACGTGTTTTATGTGCAATCTCTGATTTGGGAGAGGCTGCGAGTCATTTTATGCATGAACGACACAGCAGAGGTTATTATTTAAATCTCCAGACACAGACTGGATCGGACAGGATCTAACAGTAAATATCGTTCTGTGTTCTTTCTATACAGCAGACTGGAAAGCTTTTACTCAGTTCAACAGTTAACTCATGCAGCTATCCTCAGGGTGAGTCCTCAGTCCGTCCAATCTGTCCAAAATCCAAAGTCTGCTTCCTCTGGAAAGTCAAAATATATTTACTGTCATGTCATCTCAAAGAGCATTTTGGACTTGCAGCCGTGCTTTTGGATATTTGCAGTTGTCTTTATTCTTACTTTAGGCCACTGGATAACTTAATTAATGGTAAATGGCCTATGGTCACCAACACTGCAAAGACATTCTTGAGTTCTGTTTCAGAAAAATAGAATAGAAAATAGAGAACTCTTGCTGCTAAGTAACACATTGGAATAGATCAGTGATCTGGTTTTGATTTCTTAAATAAACTAACTTAAAGTGATGTTTCAGAGTAATTTCACCCTAGGGTCCTTTGCACCATGACCTCGAGCCAAACACCCCCCCCCCCCAGAAGCTTTTTTCACCTGGGTCTAACATTTGGAGAGTTAGCGTAGAGTAGCGTTATCAGCTGAATAGCTTATTAGCGCGGGGCTAATGGACCCACGTTTGTATCTCGTAAACGACCCCACTAATAATGCCCGAAATGATACCAAACTTCTACACTAGTACAAATAGGTTATGTACTCATAAAACGATGGATTGGAAAGTTTGTAAGTACACCAGAAGTTTATGAACACTTGCTTGCTGTCTTCTGCTCTCTGTTGCTGCTGCTGCTGCTGCTGCTGCTACCTGCAGTTAGACGAGTGCTTAGGGCCGTCTACAAATTACTACACCGAAAAGAGATACAACAAAAATATTTATTAATTTAATGATTAAATAAGGTAATGTCTCCAAACGTATCTCAGTTATTACTTGTCTCCTGCTAGTTATACTACAGCACTTACTTTAAAAAAAAAAAGTTAAATTAAATAATATTTTTGTTGCATCTCTTTTCGGTGTTGTAATTTGTAGACAGCCCTAAGCACTCGTCTTACTGCCGGCAGCAGCAACAACAGCAGAGAGCAGAAGCCAGCAGGCAAGTGTTCATAAACTTCTGGTGTACTTACAAACTTTCCAATCCATCGTTTTATGAGTACATAACCTATATGTACTACTGTAGACGTTTGGTATCATTTCGGGCATTATTAGTGGGGTCATTTACCAGATACAAACGTGGGTCCATTAGCCCCTGCGCTAATAAGCTATTCAGCTGATAACGCTACTCTACGCTAACTCTCCCAATGTTAAACCCAGGTGAAAAAAGCTTCTCGGGGGGTGTTTGGCTCAAGGTCATGGTGCAAAGGTCCCTAGGGTGAAATTACTCCGAACCATCAGGGCGTTTTCACACATGAAAGTCCGAACCAAGGTCCGGACCAAGGTTCATGTTTTTGTTACATTGTATACATTTGATCCGGTAAGTTTTGGTTTCACACTGCAGTTTTGCAAGCGCACTAAAGATCTCTACGTGACAAACCCACGTCCTGTTGTCATCACATACGTGAGCTGCGTCTCCCGATACTTATAAGTGATTGGTTTGTTGACGGGCTTCCCCGTCCCCTCGTATCCTCTCTCTGTGTCGGAGTTTAGGCTATTCAACTGACCGCTGCTCTCCCCTAGGCTACTGCCGCGGCTCTTTTTGTTTTGTTGTGATGTAGAGAAGCAAGACACGGGAACTTTCTTTCTGGAGCATTTATTCAGAGACAAACGGAAACATACACTGTAGCCTACATTTACTACCACTTAACAAATAAACTGCTGCAGCTGATGTATTCTCTGCTCTGATAGCTGACAGCTGTCTGCTCTGAGCGCATTCACCGTCACTCTCTCTCTCTCACTAAGCACCGAGCTATTCCTTAAAGGAGCTTCGCCGGTCTTGTAACACAAGGAGAGCCTGCTAGAGCTTCCTGTATTTGGTCCGAAAGTCCGAACCATCCAAAAAATGCTTTCACACTATAAACGAACCGGACCATGGTTCAGTTTGGTCCGGAACGAGACCACCTCTTTTTGTCGGACCAAAATTTGGTCATTTGATCCGGACCGTGGTCCGGGGGAGGTTTCACACCTGTAATTTTGGTTCGGATCAAACTAAAAAGTCCGAAAGTCCGGACCAAACGAGGTATGTGGGAAAACGCCCTAAGAAAACTAAGAGCCACTTTCTGGACTTTAATCACAAAAGACTTCATCACACTGCAGATGTAGAGATATAAGCTCTATATATAGAGATTCAACGCAGTCTCATGAACGGGTTCGTATGGTATTGTGAGAAAACGTATGCACAAAAATTCATATGATATCCTACGAAATTATAGCAACTACCAGCTGGTCACATGACAGTAAGTTTAGCGGTCTTTACAGTTAAATTTAGCTGAGAAAAGGTGACTGTGAGCCGGGTACAGAGCACATAGGTAACCACAGAGGTTATGGCCGTTATAGCAATGACAGTTAAGATTGTGGTTTTGGTTGAAACAAGTCATTTTCAAATACTGACGCTTAATTGGCGTCATTTGTCATCGTGGAAGGCTGTCTGAGATGAAAACATGTGACATGAATGCCTATTGATACAGATGTTTGTTGGACTCTCTAAAACTGAGTTGAAATGTTGCCCTGTGCTTCTTACACAAATCTGCAAACCTCTTTTTGAGTCTCTTTGTGCTACAACAAGTTTAGCCGAGAAAAGGTGACTGTGAGCCGGGTAACGGTTACAGTGAGCTGACTGGCTGAAGGTCATTTCAACAACTGTTACAGTTTAGTTTAGGCACCAAAATGACTAGTTAAGATTAGAAAAAAAGATTGTGGTTTTGGATTAAAATACCGGTCTCCTTACACCGGTCCTGGGTCATGAACACCTGTTTCCTGGGGGAAAGTCTTGTGTTTTCTCCTTAACTTCTTCAGGACATGAACACCTGTTTCCTGGGTGAAAGTCTTGTGTTTTCTCCTTAACTTCTTCCGGGACATGAACTCCGCTCCCCGGCTTGAAAGCTCTGTGTGTTCGGACCCAAACATCCCCCCCGACCTCCTCCCTACGAGGATCGTCACGCTCTTCTACAGCATCAGTCAGTAATAAATACGTGGAATACATGTCAATTACAGAGTTTCACTTTTCAGAGCTAAATATACAAATGCTTCATGAGAACAGCCTGCTAGTATTTTCCTTAGACAAGAATAAATTACATGAAAGTGACTGGAAACACTGCAAATAATATTCAAGGATATATTTTCCGAAGCCCAAGATACCAGTGGTCCTGGGTCTTGAGACGTAGATACACACTTTGTTGGGAGTGACGTGTAAATGAGACATGTTGACCAGCATTTGGCATCTGAGAACACACTAAATCTGATCTCAAAACACGGAGCAGCTAGAAGTGACCGTTTTCCATTGTTGTTGAAGCAAAGTGTCCCCTCTAACAGTTGTTGAGTGTACACATGATTGAGTGGGAGCAAAGCTGTGCTGACATTTGTTCTTGTGCTTTTTCTTTCTGTCAGCCATCATGTGAGAAAGAAACATGGAAAGAGAAAGAAAACCTTGAGACCCCGATTTCCTGATAACAATAATTGTGTCTTTTACGCCAGAATTACCTATCTACAGTAATGAACTGATAGCTGGAGCCACGGAGGGGAGCCGTTCGTCTGCACACACTGCCAGGACACAGAGCTGGTTTAAAATCCGCAAAGTTTCCCTTTAAGTGTATGCTATATTTTGAATATTTTCACCGCTTTACCTTGCTGTCAGACAGCCCTTTACGACGGGGAACTGAAGCCGTTATTTTTCCTCGCAGAACACAGGAGTTGCAGCTTTACCGCTGCCTCAATCAGTTACTTAGTTTGGGGTATTGTGTGACTTTCTTAAAACAATAGAAATAGCCTGTGCTAGCTGCTATCAATCTCCGTAAAGATTCAGATGATCATTCTCTGCAGGTTCATCACCACCAGAGACACACAACACTGTCACATTGTTTTCCCTTTGTCATTTGCTATATTGTTAGTCTGAAATATCAGATACTTAGTACTTCTTCCACTGCTGTAAACTCAAAGTCCCGGAGGAGCAGTTAAACATCTGTTCAACTTGTGTTTCTTCTTCTGAATGCTCAGGTGCGTCTTCTTGGACTTTGTGTGTCAAAGACTTGTTTGTCTGCCTGAACTACAAAAGCTCCGTAAAGATTATGTCGTGGAAGTTTCCTTTGCAGCAGGGGGTAGAGTTTTTCAGAGTTTAGTAAATTGAAACAAATAAGACAGTCTGAGACTAAAACCAAGTTGGGGTTTTGTATTTTATTAAAAACATATATATATATATATATATATATATATATATATTTGCAAATATAGGAGCAACATGATTTCACAAAAGGCCGCAGCCCAGTGTGGAGTGAGTTTCTCAAATGAGTGAACAGAACACTAGGCTTATATGCATCTTCAGAGTGACAGCACACACGCACTTGGATTATTATGACGCTACAATTTTGACAGGCAATCTGATACACATGAAGACAATCAGAGAAATGCAAGAGACATCTTGGAGTCATCTCACCTCCTCCTCCCTGTACGACTTTCACCCCCCAGTTACATCTTAACTGGCATGGGAAAACATGAGATAGTTTTAGGGTGACCTTGTACCTTTATCTTGATCTGTTCAGACAAACAGCTCACATTATGTTCCAGACTGGACACCTCAGCAGTTTAAGCAGAAGCTGAGATGAACTGTCTTTCAATAATGTGAGAGAATTAAAGTAGAAATAAAACATAAAAATATAAGGCATTATGCTTAAATGTAATTTTTCCCATTACAATTAAGATGATCATTCTCCAGAGGTTCATCACCACCAGAGACACACAACACTGTCACATTGTTTTCCCCTTTGATATTTTGTTAGTGTAAAATATCAAAAACTTCTTCCACTGCTGTAAACTCAACTCCAAAAGTGCAGCTAAACATCTGCTTAACTTGTGTTTCTTCTGCGGTATGCTCAGGTGCATCTTCCTGGACTTTGTGTCTTACAGACTGTCTTCACGCCACCGTCTGTTGTCTCTGTTGCTGTCTGATTATCATTTGTTTTTCTCTTTTAATGCCATATTTCCTCTCCGTGTGACTGCGTGTGACCATCTTTTGTTTGTCAGGGTGTGTCTGATCTGTACAGACGCTGCCTGCTGTTCACACTCTCTTCGTTCTCATGCACAGTATATTCAGGCCTGTGGAAATACTTTATGCTGCATTGATTTTACTTTGCTATTCTCTAGCACTGAAGCCTGTTTTGTTCTCTCTGATCACAGACATCTAATAAATATACAGATTCCTCAACAAGTATGTGCATCTATAAACACCCCTCTGTTTGATGTTAAATTTAAATGAGGAAGCAAATGAGGCAACATGAAACTAACGTCGATATGAATATTGACTCATACATTAGAGTCACACCGAGCCTGGAGCGGGAGAGCATTTCTTTCCGTTTGTCTGTTTGTTCACCCTGCAGTCGAGGATCAATCACAGCAGCACATATGGATGAACTCCAATCACACAAATAGTGATTCATTTTCTAAACAGATTAGACAAGCTGTTGCATTTGCCCTCAAACATGCAACACACATGCATCTGTAATAGCCTTTTTCCCAAGCGTGTATCTGTGGGTTTTTTAAATATAGGGAAAACCCGCTAAAAACAGGCGAAAAGATTCTTTTCCCATTGTCAGAAGACAAGAATGGCTTTCTGTCTTTTTCTGGAGTGTCACCTTTGAAGCCACAAATGCACCTGAAAACAGCATGGAAGCGAGTGACGAGGTTACGGTGGTTACTTGTTACTTGTGTCCTCCAAAACATATGATATCTGTTGTTTGTTCCCCCCCCCTCTGATACGACCCACAGGAAAGTTTTTCGTCCTCATATCTAAACCAGAGAAGGTAACGGTCGCAGTTTTAACCATGTGGTTAACGTTGTGAAACGGTCCTAGTGTGGTTAGGTTTAGGCACCAAAACTACTGATTTAAGTTGATAAAAAGATGGAGGTTTGGGTTCAAATCAGACGTGACTTCACTTCCTGAAAGTTACCACGTGACGCAGAACGTGACGTAGCTCCATTTGTTCCGTAAAATTAAAAAAAATCTCTCTGTTTCCTTTTCATTTCAAACGGGACATGACCCCGGTCTCCTGGGGTCTCCTTGTTCGTTTTAGAATGCCGTATTGTCCACTAAAATGATATCCAGTTTGCCGTCTACCGTCTGCCTGAGTAAAAATGAATGCATCATTTGGAATGATGTTCGAGCGCTGCTTGGGGGGAGACAGAACAAATTATTAAGTTGACAGAAATTACTGACAGAGACGACAAGTGTCACAGCATCGCAACGGAAATTAGGCGATAAAATTAGCGTGTCCAGCCCAGTGTTGCCAACTATGTTCGGAAAGTAGCTAAAGCCTGCTCTAAAAGTTGCTTAATGTCACTAAATGACGCCATGCACTAATTAGCACATTCGTGATGTCGTCAAGTCATGTTTGCACCCTGTCTAGTGTCAGCCAGCGCCAGATCTTCACATTAGCTTCTTTCCTACTCTGTGTCCACAGATACAGTAATTTAATACAACCGAATTCCCAACGAGGCAAGAGAGAAAGACCTTGTGATCACTGGACAATACTGGCAACTCTCTTCTACAGAAAGTCATTAAGATTTGTCCCCAGTCACTAAGGGGGGACTGAGAAGTTACTAAATTTTGCGACAAAGTCGTCAAGTTGGCAACATTGGTCCAGCTGGATGTCCTGATTGCATCATCGATTAGAAATGGAGCCGATACATAACCATCATTTCTCCCGGGGATTGAATGTCGATAAAGACAAAAGCCAGATGTTAGAGTTTTTTTTTTGTCCAGTGGGAAAGAGGCTTAAATGAACATCCATTCACACAAAAACCAAGCAGATAAATCTTGTAACTAGGCGAGGAAGTCTGTAATGAAGACAGAATAGCTTAGGATTGGATCCTGACATGGACAAAAGCTCTGAGTTTAATAAAATAATGAAGAGCAATCAAGATATTTATCAGAAGAATCACTCTGTTGTTCAGGCTTTTCATACGTCCACTTTTAAAACAGAGATTCTAACAAATGGAGGAATAGTTTTCCATTAAAGAAAATAATTACATTTCTCAGTCCAGTTTAGAATAACACGAGGCATTGTGATGATATTTGGAAATAAAAACTATACCTGTGATTTAATAAAGCAACATTTAGTTTAGACATAACTTCTGTTCTTCTCTCTGCTTTGGCAGTAGAAACAGTCAGACATCATTTGTACCTTTTTATGCACATCACATAATCATGATAGTTAAACAGCCAAAAATACTCTGTGCAACTGAATCCCAAATGTATTATGTAATAAATGAACACTCTTATTTATAGTCTTGCTTTTAATATTTTTGTGTATTGTTTTCTACAGCTTTTTCTTTTGTAGTTATGTGCTTATATTGTATACATGTTACCACGCTGAATATGAATTTTTGCTGCCGCTTTAACTGAATTTCCCAGCAATTTCCCATTCTTTCACCTGATGTCATATTAAGTGTGTATTTACAAATGGTCGTATGAATGTGCTTATAACTGGATAGAAAAACTCTGTCGAAAAACTATAGCTATAGTGCGCAGTTTCTGTCGCCCCCATGAGGAATTCTAAGCAATGACAACAACACTGTCGGCGCGTCCACATGACACAAGCCTTCTGTGATCAAGCACCCCCTCCTCCATACAGTTGCTAGTAGCCAAGGAGGACACGGAGGATTAAAAAAAAGGATGGACTCTTCAGAAGAGGTCATTATCTTGTAATGTCTACTGTGTGTCCTCTTCGTCACCAAAGCTGAACGCTGACATTTCCTTTCTCAGCGGTGACGTAAAACGCATCACTCAAGCTTTTGTGCGTGAATGTTGCTGGACGCCACCATTTTGTAAACACAGCCATACTGAGAAACACATAGAGAGTTGTGTGGAGCTGATAGTCTGAATTAGCTTGTAGCAACTCATTTGGCAATGGCTTAAATGTAACAGACTTTCATTAATATCAAAACTTTAGGCACTAAAGCTTTAACTGAGCTGGTGTCACAACTTGGAATTAACAGGTTTGGACAAAAAAGGTTGACTGTACAGACGAGAAGGAAGCAGGAAGATTTTGAAGCTTTATTTAGGGAAAACGGCTTCCACAGGAGGTGTCCCGAGGCAGGCAATCTGGCAACAGGAAGAGCCACCACACTGGGAACACTAAACACTAAAAGCAAAAGCAGTAGGACAAGACTATACTGGGATAGCTGACGATGTGACACCAGACAGAGGAAACACACGGACTAAATACACAAGACAACGAGGGTTGTAACGAGAGACAAGTGACGTGATTAACAGGTGAAACGCATAAGGGCGGTGCAGACAATCACAAAGGCGGGAAAACACACACGACAGGAAGTCAAACAAGACATGACAAGTGAGAAATGGCACTACAAAATAAAACAGGAAACCCAGGATCATGACAGTATACACAACAAGGACTGGTTACACAATGGCAGGCTGGCGAGGGTAGACATAAAACAGGTTTACAAGGGAAGACATGCTGCAGGGCTACAGAAACACATGATATACACACACATACACGCACAGCACAAACATAGACAACTCAAACACAATGAATGAAGCAAGGAACAGAAAACACCAAATCAGAAATAATGTCACACGGTCTTAAAGCTATAGTGCGCGACTATTTTATATGTATGAACGTCCATTACATTCAAGCCATTGTCAAATGAGTTGATCCAAAGCTAATTAAGCCTTTCGGCTCCACAAAACTCTCTCTGTATTTCTCAGTATGGCTTCGCTTATCCCGTGCTAATGCACCACAAGAAGCTCAGATGTGGGAGGGTTAATTTCTAAATTACACAAGGTCCCCACATCATACTAATCCTGTTCGAATAGGGCTAAAGATGAACTTCCTTTGTGATAAAATGCCCCCAGTCTCACAAGATCCACAGCTCTCACTGAGTCAAAGCAGCTCCCTGAAAACCAATTGCAACACCTACAGTCCTGCAAAAGAAGAGAAGAATAAACTGGCACGCTTTTAAGACTCATTCTTCATTTTGTTTTTTCCCTGGCACCAAGGTCCCTAAACAAATCCAACACAAATGGCTGCCAGAGACCAAGTATACCAGCGATCAGTCTGCTTCTGTGGCACCTTTTAAATCAACTCAGCTGCTTTTTGCCAACATACGTATACATTATGGTACTTGTTTACAATGCATTCAATTGTTAAATGGTGGCTCACATACTTCAAAAACAGACCCACTGAAAACTATTTAAATCAGTTCGAGGAAGCCACTGTGGTGCTTCTGCTAACTAACATTTGGTGTTCGGATGCCATTTCTGGGTATGTAATTTGAAGGCATTATACTTTAATAAACATTTCAAAGTTTCATGAGGCAGGGATGCCATGGAGATGCTGCCTTGTGTCGACGGAGATTTAATCTGATGAAGCCATGTGGGACAATGTGACAGAGAGAAGTACTTGATTAATGTTCTCATCTCTGAAGATTGCCTGTGAGGATGCCCTTGAGCAAGGCACTTTATCAGTGACTACAGAAGCCAAAGGGGGACTGTGTTTTTCATTGGACACCTCCTGGGTGTGTGGGGACATTTTATATGTTGGTGATACATGGCCTTTACTGAAAAAAAAATTAAATAAGAAGAAGATTCATTTGGATCATTAGAGCCATGAGCGACCCTGGGCTTTATTTGCTTCTTTATAGAAATGTATTCCATTGAATTATTCAACATTTGTACATTTTTAAATGTTGGATATTTAAACAAATAATCAGCTACTTTATCACTGTACTTAAAGTGCAAAGAAAAGTTGGATTATTAAAGCCATGTAGGACACAGCAGCTATGAAGTTTATTTGCATCTTTATAGAAATGTATTCCAGTAAATTATTCAACAGTTGTAAAAATCTTGGTTATTTTACAAATATTAAGCTAATTATCAGCAGGGTTTTCCCTGGTTTAGAATGGGCTTTTGGGGAGGGGGGGGGGACACATATTAAGTGTTGGGGTCTGGGTGTCCTCCCTGAGAAAATTTTGAGCTAAAGACTAAATTTCCTGCATTCTGATACAGCATGGGTAACAATTAAAAATCAAATAATACTACTACTGTCTACCTACTGTCGGACTCAGCAGGTTTAACCATCATAGAATTACCGATTACAGTACACAGTTAAACTAAACTGCCGCTGTTAGGTGAACGTGGCTCAGCAGAGTCTCTCTGCAGCGGGACGCCGCTGCCTCTCAATGCTGATAAAGAAGGTCGAAACTGTTTTTCATCCAACGCCTACTCCAGTAGGCGCCCGGATAGCTCAGTTGGTAGAGCAGGCGCCCATGTCTAGAGGTTTACTCCTCGACACAGCGGGCCCGGGTTCGACTCTGACCTGTGGCCCTTTGCTGCATGTCATTCCCCTCTCTCTCTCCCCTTTCATGTCTTCTGCTGTCCTATTGAAAGAAAGGCTGAAAAATGCCCCAAAAAATAATCTTAAAAAAAAAACAGAATTAGACTAGGTTCAGTTTACTTTATTGGTAGCCGTAGGTAAACTGGGTTTACAGTCTAAGAGGCAGGACATCCTTAAAACTTTGTAGACCAACACATAACATGCAACACACAAAACATTAAAACATATCAAACAGAAAGTAGAACATGGATAAAAAAACAGTACCTGACCACACTGACTTGTGTAGTTATATGCAGAAATTCTACAGCTAGTACATGACCAAGGTGCTTGTGCGTTGTGTGCAGTAATTCTACAGTTTGTCTAACCGCCGCTGGGACAAAACTGTTTGTAAAGGTCCCATGGCATGAAAATTTCATTTTATGAGGTTTTTTAACATTAATATGAGTTCCCCCAGCCTGTCTATGGTCCCCCAGTGGCTAGAAATGGCGATAGGTGTAAACCGAGCCCTGGGTATCCTGCTCTGCCTTTGAGAAAATGAAAGCTCAGATGATCCGTTTTGGAATCTGCTTGTTATGAGGTCAACAAGCAAGGTTACCTCAACTTTCTCTGCTTTGCCCGCCCAGAGAATTTGGCCAACCCATGAGAGAGAGAGACATCATGGCTTTCAAACGAGAAAAGTGGCAGTTGGTCAAGGCCACACCCCCACCCTCCACCTTGCCCCCCTTCTCTCCTCCTCAATAGCTACAGACACAGAAATGGCACATCCTAAGGCAAGCTCATTGTGGGACTGGCTCTAGTGGCTGTAGTTCTGCACCAAAGCTGAATTTCGGGAAAGAGACTTCAGATACAGTATTAGGGGACCACTAAGGTCTAAAAGCATCCAAAGAGCACCATGTCATGGGACCTTTAAATCTTATATTTCTACAACCAGGGACTCTTAGCCTCCGTCCAGAGGGGAGATACTGGAGTTCCCTATTCAGAGGGTGTAGGCTATCTCCTAAGATGGCCGTAGCTATCTGCTGTAGTTGTTTAGCATACAGGGATGTGGGGTGCAGCTGGGACTCACCAGTCAGCTTACTTAACCATTTTATTTGATTTAGGCGATTCTTGTGCTTAACTGAAACACACCCCAACCATGACACTAAGGAGATAGATATGATGGATTCAATAAAGGGCATGATAAAATAATGTCATTATGGTCTTGTCTATATGAAAAAGGTACAATTTTCTCGACTACTATTTAACGCGACTACGATACGTTTTTAACCGGTTATGAAACTGTCTCAATTTCAGTACTGATGCCATCAGACGACAGCGCAGCCCGCCGCGTGGACAGACAGCACTTGTCGCTCTGGCGAAAAAACAGCTCTGCACCAGTCAGCAGCAGCTGATCCCATTAGCGCTAGCTTCACAGCGGAGCGTTCAGATCCAGTCCAATTAGCGCCAGTAGCATTTGCGAAAAATATAGTGGCGATGAGAGGGCTGGCTGCTGAAAATCAGACGCTTTGGTGGTTAGGATTTTCCTTTGGCGCTGGCTAAAACCTCTTTGGGCGGTGCCAAAACTTAACCTGAAAACCCTGATTATCAGTAAACTGATGGGAATGTCTTTAGTTCTGCAGGTATTTGGTCTTAAACCAAAGTATTGGAAACATTAAAATGTTGACTTGACGATGGCGTTAGATGAAACGTCAGAGTCCTCAAAGCCAACCTCTGGGGATCATGAAGGTCTGGCTCCACCACAGATGCATTCTGGGATAGTTGAAAAAAATGCACTGGGTTGTTTGCATTTCTTTAAATCAATCCCAATGGTCTTGGGCAGCGCTAAGCTCCAGACGCAGCGACGGTGGCTCGCTAAATAGTCTCAGGAAGGAACTGGTTCTGGTGGAACATTTGCACCCCGCAAAAGAAAATGCCACATACATTATTAAATGAAGTTAACTGTTGACACAATCCAGTACCGTGAGCTATTTAAATCAGCTGATACATGGTTAAACCTCATTGGCTCTTCCCAGTGTGTCTCCGTGTGTACTTCATCCACAGCAATCCCACCAATCCTCCAGTTAGAGAGAAAGTGATCTAAACATATTCTTAGTAAATCTTTACAATCATTCCCTGAAAGAACCAGGCAGGTCTGTCTTGTTGCACCGTCCACATCTTATTCTAAACTTGACATTTTCAGCGTGTAGCTCAAAGTTTGTTGTCGTTTCCCAGGAAAAACGCCTGACAGATGTCTGGCAGTTATCCTGGAAATGTACTCCCGTTGATCCAGACCAACCTGATGATGGCGCTAGATAAAAAGTCTCCTCTGTGGATATCTGGACTAAAGTGGGTGGATTGAGCCGTAATTCTATAAAGAATGGCTAGAATATATAGTCTTCAAATAAACATTTAATATTCAGAATGGAGCTGACAAACTAGTTTAGCTTTGAAGTTAAAGGATGTCGACTCTCTGTTCTTAAACAAACTGAAATGACTTACAGCATTAATAGTTCTATTATCTTTGTCCCGCATGCATGCTCCACCTCATCATGCCCCATTTAACACATCAAATTTATTCCACCCAACTTCTTGCTTCAATAAGCCAATGTTGTTCTTCCTTTTTCCATTTCCATTGTTAGTATTATTCATTTGTAGCAGTATGTATGTAGCAAATTGTTTGCACATAGACATGTTGGTATCAGCTGGCTCTTGGACGTAGATGTTCGTAATAAATATCACAAGTTGTATTCATATCAGTGTAGCCGACTTTACAAACTTTTGTGTTCTCTTGTTTAGGTATGAGGACGGAAAACTCTCCTGTGGGTCGTGTTATGCCTTACCGTACACTAGAAGACTAAAGTCTATCACCATCTCACATCTAAAGACAATCATCTCACATCTAACGTAAAAGACTGTCATAATATGTAAAGACTGGGGATCTTCAGGGTCACACATTACAAGACTACAACTAGAGTTGAGCGTTATTTTAAGCGTTAGCTGCTAACTTTGAGGGAAAGTCAGCAGATTTTATATTCTGCCATACATGCAGATGAATGTCTCCAGTACCAGGAGGTCTGTGTTTATCTTCCAGTAAAACTCCAGTTGGATGACTCGCTTCAGAAGAGTTGAAAATCAGCGTTTATTAATTTAGCGCTTAGCTTAACGCGGCGCCATAGCAACCATAAACACCACTGGCTCTACCCGTTTGCTGCTTCCTGTTTGGGGCTGGAGGGAGAGCACCCATTGGTTGTTGACAACGTTCACGTCATTTGACTTCACTACCAAGACTTCAAACTTAGGATCATATCAAACATGTTTGATTTTGTCTGAACGTCCAGACGGGAGAAAGACTGACTGGGACTGAGTTTTATGACCTCACACCAAACGATTGAGACCACGGGAGGACCCCCCCGACCCCCCGACTCTAGCAAGACTCTCAGGGCTTCATTATGGTATAGGAATCCCTCTCTTTCAGCACCGTGTGTATTCTGTAAATGTAAAAATGTGTGTGTGTGTGTGTGTATCTGTGCATGTGTGTGTGTGTGTGTGTGTGTGTGTGTGTGTGTGTGTGCATGCCTGTGCATGTGTGTCTATGTGTGTGTGTGTGTGTGTGTGTGTGTGTGTATGTGTCTGTGTGCATGGGTGGGTGGATGTGTGTGTGTGTGTGTGTGTGTGTGCGTGTGTGATTCTGCATGGTGTGTGTGTGCGTGCCTGAGTGTGTGTGTGTGTGTGTGTTTCTAACTGAATCCCTCTGCATCAGCACCGTGTGACTTCTGGTTTGGCTTTGATGTCACTCCACGGCCCATCATTATCTATCACAATAATTACCATGTGAGCAGATTTGCCCGGAGACCTCTTCTCGCTGTAGCTGACGCGCTACATAACATAATGACACCAAGCGGCTAATAAGACGCCTTTGAAGTCTGCCGAGGTCTAATCTGTTCCAATCGAGCGTTGGTACGAGCCTGTCGGCTGTCAGACGGAGCCCCGTGCCCTGTGTTTGACACCACACGTCTTGTACTTACATGTTTCCTGTCTGACCTTTTACCCCCGTTAATTACATTTTTACAGCACCTCCACCCTGCTCTCATCGTCTCATCTCAACCAGTCCTCCAAAAACATACGATGATGCTGTTGTCCCCCCCGCCCCCCTCCAATCAGACCCACAGGAGTTTTCCGTCCTCATATCTAAACCAGAGAAGGAAACGGTTGCAGTTCCCGACCGTGCAGTTTTTTTTTCAACATTGTGGTCGTCTTTTTTTGACACTTCTGTTTCTTTTCTCCAAAGTTTTTTATACGTTTTTTTGTCACTTCTTACCGATGTTTTTGTCACATTTTCCCTGCACTTTTTTTGACGTTTTTTGTTGTATTTTCCCCACGTTTTTGAAGCTATTTCCAACATTTTTGTCATTCTTTTTAACGTTCTTTTGTCATTTTTTTCCTCCAAATGCTATACAATTGAATAAAACACCCAAATTCAATGAAATTACTGAGCTGATCTTTTATTTTACCTGTGAAGAGTAATGGTTGTATGGAACTATGCACGTTATTTTTTGACAATTTGGTTGAAAGAAACCCAAATTTCTTATATAAAAACTTTTGAATATGGATCAAATTTGACCCGAGGACAACAGGAGGGTTAAACACCTCGTTAACGTTGTGAAACAGTCCCAGTTTGGTTAGGTTTAGACGCCAAAACTACTTAAAAAAACCTTTACTTTTCTTTTCAAACGGGACATGTACCCCGGTCTCCTGGGTGAAAGTTCTGTGCTAGTTTGACTCCTTATGAGGAACCCAGGTCAATTAAAGGTCCCATGGCATGACAATTTCACTTTGAGTTTTTCTAAAATTAATATGCGTTCCCCCAGCCTGCCTATGGTCCCCCAGTGGCTAGAAATGGTGATAGGTGTAAACCGAGCCCTGGGTATCCTGCTCTGCCTTTGAGAAAATGAAAGCTCAGATGGACCAATCAGGAATCTTCTCCTTATGAGGTCATAAGGAGCAAGGTTACCTCCCCTTTCTCTGCTTTGCCCACCCAGAGAATTTGGCCCACCCATGAGGATGTGCCGCAGAAATGGCACATCCTAAGGAAAGCTCATTGTGGGACTGGCTCTAGTGGCTGTAATTCTGCACCAAGGCTGACTTCAGATACAGTATTAGGGGACCACTAAGGTCTATATAAAAGAGACTTCAGATACAGTATTAGGGGACCACTAAGGTCTATATAAAAGAGACTTCAGATACAGTATTAGGGGACCACTAAGGTCTATATAAAAGAGACTTCAGATACAGTATTAGGGGACCACTGAGGTCTATATAAAAGAGACTTCAGATACAGTATTAGGGGACCACTGAGGTCTATATAAAAGAGACTTCAGATACAGTATTAGGGGACCACTAAGGTCTATATAAAAGAGACTTCAGATACAGTATTAGGGGACCACTAAGGCCTATATAAAAGAGACTTCAGATACAGTATTAGGGGACCACTAAGGTCTATATAAAAGAGACTTCAGATACAGTATTAGGGGGACCACTAAGGCCTATATAAAAGAGACTTCAGATACAGTATTAGGGGACCACTAAGGTCTATATAAAAGAGACTTCAGATACAGTATTAGGGGGACCACTAAGGTCTATATAAAAGAGACTTCAGATACAGTATTAGGGGACCACTGAGGTCTATATAAAAGAGACTTCAGATACAGTATTAGGGGACCACTGAGGTCTATATAAAAGAGACTTCAGATACAGTATTAGGGGACCACTAAGGTCTATATAAAAGAGACTTCAGATACAGTATTAGGGGGACCACTAAGGCCTATATAAAAGAGACTTCAGATACAGTATTAGGGGACCACTAAGGTCTATATAAAAGAGACTTCAGATACAGTATTAGGGGACCACTAAGGCCTATATAAAAGAGACTTCAGATACAGTATTAGGGGACCACTAAGGTCTATATAAAAGAGACTTCAGATACAGTATTAGGGGACCACTAAGGTCTATATAAAAGAGACTTCAGATACAGTATTAGGGGACCACTAAGGTCTATATAAAAGAGACTTCAGATACAGTATTAGGGGACCACTAAGACCTATATAAAAGCATCCAAAAAGCAGCATGTCATAGGACCTTTAAAGTAAACTAAATGAAAATAAGCAGTGAAAAATATATAAATAAAACAATATGAAAACTAACTCAAAATAAACCTCTTGCGGTGGCATTTTTCGGGGGGAGAACTGTCCCTCTTATCTGAAGGTTTTTATTTTACCCCACATACTTTTTTGCAGCGTCTCCTCAAACTCCTCCAGCTTTTTTGTGTCGTGATGGCAGATGGTGTGACTTTGCAGCGGCCAAGAGCCATCTCTGATGAGCACACAGGGTTTTCTCGCCTGTTTGGTATTTCAGTGACTCGCCGTGAACTCGACTGTGTCTGAGTGGGAGGAGAGGAAACAGCGGGGGGGTCATTAATGATCTCGCAGCTTGAAGCATGGATGCCTGCTTGATTGTTTCTAAGTATGCAACGCAAAGAGCTATCTTTTGATCTATTTTCTGTCATTTCTCTAAACTGGCTGCCAACATCTCTTCAGACAGATGCCAAACTGGTTGTGTACATCAGCAGGTGTACTTCACCTTTTTGTAGAATGGACAGAAATTCTTTAAAAACCTGCAGCAACACAATGACAAGATGATTTATCTTACAGTACAGAAAAAAAGTCTTATGCATGACAGTAATCGTTTGAATTTTTTTACCTCATGAAACCAGTAATACCAGATGTAAGTTATGATAACTTTATGTCCAAGAACATTACCTTTATCTATGTTAGCTAATGTTAACATTAACACATAGATAAGGCTAAGCAGCTCCTAGCTCTGCAGTTAACTTACAGCAATGTATGATGCCCCTGCAAGCGTCTTTGATGTTGTCCCACAGGTTTCTGAAATTGTTGCTTTGCAGAATTTGCAGTCTGCCCTGTGTTTCTTTTTAAGTGCAGTGCTGAGAAATTCCTGGTGATTTCTAGAACCAAATTTGATTATGGCAGAATTGGCAGTCATCTTCGTTTGTTACAGTGTGTGTGTGAATCAATGAAAATGAATGGCAATAACGTTAGAAGGGCACGCAGATGCAGGGCGTGTGAAGATAATCTAATGTGTGATTGGTTATCAGGTGGCCAGTGTTTCACTTTCTCTCCAATATTATTATAAACATAATAAAGACACCTGGACTCGGTTGACACCAAAAGCCATATTTGACAAGACCAGTGGCAGAGACCGAGACAAGTCCAAGTCCAAATACCAGCGAGTCCGAGACAAGTCTGAGACCATAGAAAAACCGTCTTGAGTCCGGACTTGAGTCCAAGACCAGACTTGAGTACTACAGCCCTGCCCTGGCCCATATGTTGAGTAAAAGCATTTAAAGTACAATCAACGATAAAAGCAGTAAAAAAAGAAAAAAAAGCAGATACAAACATGACATGCAACACATATTACACAAATACACAGAATCAACAGATAGCGTGACAACGCCACGTTAGGCCTGCTGAAGTGTGGATTTTATGGACAGAGACTATAATTAACAGGAGCTTCTTGTAAGCATAATTATGACAAATAAGACAACAAATGACACAAAAGCATCTCCCTGAGCTCACACGTTTGACTTACTAACAGGATTTTAACGCTGTGGAGAAGTTTCTTATGTGTTACGGTAATTTGTTTCTATCCTGGAAGGCTCTGAAAGAAAAAGCAGGTTGGCCAAAACTACTTGTAGGAATGGTACATGTGCACTTCGAAAACATAGAGGTTGACCTAGGCTTTAGCATCTATCTCTCTCTCTGGGAAGTATCAGATGCTAAAGCCTAGTTCAGCCTATCTCTCTCTCTGGGAAATATGCACAACTGTGGCAGGCCCACTTACCTCCAAGAGGGGACATTCCTGCAACAAATCCCTTATGATGCAGCCAAAGATCCTCTATATAGCGCATTTCAAGCAGCGCCAATGGTATGAAACAGTCCACACTTCCTGTCTCCTAAAGGGGCCTGGCCTTGTTTAAAAGAGTAGTGAACGTTGTGTGGATGGATGAAAAGTTATATTTGTATAATTCATTAATGTTTTCCTTTGCTAACGTTAGATATTTACACAGCTAAAAGACATATTTAGCATCACAGAGATTAGTTTTGTTAGGGCATTCTGACACTAAAATGCCATTTTAGTGTCAGAATGTTCTGGAGATATGTGGCTTGGGAAGAATGGGTCCAATCTTTACTTTGGTAACTACGGAGCGAAAGGATCACTCCTAATCTGTGTTCACGTTAACTTCCCCCATTGGAATCAATACACACGGACCTGCCGCTAGTATCCTGAAGAGGAAAGAGGCGTGGCGGAGAACTGAGGGACGCAAAGACAGGAAACTACTCTGAGTTGGGGCGTCCCGGTTCTATACCGTCTCCGGTGCAGCTGCATAGATTCCCTGAATCTATGGAGGAACAGAGTTGAAGTCCTCCTCTAACTGGAAAGGTTATAAAGTGATGTTGGACACTGACCTGAATAAGACCTTGGGTACCATTTTCTCAACTAACATAGCCTGAGTTCGTAAGCTGAAAATTCCACCACACACTGTAAAACCTTAAAAATGAAACGCTGTGCTTTTTCAAAATATTGCAATCATGGTTTGTATTGTCTGTTTGTACAGAGATTCTATAAATGTAGTTTTGTCCCCCGGACGAGCCCCCATCTCACTTTGCCTCCTTCTCTTTATCTCCCTGTGGTGCCGCTTGTTTTCCTTATCTTCTCTATAATCAAATTCAGTTTCCCTTCCCGCCCCCTCAAAGCTCTCTCCCTCATCTTCTTATCCCGCAACACTCTCCTCTTCTTCTTCCTGCCTCATACAGCGACTCACTCTCATGTTTATTCACACCCAAACACACACAGAGCCACACACACACACAAAGAAATATACTCAGGAGTACACACATGCGTTCATAAGACAGTTATTGTTTATAGTTGTATGTCTTGGGGCATGTTACGTAGCACCGCTGCCTCTGCCACTGAGGGTGTTTTCCTGACTTCTGCAGAAGTGTTTCCCTCAGAGAGAAGGAGAGAGAGAGGATAAACACTGAGGAAGTTTTAGCTCTCTCCAACTTTTACAAGTGGGAAAGCACACATATGGGCTGTGTGCAGCAGTCCCGTGGGCTTATTGAATTTGTCTTCAGAGGTTGTCGTCTGATGTTTACAGCAGTGGAGCGTGTCAATGAATGTGTTGTTTCTGAAGGTAAGCAGGTGGATATACTGGAGGAAGAAAGAGAAAACAACATATTGTATGGTTTAAGGGTTAACCTCGGCTTTGATTCCAACTGGGGCCTCTGATGTTGAAAATGTGTGCATTGCATGGAATATGCACAAACACATGAAAGCCATGTAAGGGCCTGTAGTTTTGGCTGTAGTCTGCATCTGTACTGAGGGAAAAACAAACATTTTACTTCTGTTATAAAACAAAAAATCAAAAGCTGGAAGCTTGAATTCATTGATTGGACAGTTTTGGTGATGTCATCTTGCATCTTCAGTACGACATGATGATAATACAGGGTGGATGGGGAAATCATACTCCGGTGGCGGGCAAATGCAACAACCCGTTCTCAATCCCCACTCGTCTTGACGCAACTATTGGATGGATCGTGACGCTTGGTCGGTGTCTCTCAGCATCAGATGCCGATGCAAAAATCCCCCTTTGGCGTCTGGATGGGACACACCGGGCAGAGCAGCAGAGCAGCAGCTTGACCGCTGCGCTGTAAGATGATGTAGTATTAAGAGAGACAACAGTAGAGAGTAGTATGTAGAGAGACAACAGTAGAGAGTAGTATGTAGAGAGACAACAGTAGAGAGTGGAAAAAGGTCTGGCTAGTCCACACAGCATTCCTGGATGGGAGAAAAACGTGCTCTGGTTTATTGTTATTTCTTTAAACCAATCACAATCGTCTTACGCGGTGCCAAGAAGGAAGTTGTTTTGGTGTTTGTATGGTTTATAATCTGACCACTTTTCGGCCTCTTTATCAAAGTGTGCAGCACTGTTGCATCAACCATCCGTATGAAAAACAGTAGGTGACTGTTACAAAGTACCATGAGTTAAATCCTCCATAAACAAAGCACACAATCTAATCTAAGATCCAGAGAAGATGAAGAGAAGCCAGAGTGTATCTTGTCCCAGAATTGTGTATCACATTCATACATCTTATCAGGGAGTCCACGCTGCTGCAAGTAATGAAGATAAAGTTGTGGGTAAACAGACGATATTGAGACGGAGAGCGGTTTCAGTGGAAGCTGTCGTTTCGAAGCCACTGTCTTGATTCATGCTCAAAGCCTCGCCTATGGGGCAAAACAGCTGGGCAACGTTCACATTTTAATACAGTTCAATGGAGGCAAGGGGCTGTGAAGAGGGATAAAAAAGATGCTAAAGCAGGGATTCATGTTTACGCATCACTACACCTTCTAACCATTTACTTTCAATGTCAATGTCGGAATCATCTGTAAAAAGTGCCACAAAAGGTGAAAAAAAGACAAAAAAGCAACAAAATCTTCAAGGATAAGCAACGAAATGCGCAAGAAGTGTCACAAAAGTTGAAAAAATGTCACTGAAAAAGTGACAAAAGCTCAAAAGAAAATGTCCAAAGCGCCAAAAATACCGTCTAAAGCTTCATTGTAGAATTGACAGCAGCTCTGTGGTACTAGAGTATTACAAGTTTTATTCTGAATGATTCTCCCGTTCTTCAGGTTGTGTACTATCCTCCTGATGGAGAGAATAATGGGAGGGAGAAGCCAGCAGCACTCTGTCTCTCTCTCGGTCTGTGTTTGATATCTCCATCTCTGACTCTGAATCTTTTTGTTTTTCCATCTAATGGTGTGTGCCCATTGTCAGCCTCATTTCCCTGCTTCCCATTCATTTCTATGGAAGCAGGCATGCAATGCATTCTGGGAGCGTTGCAAGGTCTTTGGAGAAGCGGGATGTTGAGTCCCCTGCTCCTCATTTGCATGAAGTTGAATCCAGCCAACTTTATGCAAATGAGGAGCGACCGGCTCGGCGCCTCTCAAAAGCTGACAAAAATCTTTTAAACTGACCTTTGTCGATCTGTAATGAAGACAGATTCAGCAACCGCACGGCCTATTTCTCATTTAAAATATTTTCAGAAACACGTTTCGCTGAACTATTTTTGTAAAATATGAGATTGTATTCCGAACGAGCCGCCATTATGGTCTTATTTAAAATTCTGGCGCAGACAGACCCACTTGGCGCGTTCGTCCAATCAGCAGCAGCCATCGAGGTTATTCTTTTTAATCGCTGTCTTTGAAACCAACCTAGAAGTGAAAAGGATAGGAAACAACCTTGTGGAAAGGGCATCTGAGTCAATGTAAAGGCTCACGTTTACATTTGAAAACTTTGCTCGGCCAGACTAACGGAGCCGTCCGGAGACTGCTAAGTTGCTTTCCCGTTCCTGATGAGCAACCTGTAGTCATGTGATGGCTACAGAGAAGATCTTGATAGCTTGAGCTCATCTTTTCCATCTCTTCCTTGAGTGTTTACTCTGTTTACATTTGAAAAGACTGAGCCAGCTAGCTAGCCCAGGCTAGCTAGTTCATTGAATCGACAAAATTTTGGACTTAAACAGTTTCTTTCCAGCATTGATGGCAATGCCACAATAAGAGCCACTGGATGGTGAAAGGGTTATTTCCAACAACAGTTTGAGTTTCTCAAAATTAACAAAGTGGAAATGAATACACCCTTAGTTTACTGAGGTGCACATGAATGCACCCTGGAGACCCGTTGGAGCCCAAAGGCTTTACCTTCGTGGTTTTATTTCCATAACTCACTCACGGGGAGGCACAATGTTGCCACACGCTGACTTCAGGGAAGCAGGAGATTTTTCTGTCATCTCTCTGCCAGTTGCCATGGTGTCTTACCAGCCAGTTGAGCACAGGACTTTCACCCAGGAGACCAGGGTTTGTGTCCCGCGTGTCACGTTTCCTAAAGTCGCTTTCTTCTTTAACCATCCTATTATTCCCGAGTGTCATAGAAACGTAAGCCCACCACGACCTTTTCCTAAACTAAGCCGTCCCGTTATACGACGCTATAGGAGACTTTTAGCGTCAATAACAACGCCAAAAACACCTGATCAAGCGTCCGTATTTCACAAGATGGGAGTGAAAATGAGTTGGAACACAGCTGCCAAGATCTTCTGAAGGATTTTGTTTCTGACCTCTCCTTGACCAGAGCCCCGCTGAGAGGGAGAGCTGCAGGTAAACAGGAACACATATTCACAATCAATCTATTCAAACTCCAATTGATTTGTTTGTTCTTGAACATTAGCATATTTGAACGGTGACCCATAAGCCTAGAGGAGGTTCAGAATCAATGCATTCTGCAGTCCTTGGGGTGCCCAAGGTCTGTTAATTATCGTTAAGAAAATGAAAAAAGCACTCTCCTATCCTTGCTATGAATTGTTGTGTTAACTTTGTTACTTTTTGTGGAAGTTACACTCATTTTTCATCCAGTTTGGATCGTCCCTTTGGACTGCAGCCCATCAGTGCTGACTGTACTGTTGGCCGGAGGACAGCTGCAGACACATGAAGCATGAAACGCCAACGGCTTCTTTCCACCTGATGGATTTCAGACTCCTCCACAAGTCTGTCATGTTCCCATAGCAAAGTAAGTTTTCACCTGCAAGGAGTTTGTCTGGGTGGATTTGATGCGTACAGTAAACATATTATGGATGCACATCCGTAACAGAGGCCCCTTTGCTTCCGTCCACAACAGAAAAGTTTAAACAGCGGTCCCCTTACGTAGTACTCCCCGGGACATGACCACCTGTTTCCTGGGTGAAAGTCTTGTGTTTTCTCCTTAACTTCTTCCAGGACATGACCACCTGTTTCCTGGGTGAAAGTCTTGTGTTTTCTCCTTAACTTCTTCAGGACATGACCACCTGTTTCCTGGGTGAAAGTCTTGTGTTTTCTCCTTAACTTCTTCCAGGACATGAACACATGTTTCCTGGGTGAAAGTCTTGTGTTTTCTCCTTAACTTCTTCCAGGACATGAACACCTGTTTCCTGGGTGAAATTCTTGTGTTTTCTCCTTAACTTCTTCCAGGACATGAACTCTGCTCCCCCTCTTGAAAGCCCTGTGTTTTAGGAGCCAGACATCCCCCCCCCCTGACCTCCTCCCTACGAGGATCTTCACGCTCTTAAACAGCAGCAGTCAATGTGCTGCTGACAGCCATAAATACGTGGAATTACAGTGCATTACTTTTCCTGGCCTAATGTACGAATACTTCAAAAGAATTCTAGCTGTGGAGATTTAAATGTGGTATTTCATTGTTTTTATGTATATTCTTTGTAACTACTTGTGGACCCTTTTTACTCTGTTTCTCTTTTTTTTGCTGCACTCCGTATGAATTGATTTTTAACTTCAGTCTTTCAGAATATGTTATCGACCGCTGACATTGTTCCCTGCACAAACCATTGAGGATTCACGCCTGTCAAACTTTTCTCAACACTCAGAAAGTTGACTTTTTTATTGTTTAAGTTAGTCAGGACAGAGAGTGATGGCATGGATGAACTTTCACAGGTCACAGACACCATGTAAAGTTTTCTCCCCATAAGACTTTTATATAGTCCTGACTGAGCAGGATTTGATGGTCCTGACCGGTTTCATCCCTCCTTCTCTTTCTGCTCACCCCTTGGAGAATTTGCGGACTGAACTCGCAGCCTGGCACTCTGGGAAAAGGACTGCCACTCTTGGCTTCTCTGATGTAATGTTTTCTTGTCTTTCTTGCCCTCATACTCTCTTTCTCTGGCTCCATTTCTTTCTGCTGCTCAGCAGAAATCTGAATCTGTCCTATTTCTCAGCATGGCTCTCTCTTCCTGTCACAGTTTCTGTTAAATAAAACAGAGAATAAAGACATTTTCATTGGCTTCTTGCTCCTTGGTTCTAACATGAAGCAGGCAGATTTGCATCTGCAGAAATCCGACTATAATTTACCCGTCCACTTACACTTTGGCTACATTTTGTTTCTGTAGTTTGTAGCTGGCCTGACAAGCCGACTCACAGCGACAGCATCGGCCGGTTTGAGTCGAGCCGAGACGGGACGGTTCTTATGGACCGGTCTTTGTGAAGCACTTTGGTGCAAAACTTGTTTGCTTTTAAAAAGGCTGTATAATTTAAAAAAATTATCTTGGAAACTTTAACTGGGCTTCACATCCAAAATGCCGTTCAAGTCAATGCTTGATATTCCTTTAGTCGTCCCACGGTGCGTCCCAGAAGCGTGCGTGAAGCGGCTCTCCGCTCCGCTAAAGATGCGCCACGTCTGTTTTCACACATATATATATATATATATATGTGTGTGTGTGTGTGTGTGTGTGTGTGTGTGTGTGTGTGATTACACAACCACAAGCACCAACATAATATCAAAATGTCAATTACTGCAAAAACTGTTTTACCTATTTCTCTACACTTTAGGATTGCCCAGCCCCTCCCTACAGAAAGGACCTGATGAGGCAAACCTTCATGGACTCTCCTCAGCTGATCTACCCCCCCCCAACATCACACGCAGAGCCATAGCAAAACACTATGCACCCATAAAACATGCTGAACAGGCCTATGTCAAATAATAAAGTAACATACACTGAAACAATAACCTACAACATTACTATTATATTATATTATATACTATTATAATTAAGGATTAAGCAGACACAAAACAGCATTCATTTTGGGAACAGGGCCTAGTGAAAAGGGAGAAAGGAAGCCTTTCCACACTAGCTTAATAGACACGGGATTGTTCTGTTAAGTACAAAGTAGAGACAATATAATCTGTGAGTCGGGCATCAAGACGCCCCGCTTCCGGGACGCTCCCGGTGTGGTACGGCGCGTGGTGGAGGACGCAACAAAACCAGAACGCAGCTCAGACACAGCCGGTGGAGAGTCAGAC